>VZSR01003371.1:10755564-10851722 GCA_013398615.1 Brachypodius melanocephalos | reverse complement strand
CTCTCAGGGCAGCCAAAGGGATGCCCTGGGTTCCAACACTGAATATTTTTAAAGATGTTATGAATTCAATTAAACAGTAGTGAAGATGGCCTCAGAGGAAAGAAAAATCTCTGCATAATTATTAACCCAGACATAGGTGTGTACCCTGGCTTCTGTGTGACAGTGACAAAAATGGCCTCCTTATTTAAAGTGACAATTTTGGTACATAGAAACAGCAGAGGAACTTGTGACCTCTCAAACCTCCAGTTTGCTGCATGTTCTGAACACTGCCTCCAGTCCTGTCAGTCTTGAATGCTGAGTTGATACATGATTGACTCCTAAATGGTGTAAGATTGTGCTTAGTGACATTGCTACAAGAAGGCTTCCTAATTTTAAACCCTTTTTCGTTACACATTACACAAGTGCAGGAATTCTCGGCAGGGAACCTTCCTGCAGACACACATCAGACGTGGTTGGCAAAAGTAAAAAACACCATGAAAGCAAAGCAATAAAGTACCAGACTTACCAAAAATTATTGCAGTGATTTTTCTCTCTCTGGAAAGTGTTTTATTTGTGTTCATCTCTCAGAAAGACACCTACATTTCTTTAGCTTGGAGAAAAAAAATAAATTAAAAAAAAAACCAAAAAACAAAAAAAAACCACAACCCATCACACTATACAACCCAACATCCATTGTCAAAGCCAGAGCTGTTAAAAGCTCTTTGAGGGTTTGAAGAGTGAAAGAGTTTATATAGTGCTTGGAGCACTTTACATAAAACACAGTACTTTCATGTTCTCTGTGTCCCAGCTTCTTAAAAATGAAAATACATTCCCATATTCTGTTCTTCTATAGAAGACTTAAAATGACTCATCTGCAATTACACACAAAGACTACACTGACCCTCCTTAGGTATGGTGTTATCCAGGATTAACAGATCCAGCTGGCTAAGACGTAATTTAAAAGTGAAACAAATTGCAAGGTAAGGTTTCTAAAACTAATGCAAAACAGAAACTGAAAACAATCTGGGACCTTGAAGATCAGCCACTACTCAGGACTAGATTAAGTTAAAGTCAAACTGCATCATACATTCAAATCATTTAGGTACAAAATAAAACAAACAAACAAACAAAAAGGCAGATGAGAGGCACAGAACTATCGGCATAGACAAGTTCCAGAGAGACACCACAAGGATATGAGGATTATAAAAACCCACTTGCACTTCCAGTGAACTCTATTCTATGTATAGGCAGATGCATTAGTCCTTAAGAGGGTAACCATTAAAAAAGTAGGGCAGCAGTTTCATCTGAGAGAAAAAAGTTAGAACAATCCTTTTGGGGATGTTTTCATTAAAACAGGCTGCCTCTTTTTATAGTTCAAGGCAAGATACACATTTCTTTTAAGAGTTTACATTACTAATTCTGAAGTAGTATTCTAGCTTTGTCAGTGGTAATTAAGACATATTACAATGCAACAAATTGTCCCTAGGAGTTAAGAAAATATTTTCTTTCAGACCCAGCAAAAGAAGTACCTTCTGTCTGCCTTTTGAAGCAGAAATGTTCCCTTTCTGATGCTCCCAGGCTTTGAAAGATGAAGCCCCATAACAGACACATATTTCAAAATGAGAGATTACATTTTAGAACCACCATCAGAAATCATCTAGCAAACGAAGTCACGAAATGAAAATTACTAACGGAAAGTGTCAATTTGGCCAGTTTTCTCTACTGCCCTAATCACGCTCACAAAATCTTGGGGCTGGCTAAAAAGCGTCTTCCTTCAGATCTAAGATAAACACTCTTTCTAATATTCTGCACAAAGCTGTTACATAAACCCACCGATGGAGATGTGTTCTTGCATCCCAGAGCCAGCCCAATCACTTATTGCAGAAACCCAGGCAGGTAAAACCTCCACGAGGAGAGCACAGACCAAGGAGATGCACTAACACCTTCTATACATCCACCCCTGTCCCACATCTGCAGAGAGCTGGATCCAAGGGAGCTGTCAGACCCCTGCACTGGGATCACTGGGAAGCAGAAAGGACACATGGGCAGGTGGGGGGACACCTTCTGCTCTACTGCTGGAGCAGGGGAACCACGCAGCACCAGGCTGCACAGACTGCTGGCACGCAGGTGCTTAGGGAGAGATCATGATTTCCCTTCCCGGTTTCCCCAGGCTGCTTCTGATTTAATGCGGAAAAAACTGGATAAAATGCAGGCATTGCCCTGGGAGCTGGAATCAGCACCGGGTCCCTGCATCTCTTGCATCTGGATATCACCGGTTTTTCACACAAATCCAGCTTAAAATGCTGTACTAGCCTCAGCATTTGATTAGTAGCTGGAAAATACAAAAAATTTGAATTCAGGTTGAGATAATTCATTTCTGCACCACCAGAAGCAGTTTCCTTCATTTTTATTTGGGAAAATTATTTTATTCTGGGCAAGTTTCTCTAACCAGTAGGGTTAGAACTGTGGTTAACTCTAACAACATATGATTGCTTTAGCATAGGAACAGTAACATATTCACCCTTGATGTCAAGCCATTAGTAGGTTGAACCTGGTTATGGGCATGAGATTTGTTTTTCAATCTTCCCTACGACACAGTCACAATGCCCTTCCCTAAGGACAGCTGTAAAGGGATATTACACTAAGATTTCATATCAACAGCACAGAAAATGCTCAGGTAAATGTCAATCCTCAGTGACAAGCAATTTAAATGCAATCCAAGATGATAAAACGAATTAATATCAAAGACTAAATACATAAAACATTGCTTGCAGACCAGATTGCAGCAGAGGCCACCACAAAGGGATTTCAATCACATGCCTCCAGCGCTTCTCCCACCCCATATCCCCAGGGGTGGGAGAAGATAACTCCCAAACCAATGTTAAGGGTTTGGCTTCCAAGCAGGCTCAATACTAAGTCCATAACACGCACAAGTTCCAGCATCTGGTTAAATTACTTCCCCTGAACCGTGCAGATCCCAGTTTTCCTCCATATATCTTACAGGGGCCTTCAGCTCCCAGTTAGGCAGGATGGGGAGGCTCCTGGTCAGGGCCATTAGGAGGGAGGGCTGCAGAATCCACACCTACAATTCAATGTAAATCTCCTCAGCTCATGGCACAGGTATTTCCAAAGTGTAAATTAATTCAAGTGTTGTGAGCCAAAACTTGAAATAAATTTTGATATTGCTTTTACAACCTTTGATCATTTGTTTTGGAAACAGCATCACTTTTGATTTCTGAGCTGAAAACTTACAACATTTGATGTAAATGATTCAGTAGAAACAAAGCCAAAAATACACTTCAGTTTTAAAGATTGCTTTAAAATGTTTAGTATAGTTTATATAGTTATACAGTTCATAAGTAACTAAAAAAATACATTAACAGAATTCTTTTCTTCTCTCAGTGTGAATGAGTTCTCTAGTGTCTACACTGGAAAATTATGATTATTAATATCATTTTGAAGCATTTTTGTTTTAGATACACCCAGCTCCTAATTCTATCACCAAACTCTTTACATTAATAGCATTTTTTAAAAGGACATTCAAATACAGAATTAAATTGAAAGTTTTAATAGCTTATCCATATGTACACTTGATATTCTTGGCTGCAGAAGGGGATAGCATCATATTATTAAAGAAAAACCGATGTAAATCTAGCTGTAAGAGCCGTATAAACAAGTTCATCTATGTCAAGAATTGCTATGAGCCTCACTTTCATTCAAAAAACTGTATTTTCTATATAGACTATTTGCTTTTAAAATAACAGGGTTAAGCTGTTAGTCATTCTAACTATTTATATAGAAATGTTAGTTGGAATATTTGTTGTAAACCTTTCAGGGTGACAAATGAAAGATAATAAACCCTTGATCAATATAACTTTTATTTATTCATCCATAAACAGAGGATATCATAGGCAACAACGCCGCCTAGGAGAACAAGGATTTCACATAAACTGTTTTGGCAGAAACACGCATTTAAATAATCATCCAAATCACCACCTCACTATCTCTATCTTAAAAAAAAATTATCAAAATTAAACAAACAAAAAAAATGGAAAAGAGAAACATAGGATCTGAACAAACAGCCCAGATTTTTTATTTAAAGTCTATGCCAGCCACATCTATCCCTGATTTTAGAAGTCATAATACTTAGCAGTGGCAATGGCACCTTTGATTTGCAAGCACGTTATAAACATGAACTGACTGCAATTATATCACAATACCTCACCACAGCTAATCAACATGACTGCCTGGCATGCCCTCAGCCTGGGGAAGTGCTGATTTAAGTTTGTGCTGCCAGCCCCCTATATGACAGTGTCTACATCCTGCAAAGTACTACCACAGAAGTGAATTTAGCATAAACTGACTGACCAAACTACAGCACATCATCAAGCAGGCTTCTCCCCTCAGTGCTAATATTTTTTTTTATAATCCAAGAAGAGCTGACCCGACCAGGATGCAATTTAATGTAAACCATTTGGAGTGAAAGGTGTTATCTTGCCTAGTGAAATCTCCCCCTCGCAGTCCAGGTCACAGGCAGAGTCAGTGGCAACCTCATGGTCAGGGGAGATCTGGGACATCCTATCAAAAGGGTCCCTGCGATTTTCCTCACATTCAACCACATTTGGGATCATGTTAACATAAGCAGTCACTATCTCCTTATGGTAAAGGGTGTCCTGGTTGTAAGAGATAAGCTCATTGCTTATATTAACAGTCTCCACTGCAGTACCAGAGCAAAACTGACCACATCCCAGGAGGTTGGAGAAAACCTTTCTAAAGTCAGCATTGAAGGCATAGATGATGGGGTTAAGAGAAGAGTTAGCCCAACCAAACCAGACAAAGATGTTAAAGGTGGTCTCACTGACGCAGGGGAGGCCAGCGTGGGGGTCGCTGGGTGGGCTCTCACAGAAGGGAACCATGCAGTTCAGGATGAAGAATGGCAACCAGCAACAGACAAAGACCCCCATGATGACAGAGAGAGTCTTCAACACCTTGGTTTCTTTCCTGATGGAGGACTTGAGGCTTGTGTGATGGTGGCAGTCAATGTGGCTGCTCCGGCAGCTCTGTGCATGCTCGGCTGCCCTCTCCAAGGAGGAGATCCGGCGAATCTGCACCTGAGCAATGCGGTAGATTCGAGTGTAGGTGACTATCATGATAGCCACTGGGATATAAAAACTGATCAAGGAGGAGGAAATAGCATAAGTTCTGTTGAGGCTGGAGTCACAGCTCTCCAATGGTCCAGTGAGGGTATCATTGTTGCCAGAGGTCCCATCAGAGGGTCTCACTGCTGCTAATGCCACCCATGTGGTACTCATATCTTCTGTCCAGGTGGTGACAGCACCTGCTGCTGCCCAAGCAGTGCCAAATCCATCTCCAAGATCAGCAGCAGCAACAGCATCCCCACCTTTGTGCCAGTTGAGCTGGACAGGGATGAAGGAGATGAGCACAGACAGCGCCCATGCCACGCTGATCATCACCAGAGCCAGCCGCTGGGTCATTTTTCTCTCGTAGCGGAAAGGGCTGGAGATAGCCCAGTACCTGTCCACACTGATCACGCACAGGTTGAGGATGGAGGCCGTGGAGCACATGATATCAAAGGCCACCCAGACGTTGCAGAAAGCCCCAAAGGGCCAGTACCCAGCTACCTCTGCCACCGCCTTCCAGGGCATGACCAGCAGGGCCACCAGTAGGTCCGAGACAGCCAGGGACACGATGAAGATGTTGGTAACCTTGCTCCGCAGGTGCCGGTAGCGGACGATGGCAGCGCACACGAGCACGTTCCCAAAGAGCGTCCAGAGGATGAGCAGCGCCAGCAGGCTGCCCGCCGCCACCTGCGCCGCGCCGGGGGCGCCCGCCGCTCCCCGCGCCTCGTTGGGGGGCCCGGTCGCCGGGGGCAGTGGGCTCCGGCCGCCCCGCAGCATCGCTGGCGGCTCCCGCCGGCGGCGGGGCGGCTCCGGCCGGGATGCGCCGAGCAGCCAGCGCCGCCCCGCCGCCCGGCCCCATGGGGCCGCTGCCCCCCCGCCCCGCCGCCACCCCTGCCGGATGGCCCCGCTCGGCCGCTCAGAGCGCACGGGGCTCCGCGCCTCGCCGCTACCGTCGCGCCAGCCCCGCCGGGGTCCCTCTCCCGCGCTCCGGGGGCCCCGCCTGGGGTCCCCGCCCCGCGGCTCAGTGCAAGTACCTCCGCTCGGGATCCCCGCCCCGCGGCTCAGTGCGGATCCCCCTGCTCGAGGTCTCCGCCCCGCGGCTCCTTCCAGGGATTCCCGCTCCGCAGTTCGGCGCGTCCCCTTGCTCGGGGTGTCTGTCCCGAGGACCCCGCTTTGGGTTCCCGCCTCGCGTCCTTTCGCTTGCGCTCCCCGCTCCTGGCTCAGCGCGCTCCTCTCTTCCTCAGGCTCCGCGGCTCAGCGCTCACCCTGCCCGTGGCACACGCTCCGCGCCCGCTCCTTCTGGGTTCGCTCTATGCCCCCGCGACTCCCGGTGGCTCCTGCCCGGGGTGGCGGCTCCGCTCGCCCGGTGCCCGCCCGGGCTCCCAGCGCGGTGGAGCCGCGCTCCTGCCTGCACTGCTCACCCGTTCCCCGTTCCCCGGTGCCCGGGCCGGCCCGCCCGCCCCCGCCGCCCTGTGAGCATGCTCCGCCGCCAGGGACGCGCCGTCCAGCCGGTGCGCACCGCG
The DNA here is from genome assembly GCA_013398615.1 of Brachypodius melanocephalos. Classification (NCBI taxonomy): domain Eukaryota; kingdom Metazoa; phylum Chordata; class Aves; order Passeriformes; family Pycnonotidae; genus Brachypodius; species Brachypodius melanocephalos. The sequence continues at coordinate 10,845,079 of VZSR01003371.1, read as the reverse complement.
GCTGCCAGGGGTCGGGACGGGACGGAAAGGAGCAGCGGGGGCAGCAGCTCTGCCCGCTCCTTCCCTCCCTCCGAAACCGAGTCACCCTCGCGATTGCTCGGTGCCGTCACTGGCTCTGTGCAGCGGTTTTGCGCAGCACAAGAGAAGAGCGCGGTCCCACCGCGGGAAGCGGGGAAATGACCCCCAGCATCCCCGGGGGAAGATGGGCTGTCCAGGACGGGTACGGACACAGCTCGGCCGGGAACGAACGGGGCTGAAAGGTGCGGTGTGGGGAGCGGGACGGGCTGGGTGTCTTCCTCAGGGATGGGAAGTAGAGTGTGCCTCCGAACTTGTTCCAATGGCTTCTACCGGATGGCTGAGATGCATTACAGGCAGAAAGCCCGGCAACCGAAAATCCGATTCTCTCTCTGCAGCTCTATGGGATGAATCATTCCTCTCGGTAGGGCTCCAACACAACTAGAAACAGACTATAACCGTGAGCGTTATAGGTGTTAATGCTCTTGGACTCACCGTGTGCTAATGTCATGCTTCAGTTTCTTCAGAGAACATGTCTTAGTTATTTTTATTCAAAATATAATTGATTTATTTCCTCTAAAACTTAATTTCTCTTTAAAACCATTGCCAGAGATCAAACTCGTTCTTGATTCAGCAGCCTGTTTTGGCACTGAAAGGGCTGAAGATCCGACACTCCTCAGGGGCCTTCCAGCTGCTTCTCCAGGCACATCAGGAAGGACAAGAATCACTATACCTTGCTGGATCTGCAATGACATAAAGGAAGATTATGTGCTAGAGTTACTAAATACAGAGGAAAAAGAAAAAAAAATCAAATTCTGAAACCTTTTTAGGTAATTTTATAAAATTGTCACAAGAAAACTGAAGCTTCACTTTAGCTCTCACTTAAGAAATTGGCACTACTTTTCCACATTTAAACAGAGTTATATTTAATATTGGAGGGAGAATTTAGCTTTTGTCACCACTGAATTCTAAACAGTGTGACTAAAGCTCTGATGCTGAGGCAATGTGTTGCTTGCACAAACTCTGCTTTCCGAAGCAATGCCTCCTACAATTTCTCGAAAGTAAGAAGCAGATTGCACAAGTATTTGTGCACATGCCTGTTGAAGCTCCTAGTCATGGGGATATTTTGTAATGTAATTAATGGGGATGTTTTATGTCAAAAAACAATGATCATATTTGCTTGCTTAGCTTATATTCACTGCTTCAGCAATGCAGAGGTGCACGCACATGCTTGTAATGTGGTATCTGTATGTATGTGCATATTCACACGTGTGCTGCCAGTACGCACCAGCTATTTAAATAAACACATGTAGGTATCTGTCTTAACAACAAAAGCAGCCCAATAAAACAGCCTGTTCACAACTCAGCAGGCCCTTGCCCACACTGGTAGCTTAGTACAAATCAGAGGTGCAGGTGTGTGTTATCTCCTGCCAGCTCTGCCAGAGTCAGGCACAGAGGAGGTGCAAGCAGATGGGAAAGATGCCATAACTCATTGAAACAAAAATTGTAAGAGCTCACTTGTCAGATGTCCAAAGAATGAAGCTTTTGTTTGCTTTGTTCTTAACTGTCTGCAATAGGTACACCCAAAGTGGAGGACTTTACAAAGTATCCCATTTATTGGTCAAGAGTTGCATTTGGCTGTCTGAATCCTGTAATTGAGAATTTAGAAGATATAATATCCTTTCCCACCTCTTTAATCTTTAGCAATCATTTTTGGTTTCCAGCTGGTGTGAGCTGATGTTCACCAAAGCTCCCTGTGGATAAAAATCTAGCATTGAGCTGGGGGAAGATTTGTCACTCAAAGGTGGACCTGTCAATGGGTGCATCAGTGATACGGCCTCCAACATTGATACAACATCTCATGCATGCACATCCAAAACTTTCTTTCAAGGCAAAGAAATGCATTAGGAGATCAGGAATATTTTCAATGGTAGTAGAAAGAAATACTAGTTTGTGATGGGGTTGGCATGTGAGACAAAAACCCCCATGCTGACAGACTCAGTGAGTTGAGAAGAAGTGGAGCAGGAAAGAGCAACAGGGCAACTGCTTTGTGCTTTTGCCAGATCATTCATAATGGCATCAGGTCAGAGAAAGAATCACTTAATGGGGAAATTTGTGGTGTGTTATAACATTCCATCCACTGCCATCAAAATTTTTTGAGCCTGAGATAAAAATCCTTCACATTTATAAGTTATTAGCATCCTTTTTTAACTTTCTGTAGGCAGTCTGCATATAAATCTCTTTTTAAGAATAGTCCATTAAACCCACAGCTGTCACTTGCTGAGAGATTTGGGGTGGGTATTTTTTTCATCCTGAAATCATCTTTGTAATGTCTTTTGTGCTTTTCCTTCAGAGATTTGACTCACTTTTTTTTATTCACCTGTTAAAATTGCAGTTCTCCCTCACAGCTGGCAGATTGGAAGTAATGGAATTTAACTGCTATCGCAATGGTTCTGAGAAAAAAATCTTTTTAGTTCCTGATCTTAAAAATGTATGTTTTACTAGCTCTTTCCTTTCATTATCACATTTTCTGTTTCCACTTCAAAATACAAATACCCATTGTTCTGCCTAATCATATTTATTTAAAAATCATCAACGCTCATAAATTCACACATTCTCTCATCTGAGAGATACTTGATATAAAGAGATAAAATATAATTAATGCCAAAAGGAAATTAAAATACAGAGACACAGGTGCACTGCTGAGATTTAGGCTGTAAAAGCATCCCATCAAAAACCTCCCATTACAGTTAGGCTGTAAAACAGAGAAGAAGAGGTAGTAGTAGAGGCGGAGGAGGCTGGAAGTCACTGCACATTAGGCCAGGTTTAAGATCACTGCACATGTCCTGAAGTGTAGAAGGATGCTCAAGTGGAGCTGTATTTAGGAGCATGGCTGAACACATGCTTAAGGTCAATCAGTTTTACTCACTGACACTGACAGTCTTTATTGCAAAGCTGCAGGTGGATATATAGCCATGTGAGAGTACTGAGGGAGGAGGGACATAACTGGTATCACCCCTTTATGGAGTACAGAAAAATCCATGCAGACTGGTTGGGTTCTGCTGTTCATGTTTCAAACATAAATAAATATGAGCCGTTGGAAAATTACCATAAATGCATTTACAGGAATTATGTCTGGGGAACTTCCTCAGCTGAGCAGAGGGCAACAGGAGGGTTAGAACCAGCTGGTGATACCTGACAAGGGGAAAAGTTTTCTATAACAGATGAATTTTGATATTTCAGGTAAAGTTATAAAAACTTCAGAGGCTAAAAACTGAATCTGTGAGAAATCGGGGTAGAGGTGGGGTACACATATTTAACAGTAAGGATGATTAATGGCTGAAGCAATTGATTTTGGATTGTAATAGATTTGCCATCATTTGCAATCTGAATTTCTCAGAGGCTGTACCTCAGCTCATCCCTCTGCTCTGTCGTGATTCTGAGGGTACCAAATAGTCCATGTAGTGGGAAAAGTAATTTTGGATGGCTACAGTTACCCCTGATGGCCTTAAATCCTATTCAGGCTTTTGTTGACATGATTAACCATATGTAACAGGGTCTGTAATGAGAGTGATATGGTTGCTATAACAGCCATTGATCAGTCAGGGAAATCATGAAATAATTGGTCTTAACAGAAGAAATTTCCAGAGTTTTTTGGTTTTTTTTTTAATTTTTTTTTTATACCAATCTTTACTTCATTTAAACCAATGGTAAAAGATAAAGATGAATGCTAGCCAATGCCAAGAGCAAAGGGAACATTTTTGTAAATATGATTGCTGCTGTACTGTCTTAGTTAATTTTGGGTCATTTGTCTTATAAAATATTAGCTTTTTAAAATATATTTATAATCATGTATTAAAAATATTTTTTCTAATAAAACAAGAATTTTCATTATTAAAAACTACTAAAGATCAGTCACATTTTAGAAAAGATGAATAAAAAAGGAAAAACCCTGTTTTTTACAATTCAGGAATTTTATTCATATTCTCTGTGTATGCATGGCCATATCCCAGGGGAATAACAGTCCTGAGAAAATAGTCAAGATGAAAAAGGTGATTTTAATTTTCTGATTCTGAAAACTTCAAGATTTTTATTTTGTCTTTTGCCAAATATACTGTCAAACTGCAAATAAGAATCAGATGAGCTTAATTCTCCAAGAAGCCACTGTAATTTTGTATTTGGCTTCAATAGTGTAACAATGTGCCCTGTGGAGTAATTTGAAAACAAGTTTCTTTTCAGTGTTCTGATTTCTCTGTTTCTCTAAACTACTACACATTAGGAGGATCTATGAATTTTATATCAAATGTGTAAACTATAGGCTTTTTTAGTTAAATAATTTTTGTTGGAACTTTTACCAACCACATCATTTATCTTAAGATTTTACCCTGTCCATTAACATAGCATGAGATTATTTTTCACAAAATGAGTAGGAAAACTAAATTCTTCATGGAATCAGACAGTAGTTTCAGTAATGAAATCCAACACTGCTGTGAAGACTGTTAGGTATGACAGAAAAGAGGGGGCTCAGAAAGCAGAAGTCAGCAGCTGGGTGTCTGCCTCTGGAGGAACACAGATGATGTCTCATAGGATCAGACAGGGACCCATCCTTGGGTTTCCCTCCTTCCAGAAGGCAGCTGCTGCTTGGAAAGGAATGGGGTGGGGAAGCAGGACACCCAAACCTCATCTGTTTCACTGGCACTGTGGGACACCTGTATGCTTGCAGAAGAGCCTGTTGCAAATGCTACACAGAAAGCTGCAGAGCAGAGTGACTTTACAAGTGTGTCAACAGTTAGAACTGATAGGGGGTTTTAATCCGTACTTTTTAGACTTGTGTAAGGCCAGCACTAGATTTCATAGTTCAGGATTTATTTGGGGGAAGAATTCCAGTTTCAAATTTTTAAACACTAGTGGTAAGGATGAGCAACTTTGTTCCTTTGAGATAAACAGCAATAAAATGCTACTTTTACATATTTCTGCCTTACCCCCCACCACCCTCTGCTTCAGCCATACTTAACATGCTCATTTAGAATCCTTCTGGTTTCCTCTCCAACACACATAAATGAGGGTCAAAGGAGTTTTAAGTGCAGAGTATCAAGTACTCCTGTAATGCCTTTACCACCACCCTATTCTTCTGGCTGATGCACTGCAAACCAGAGGAGGGAACAAACAGTTACAGTTGAAAAGCATATGCTCAAATAAATCACAGCAAATACCCCAAATTCAGCACAAGGTCACTGTATTGCTGCAGTGGAACAAAGTTCACAAGTGCAGGCAGAGCCAGCTCTTCTTGATATAATGAAGTTTGAGTTCTTGGCTCTTATTGAATTGAAAAGGTTTTCCAAAATTGAGAGCAGAGGAAATAAAATTGAAGGTTTAGAGAGAAGAAAGACATTCCGATGTTTGGAAAGGACTCGGGGACACTTTCAAAAGTCTGTTTGGCTAGTGATACATCTTTTAAAATTATTTCTTGGTAATTAAACTATTAGATTCAAGCAGGCAGTGGTGAAAAAACCTACCTGGGGAGCCCTGCAGGCATGCTTCTCGTACCTGGGAGAGGAGCAGCAGGAGGGACAAGGAAGGGGGTTCATGTAACCAGCTACCATTAAGATGTTCTTACAAAGCTATTGCTTACTGCATCGTTGCTGTTGGTTGCTACCTTCCTACACAAGTCTTTGCCTGCTAGAAGTGAAATTACTAAATTCAGAAAATTATGGACTCAAACTGTAACGAGACACAAAGTGTGGACTTAGCCTTAGATAAGTAAGGCAGGTAAGGATTAATCATATCTGTGCATTTTTTTAAGCATTCTAATCTTCAGTTATGCCTGGTAAATATTTGATAGCACAATAAATTAGAATGAAGAAGTTATGGTATCCTTGAAAATCCTGGTCAGCCCCTCACTTTCTCCCCCAGAGTGGGATGGAGGAGAGAATCAGAACAAGACAATTTAACAGGTAATGCAAAAGGTGTGTGAGCAAGTAAAGTGAAACCAGTAATTAATTCACTTCCTCTGGGCAGGCAGGTATTCAGCCATTCCCAGGAAAGTAGGGATCCATCACATAACAGACTTGGGAAGACAAATGCCACCACTCAAAATGTGTGTCCCCTTCCTTCTCCTTCCCTCAGATTTGTGCTCAGCATGAAGCCATATGGTGTGGGATGTGGTGTGGGATGTCCCTGGGTCAGCTGGGGTCAATTGTCCTGGCTGTGTCCCCTCCCAGCTCCTTGGTTCTGTGGAAGTGGTGCTAACAGTAGCTAAAATACCCCTGAGTTACCAGCACTGTTTCCAGAACAAATCCCAAACACAGCCCCACACTAGCTGCCCTGAAGAAAATTAACTCTATTCCAGCCAAAACTGGCACATGTGGACAGGTGCTGTTCCTCACACATATTAAAATGCTGATGTAGTTCACTGGAATTAATGATTCTAAGTGTGGTTTTCACAAGATGGCTTTTAATTCCAAGTGTATTGCAGTGACATTCAAGCAAAGATTTATTGGAAACTAAACATAAAACACCCACTGCTTTGTTACAAATGAAATAGAGAAATAGGAGCTGGTTTTCCTGCAGTCTGGTTCTTTCAAAACTTTCCCCCTACTGCATCCATCTTTATTTGTACTTAGGCATAAATTGTGGTCCATTTGCTTCTGGCAAGAAAATGAAAAATGTGTTGGTAAAGATTTTACCAAAGGTCATATGTTAAGGATGAAATTCAGTTCTCTTTTAAGTGAAGAACAGTAGTAGAAGAAGGCAGGAGGCATGTAAGTTTTGCTTTAAATGTCAGCCAAATTAACATTATGGGACATAACACAGTTCCTAATTAAAAAAAACAAAACAAAAAAAAAAAAAAAAACAAAACAAAAAAAAAACCAAAACAAAACAAAACAAAAAAACCACAACAGCAACAAAAAACCCACACCAAACAAAAAACCCAAAAAACCCCCAACCAAAACCAAACAATAAATAATAATAAAATACTCTAACCATTGACTACTGCATTAAAGTATCATGAACTTCAAGATGAAACTGATCCTTTAGAAGCTAATAGAGCCAAATCTCTTTTTTAAAGTTCTCCTTAACAATTGCAGCTGCTTCAATTCTGTTTAAATCCAGATATCATTTTATTCATGCATGCATAGAATGAGGCCAAATGCTTGGGGACCAGGCTTCCCAGGGAATAAGTGATCCATTGAGCCATCTGTACGCACATCAGGTCTAATCATGGTGAGGTGGGGAAAATAAAAATTATTAGATTATCAAAATCTTGAAATTTGGGAATCTTTTTTATTTCATGGATTTTTGGTGAAGATTAATGAATTATTTAAGCTAGTGAGAAGAAACATGCACTTACATTACTTGGGTAATTTCCCTCTCTGATGTTCTCTGGAGCCATCTATTCCTCTGCACTTACATAATCCACTCAAAATCTATGGAACACAAGTGACAATACAACACACAAATATTTCCAAAATTATCAAAATGGACATCACTTTTTTGCATGATTAAAAGAGAAAATTCAAAGTATTGAGAAATATTGGTAAAACGAATTCACTTCTTTTAGAAAGCCTCAACCATGAGTTGACATTTTCTATGTCAGTGTCGTTGACACAAAAAAACCACTTGGAAAATCTGGGGTCATAAGAGTTTGACTCTTCAGGTAAATTGAGGACTGTAGTGCTCTTTTTGCACCTTAGCAGCCTTTAATTCTGTACACATATGAGTTTAAATGTAACCCAAGCACGCATTAGTGAATAGATAAAATTATTTAGGGAAGGAAAGGAAGGACTGGAAGAGCCTAACAGAAGGATGAACATCAGAAAATAACTTTCTGAGGTTAAGATTATGCAGCAAAAAATCAGAATTCTTTGCATATCAAGCACATTTCATTAAAGAAATTCCCTTTTAAAAAAGTCTCTTTTAAAGTAATATTAAATTGGAGCACCTCAGGAGAATATCAATGAGCAGCTGTTAGACCTCTCTCCTGGGTAGGCAGATTCTCGTGCCTCCTGTCACATGCTTGAGCAGATAGGTAGGCAGAAATAGGGTAGTTTTGTGCTATTTATTATATTTTCAAGCCTGTGATAAATCAGTATTGTCAATATGTACTAGAGGAAAAAAATTAGAAAAGAGTTATTTGAGAAAGCCCAGGTTTAGCATTGAGCAGAGAGCTAGAGGTCACACTGCGTTAATCTATTTTTCCTAGTCCAAAAATCTACATTCCTTAAAAATGTATGCTTCTATTTTTCCTAGTTCAAAAGTCAATATTTCTTAAAAATGTATATTCTCAAATATTCAGATCTTCATTACTCACTATTGCTTTGAGAGTAGTTAAGCTAAGAGCTGCTTCCATAAAATATTCTGTATTTGGATGAAACAATATTTTTTGAGAGAAGTCCTGTTGTGAAAACCTCTTAAGCATGTCAGGTCAAAATCAAGTCTCTAGTCCTGAAACAGAAGCATTTAAGTCAGCAGGATTTCATCAGTGCAGCTCAGAATAGAATTTGCCCATTAGCATGTTTAAAGCATTTGCTCACTGCCAGAGTGCTACCTTAATTCACTTTTCTGAATAAACTTCAATTTCAGCACTCAAAAGCAATTTAATATTGTGGGCAAATGAAATTATTTCAATCATTATGTGAAGAAGAAGAAAGGGTTAAGTAATTTCAAATGAAATATAACTAAATAAGGATGTTATTTATTTTTGAAACTTCCAAATGTGTGCTACGTGTTTGTAATAGAGCATATGGCCCTTTCTTGGCCTTAGGGATTTAGAGCTAGCTGTGCTTTGGCTGAACAAAAATGCTGAAAATCAGCTAAAGAACACCAGTTCTAGCTAAAGAATGACATGGGACCCATCCCATAGGAGCAGAGGGAAAACAAACAGGATTTCTCTAGCCATCTTTATGAGCACTTTCAAGTTGAAATGGAATTTTTGCCCCTACCTAGTGAAATGAATTCTTTTTCTGATACTGGAAATAGCTCTAGAGTTTGTCCAGGAAGGAGGATTAAAGATTGCTTTGGAAGGAAGATTGAAGCTTTATTTAATTATCTGGATGGCCCTATTTACTCAAATTGTAGAGAGACAGCTGAGTGGTCAGAGCTGGCATTTACACGGAGCTAGGTGAGATCAAGCTACTGAGTTCAAGCAGAAGGATAGAAAATGCTACTGTCTAGAATGACTATAAGAGCCAATAAAGATGTTATAAAAAGGCATGACAAGCTGCCGTAGGGACAGGCAGAGATTACAGTGATGTAAGATAGTGCCTCTTCTAAAAACCTCTTAAAATCAAACAACTGAAATTGCTTTCCAGGAAGATGGGAGTTCTCATGCTCAGTCTCCCAATGCTTCATCTATTTCAGACTCCACCTGAGACTCCAGATGGATACTTCTTTATTTGATCTGGGCTCTGCAACAGGTAAAGAAGGTAGTAAAAATTCCTGAGCAGGCTATGGCTATATGTACCACAAAATAGAACTGAAAATTAATTATGAGGTGAAGCAATTCCTGAAACAACCTAAAGCTATCACGTAATTTAACGAATGGTCTGTGTTTGCCATCTAGTGGTACAAAGCCAAAATTCTTTTCTGCTGCATGAGGGCAGACACAACTGCTGAAATCTCCTGTGTCAGAAGCAAACTTCTCCCACGTGGAAATATTCCTGCTCTCGAGATGAGGGCAGTGATAACTGTACAACTGTCCTTGCAGGAAATAGGAACAGAAATTTTTCAGCCCTTGACCCACCAGATTTAGGTCAATTTAATCAACAAATTAGCAAGAGTTGTCCAGTAATTAATTGATCTGTAGCTCCAGTCTTTCAATCTTGCAGGTGCAGATTCTAGGAATATTCAGGCACCCAACTTCTCACTGTTTTCTGTGAGAATCCAAGCAACTAAATATCACAGGGTTGTGAGATTATATTCTAACATCTTGTATGCCACACTCATAAAACTCTCAGCCAAAGGCCCTCCAGATTTCTAGAGGTTTCAGCTTTGCTTTACAACATCTCTGTAAGAAAATATATGATTATTTTACAACCAGGAGACTGATCTACAATGAAATTAGCAGCTTATTAAAAAACTGTGCAGGGAATACATACCATTCTGGCACTGAACACATATACCTAAATATGAGTTGTAAGACCAGTTTTTTCTCTTAAAACATTTCAAGAATATTTGAATAAAGAATTAAGTAAAAGGTTTAATTTTATTTCCCAGTCATATCACATAGTAAATACAAGGAAATTAATAGAAATATATTTTATCAGAAAAAAATATATACAGCATGATATCTAATCACACATGTTACACACCTGGATTTCTTGCTATCTATATCTATCCACAAAATAATAATTATATATTGATTTTCACCAGTAATAAGGAACTTTAAACTAATCCCATGCCCCAATTATGTAGTAAATATTTTTAGGTTTTACTGTAAAAAAAACAAAGCTAGGAATTAAGAGTTGAAATCTTCCTAATATCTCTGTGACTCAGGAGAAGTTCTTCCTGATATTTTCTGTTCTAAGTCATATAGAATTTTTTGTAAACCCCTTTCACAAGTCACAATGAATGAAAACAAAGCCATACAAATTGTATAGAGAACAAATCCCAGTTGACTAAAACAAAGATCAATGAGATTGAATTAACTTCACTATGTAGTGTTAATCATATTAACACTAATATGATTCTGAAAAGTGTATTTATACAATAACACCACAAATATAACAAAACACATGGAAAGAAAAAAAAATTACATGCTATTAGCTATGGTCCCTTCTTTTAAACAAATTATTGAATCTTCTATTTATTGGGCAGCTGCTGAATTCACTCATTCATTCATCAACTATTACTTACGTCATTAATTATTCAATCAATTGTTCACTGAGGGACCATATATGATCTATGTTTTACAATTGACCTCAAAGAGCGAGGCAGCTGAATGCATCCGATAGAAAATAGAAAAAGGCATCGCAAGGTTCACAACGATTATCCAGGGTTCAAAGCCAAACACTATTTCTTCCAGTCCATTGTCATATTCCGGGCGGCACCCGAATGCCGGTGGTATCCACAGCTGCAGGGAAAGAACGTGAGGCAAATATCAATCACCAGTGGTACAAGTCAATAGCCCCTAATGACTGTGACTTCACTGTACTGCACACTGGTTTCAGGAATCCCTAAGAAACCCCTCCCTGTTGCTTCTAGGGCATGCTGGTGGAAGAGGGTTTCAGCTTCTGCTGCTGCTACAGTTTTTTGGACCGTTACTGAAAGAAGCCTCCCATACTCCACAGTTAAATAAACTTCATTCCCCAAAAGCGCATTCACTTCTTCCAGAAGTAAAATTTATTGCCTACAAACCACAGAACCATGCATTTTTAATATACTTATTAGACTGTAAAGGATGGGAAGCTTTTGGGTATTAACTTGTGAACTACATTCAAAATCTCTTACCGAAAGGTTGCAGAGGAATAAAAATGCAGCGATGTTCTTCAAAATTCTCCTCTTGTTGTTAGTAACTGAGTTTCCACTGCAAAATGAGAAATCTGAGGCTGAGTGCATGACCAAGCTATTGTCCTGACTTGTTTCTTCTTTGGCAATACCAGCACCATCGTTTTCTCTCCCAGAGATACTGCCCTTGAACAGACAGGGTATGTCACCGCTGTCACAAGCAGCTCTGCCATTGTAAATCTCTTTGTACAGGGGGGTGAGGGACAAGGTGGTCCCCCGAGATATGGTCACTATTCGAAGAGTTTTAATGTCATCATTCCCCTTTTCCTGCTCCCGGTGGATGGATTCAATGATAAAGAGGTTCTGAATATATTTCTCAATAATTACCAGAATGGAGTAGGGCAGGTTATACCATGTGTATTTGGGGTGACCATGGGCACAGATAATGGCAAGGATCGAGCCCCAGGAGAGAAGCCAGGACCCTGCAGCTGTGCCCACCAGCAGTTCTGCATCCAGTTTTCGAGCGGGATTCTTGGAATTATCCAGAGATCTATCTTCTAGTCTGTAGATGAGGAGGGCAACGATTCCAGCTGTGCACATGAGAGCCAACACGAAGATGGCGTGCAAGTAAAACATAGTGAGTGCTAACTCGCTTTTGACTTTTGAGCCTCCAATCTGAATTAAATACACAACAACTATGGCTATGGTGCTAGTTAACACGATTAGTCCAAAAATCATTCCAACAGTTATGCCGTGGAATTTGAATGGAGTTTTGTTTTGCTGGTGGTGTTCAACTTTACGGCCGATGTTCTTCCACAGGACATAGAGCATGGTGGATGCTAGGATGTGGTACTCTATATTAAAGGGATATAGGTAATATATTCCTTGAGAAAATATCGAGCAGAGAGTTGTTGTTGTGCAATTGCATTGAGGTGCGTGATCATCTAGAACTAAAGGAGAAGGAGAGATTAGTTATGTGCATTATAAAGATTCCTTGGTTTAAGTGAATAAATAAAGCATAAATAAAATTATGAAAAGGTAAGATTTCAGGCAACCAACACCCAGTTACCCACCTAAGAAAAGGCTTCCCCATGCTTCACTGGAGTTTGAAAGCAGAAGGCAGCCTCAGCAGTTGTCAAAGTATGGCCTGGGTTGGAAGAGACCTTAAAGATCATCTATTTCAAACTCCCCTGCTGTGGACAGGGAACCTTCCACTAGACCAGGTTGCTCAAAGCACCATCCAACCTGGCCTTGAACATTTCCAGGGATGGAGCATCCACAGCTCCTCTGAGCAACCTGTTCCAGTGTCATACCACCCCCATAGTGAAGAACATATTTCTTTATATCCCCCTTACTTTAAATGTTTGCTGAACACAACTTGCACCATCTCGTCAATGGAGAAAATGATTCATTAGTGTAAAAACCACCCAGAGCAAAGTCTTTGTCTTGTAAAACATCACTAATGGATAACTACTGCTTTGAGCCATCCCACTGAATCCTGCAGGACCACAGGCTGTCTGCTATCACTCTCCTGGGAAAGATTTGCAAGATTCTCCATACTTGTTTTTTTACAAATAACTTAGTAAGTAGTAAACTCTCTTTTAAACAGTGCTATGTTAATGTATTACTGTGATTTAGTAATAAACTGGTTCCTTAGTGGTGTTCCTCAGTGATGTTTTTCCTCAAAAGAAATGTTCTCAAAAAATCTCTTTGTTTGAAACTTAGAAGAAAACTACTGCCTTGAGCACATATATGATAATAATCATATAACATTTCAGTATCAGCTAATTACCATGTGCCCCAGAATGACTATGCTGACACAGTCATGAATGACTCAGCTACATCCTATAATGACAGTATTTTGTATGCTAGAGCAGGAATTTCAAAATGCACCAATCCTTTTGCTTACCTATAGTTATGTTCCCAAAACCAAGTGTGATTAGTCTTTCCTTATGTTCATTCAATTGATGTTTTGACTCAGTCAACACACCATTTGTCCACAGGAGCAAATTTGTGAAAACAGAATGGATAACACCAAACCTACAAAATAAAGTAATTATTGCAGGAATCGACACAGACCGTATCTCATGAAATATGTGAAAAAATGAAATTAAATGAAATATGAAAGAAATGAAATGAAATGAAATGAAATGAAATGAAATGAAATGAAACTAAAGAAATGGATTAACTTTCTGTGTACAAGCTATATGGCACTATTTATTTATCAGTGCACAGAGAGGGTTGAAAAATCATCACCAATCTCTACAGATGTTCTGCAGTCACTGAATATCAGATTTCCAAAACTTTTACAGAAATGTAATATATTAAATAGTGTAATGTATTAAACTATTAATAGAATGCTTTTATTGTTTCTTATGCTCTCTTATGTGATGGGTTTTATTCTTTGAACTGGACAAGCTCCATGTTAGTGATTGAAGAGTCTGAACAGCATAATTTGTTTGCAAAGCATATTTCACAGCCTTCTGCAGTGCTCCTTCATATTCTGTGTTTGATCTTTCTTCACAGATACCACTACCTTCTCTTCTTCTAGCCCATGCATTTTTGTCTCCTGGAGAAAGCTGAAGGTAAGAGAGTGCTTTATTCCATTCAAAGTACTGGTACAAATGAAGGTAAGTCTCCGTGCATTTCTGAGATTCCTGGCCTCTGACAAGCCATTTCAGCTTGGTGGAACAGAACGGCATTGGAGAAAGAAGTGTATTAATGATTCTGAACTTCCTGATAAAATCCAGACAAAAATTGTCCCCAATGCCAAGCAGTCCCTTTTTCGTAGGAGGTCATGTGTCTATCTCTTTTCTAGGCACACCTACCAATGCCAGGTGTTCTCCTGCACCCAAGGCTGTTCATGTTTCTTCACCAAGAAACAGTTCTTTATTACAACACTGTTCTCAATGATAAACTTGCAGTTAGAAATTTTTTAAATCTATAAATCTTATGAATCTTATCTTATAAACAGACCTGATAGCACCAGCTGACATTGCAAAGCCCTCTGTAATCACTCTCTTCCTGAGCATGGGGCTTGAACACTTACCCAAGAGAGCAGAACAAATATAGACCATTCACCACAGATGACATTTCTGAGCAATTTTACCTCCCTTAGAAAGTGGTCAGATCATTGATAACTTTAAACAAGTACTTTGAAAATGACCATGTTTGCTTCCTTATGTTCCATGTACAGACAGATTAATGTACATTGATCTGCCTTCTCACAAAACCAGAAACACACTGGATCTGATTTGGAACATAGGACACCACCAGGGAGGTTGTGTATCCAAGTGCACGTGCACAGCTGCATCTACCACAGCTGTGAGGTGTGGTTGACATGCCTGAGGGATGGGATGCCAGAAGGATCAGGATGCGCTCAAAATATGGCCCTATGGGAAACTTATGTGGCTCAAAAAGGCCAAGTGCAAGGTCCTGCACCTGGGTCAGGGCAAGCCCCAGTATCAACACGGGTCGGAAACACTCAAGGCCAGGTTGGATAGACCTCTGAGCATCCTGATCTAGGTGAAGGTGTCCTTGATTATTGCAGAGGGGTTGGGCTAAATGGTTTTTAAGGGTTTCTTTCAACCCAAACTATTCTATGTGTCTAAGACCTAAGACCTTTTAAAAAGGTGCTTTCCATAAAATCAGTGTAAAATACCTCAGTGACATAGCATTGACTGCAGGTTGGTGATACAGGTTCCCTTTCAGTAGGTAAATAAATATAACATAGTGCATAGTCTTAAAACACATACATGATGCTTCCTTCTTAAGTGACTCTGTGGTATTATATTGCCATTTTCCTCTCATGTCCTCAAGCTCTTGTCCTGCCCAAGGTGTACCTGAAAGGCCATTCAATCAATATCTACTTTATTCTCTAGCTCTATCCAGTCTGTTTCAGGTCAGCCTTCCCAAGCCATCAATGGGAAAAATATATGTATTCTGTCACTATTTGTATTATAAAATGTCAGTGTTGGTTAAATAAGAGTAAATGGAGTTACTTTCTATTTAACTGTTCTTTCTGCTTAATGCAATCAAGACGAGAATTAATCTCTGTATATTTTTAATAAAACTTGGGTGTTAAAGCACTGTACAGACCTACACCTATTAACATGCCAGATGAGGATCAGATCCACATTACCTTTCAAGTGTTTTGAAAGACTGGATAACATCCTTTGCATGACACCACAGAAAGTACACCTAAATGGAAGAAATACAGAGAAATATGTAATTTCGAGCACATGTGACACTCAGAAAGGAAAGTGCATCTGTAGATAGGCAATGGTTAAAACTTCTGATGATTTAAATGGAGGCAGCTCCATCTTCACACATGTGAAAAAGTTAATGATTTCCTGTGATATTTACACAGAACCTGAGATTTCTTACATGAAAAATCAGTGGCTTAACAGTAGAAAGTCTAAGTATGACTCACCAAAATATATTTTCCTGCTGTATCTGAAAAGACTCTTATTTCAATGACAAACAAAATAAAGCCATTGGCTGTGGACAGAGGTATGGTTGCTGCAGGACATGGTGATGCTAAGTTTGAATAATTTATGAAATATATTAAATTCTGTGGAGGGAAAGAGATTGATGAAAGGATGCCAGACTTGATTAATAAAAGATGCCCAGGAAGCATGATAAAAGTTTGTACTAACTGCCTGAGAGACAACCCCATTAAGAACACAGCCGTTGCACTCAAGGATAGTGCAGAAAACTCAAGGAATAAAAGAGAGAGATAACAATAAAGAGCTAGCAAGTCAAGGGCAAAGATGAATAAAATTAGAACTCTCTGTTTGTGAGAGCATAATGGAGACCTCAGGAAAAAAGATTGCTGTTGAAACAAAGCCAAGTGTGAATAGGTTCAAGAAGAACTACACTAGTATTCCTCAGGGATGTTAGGATGTTGGGGCAGTCTGTTTACTCCCGATAGTTCCTAGGATAGTGAACTCATCAGTAGGTGAACTATCAGGAGAGAAAGAGTCCTAAGATTTCTCTTAGAAACCTGCCTGGTTTGGTGATCCAGAAATGGTCTGAAAAGTGATAAAAACTTTGGGTTCCTCTTCAGCAAGCAGAGTAATTGGAAGCCCATTTTTCCACAGCATCCATTACTGTAGGATGGCTTCACAGCCACCATTTCTCAGGCAGTCAATGTCTCATTTTGGAAAAAGCTAGGCAAATGGAGTTCTTTATGGCTCACCTATGGTACTCAACAATAACAACTCCTCTAATGAAGCATTTATCAATGAGAGGAGTGGCCGCTGTAAAATCCTAGATGTAAAGACTAAAATATTTCATGTAGGCTTCAACCGAAATCAAATTGAAATTACTTTAGTCTCTAATGCCATATTCAATTTCCCATACTGGGATAAATGCAGCAAAATCTGGCAGCAGATCTGAAACCATCCTTTAAAACTTATAAAAAACGTAAGTTTTGAAGATCTGTTCAGACACAAGATAGTGAGGAGAAATAGGAAAAGTCAGTAAAGAAATAGCATAAAATCCAGTTTTCACTCACAGAATATTCACTGCCTCAAGGGGACTTTTGCCTGCATAAGAACATAATGCACAGCCTGCCCTGGGTGGGCAGGTACATGTTAGTTCATACATGGGTGCAGAGTGTATATATTAATTTAATGGCATGTATCAGGATGCCCCAGAGTAAATGACAACAGAATCTGATACATATCTGGTAGCAAACAAATTCTTTGGTTTTTAGATGACACATATTAGGGATGTTCTCTGCTGTGAATTCATCCACTATTTCAAAGAAACAAGATTTGCCTTAGGTAAGAGGTACCTGGTTAATTACTTTTTAATTTTAACTTTTTCTTTGATTGTTCAGGCTAACATTCAAGTGTTCATTATTTTAAGCTCTGTAGATGAAAAATTCAGTGACACTAGGGGATGTAAAGTTTGAATTAGAATTCTTGTCGCCTTTGTTCAGCATTTATATCTGCCATTCTCCCACACTCCAGTTCTCGGTGGCTGGAAACCTTGTCAGCTCTGGGTCACTGGCTGTAGTGAAGAACGCTGTGTTCTGATCAGCAAGGCAGAAGAGCTTCATTTCATCGGTTTGTTTTTCAGAGATGAAGTAAAGAATTGCAAGACATGGAGAGTGGATATTACAAGAATGTAAAATTAAGATTACTTCAACCAATTCAGAATTTCACCCTCAGAGAAAAACATAGATGGGCTGAGAGTTACTGTTTAAATTTCAATGGTTTGGGGGTTTTTTAACTGTTGAAGAAAGCAGAAAAATGTAGGTTTTTCAAAAGCTCATTTACATGCAACCACAAAATTGCTAGAAAAACATTTCTTTTCTTTCTGAATGACTTAAAACTCTTAGAAAATTCATAAAAGTGCCTGACTATGATTGAGTATCTCAGTTGAGTGGCTTTTTCTTTCCTTCTTCCCTACAAACCTGCTGACGGGGGTTCAGAGGAGTTAATGTGAGAAACAATCATCTATGGATTGTCACCACACACTGTAGACCCAAAGCCCTATAGCAAACAGGCAGCTGGAATATTTCACAGGAGTCATTGACTCTGTTTGCTACTGTGCAGCCACTGATAAGAGCAACCAAACACTTCTAGAAGGAACATCCATGTTCATTTGTTACAGGAAAGTTGTGCAAGTGCTTTAGAACCAGCTAGGAAAGGGTTTGCTCCCTTTAACTTACCAGGCCTACACCTCTAACCATAATGGAACATCAGGTTAGACAGGCTGAATTGAACTTGTGTGACGAGTTCTGCATACATAAATAAGGCATTTGTCTTTAGCCAAAATACTCATTTCAGCCTGAAAATTCTGTATGTAACTTCAACTAAACAAAAAGACCACATAACTTCAACTACAGGAGAACATTTTTTTTTTTTTTCAAACCCATGAGTTTCATGGCTAAGCAACTTCAGGTTGTAGAGCTTGAATTTACTATACATGCACGAGAATTTAGTCCTCAAAAGTATTCTGTGATATGCTTAGAAATCAAATTAGTGTTAAGTCTACTGATGACAAGATAAAATATACTTTTGGTAAGAAACAGAGATTAATATAAAAGTGCAACCAATGACTTTTACCTGTAAGATGGTGTGGGCAGCATGTGTAACAGGAAAAACGCCTTCAGTTGGTGATAAACAGTTTGAAAAATCAATATAATATCCAATTTTAAAGGAGTCCAGAATTAAAGTAATCACTGCAAATAATGTAATCCCACCTGCAAATGAAAAAGATATTAGAAAATTTTAATGTGTAGTCATAGTGTCCAGAGACTACTTGTAAAATATACAAAAATCTATTTAGGGGAATGAAAGTCGACCAATATCTGTGTTCTTGTTTAGGAAAATAAGACTGCACAGCAAACTGGGCAGTCCTGGGGAGCTGAACAATCATCTGACAGTCTCCCAGCCCAAAGGCTCGACGGTGGGAAGTGACACAATCACTTGATGTGCCCTCACCATGGCTCAGGGGTCACACTTGAGCTCAGAGACCACAACCACAATGCGCTGTATGGTTTGCTCTCCCAGAAAGGAACCAAAGATTCAATTTCACTATCTATATTTCACACACACACAAAAATATCCTAACATAGAAGTCTAAATACCCTAAAGAACTTTAAAATACATTTCCTTCTTTCTGTTGTTGGTTTTGGTTTTTGGGTGTTTTTTTGGTTTGGGGGTTTTTTGGTGGGTTTTTGTGGGTTTTTTTGGTTGGTTGGTTGGTTGGTTTTTTGGTTTTGTTGTTATTGGGTTTGCACTTGTATGACTAAGTACAATTGTCTACAAGATTACTCAACCAAACTGTAAGGCCTCCATTTCCTCCTTTTTAATTTGTTTTGAGGGTTTGGGGGGGTTTTTTTGGAAGTTTGGTGGGTTTTTTCCTTTTGTTTTAGGTTTTTATTCAAGCAAGGTTTCACTGGATTTAATTTGAACTTATCTGAATGAAGACTAGATAAAAATTTTTCCATGGACCTTAACCAGACCTTACAATATAAACCAGCATCAGTATCTTAATCTTTCTTTACAATTCCTCACAGAGTAAATAACATAAAGAGTGTTGACTTTGATGAATATTTATCTTTTATATGGGGCCACAACCTACCTTCCATGTAAGTACCATGTGTTCCACTTGACTTGGGGCAGTAAAAAAGTAACCCTAAATTAAAAATTTATTTAATTAATAACATTATTATCAAAGATGCTCGATAATAATTAAGTAGAAATTACATAGACACACTGTAATTTTGTTTATTATTTAATTGACTTTTAAAAATTAAACAAAAATAGACTTCAGAAACCTTTTTAATACAGGGATATGAATTCCAGTAGGATTTTATGTTTCTAGTTTACAATTTCTCTATAATAGAAACACTGTCAAATTACTGATTGAGTACAATTTCTACCAACAGCTAATAACTCTTGGTTTTATATAACAAAATCTAAAACCTCAGCTCTGCACTTCGTGCATGGTTTTTTTAATTTATACTTCTTAGGTCAGCTAATTTTTATTCTAACACATGTAACAGGACTGGAGCCCATATTTTTAGAGGTGCCATTTTCATTGTGTGTGAAAGCAAGTGATATCATAAAATACAAAATTATAGGCTATTCTTGAGATCAAATTATATGTCCCCTTCCTTATCTAAAGAATGTTAATAATTCTGAAATAAATTAGAATTGCTAGTTCTGATTATATAATTATAAATATAACTGATTATAAATCACTCTGCCTGAGGTAACTAGACATGCTCTAAGAAAGATGTTAGACTGGATGACCTTCAGAAATCCCTTCCTACCTGAATTATTCTAAGATTTATTTTGTGATTTATGGTTTATTTAGAAAGTATGCAGGAAACAGCCTATTTGTCTGAAACCTGTCAGTTTTAGGGACTTCACATGTGTTATGATTGTTTCAATAAGAAGGCAAAAACTATCTTCTGAAGCAAAAATATTATTGATTAATCTTTTCCCTGACTCCCAGGGATTAGAAGATTTTATATGACTCTTAATGGTAGATTGTTTCACTTTTTCAAATAGTATTTAGATATTTCTGCAATCACCCAGGTGGCCACACTACAAGTGTATACAAAGTGTCCAACATGCTTATTTATGGACTTTGAAAGAGAATGATTGTACTAATTTTCTTAGTCAAAAATCAAAGCACAACTATAATACCCATGCATATGGTATGTTAATAGTTTTTCTGTCAACTTTTTGTGATGGAAACTTTAGTATAATGTACTAAATGGACACCAGTAATTTCAAGGAAGATAATTCCACCACTTAGTTATTTCCATTTAAACTTCTAAGAAATGGGAAATGATTGCTATTGAGTGCTGTTTTATTATTTTTTTCTTTTCAAACATTTGTTGAAACCTGTGTGTCTTAAGGGATCATTAACAGGATTTTCAATATTGCTAAGTGTTGCCTCATTTCTTCCAAGTAACCATCAAGAAGAACAAAACCCCATAATGATACAGTTGCAAAAATACCACTCTCACTTTAAAATAATGTTCAAATAACTGGCAATTCGATGCAGGCAGTAAAAAAGATACAAGTTGAAGTCTGCCAAGAGTTTTTAAGCTGACCAGTTGTCAATGTTTTAAACAGAAACTGTGCTGTTAAAGAACGTGATAAAATAAAGCTGTTTGTGAAACCAACTGATTTTAATTTTGTGTTCTCTGGCTCACTTCACTGAACTCCCCCAAAAATGGTCAGAGAGTTCTTCCTAGCAGGAGAGCTTACTTAAGGGAATAACATTTGGAATAAGTCAAGGAAAGACTTCCTAAGGTTCCCTGTGGTTATTTGGGTCAGATTAGCTGTGTTGTATTAAAGACACAGTTCTGCCACAAACTTTTCCTACATTCAGACTCTAGGAGTGCTTCTTGGTCAACCACACAGGTGGGAAGGCAACCATGCTCAAGGGTTCACACAAATGACACCTTGGTGCAGAAAGGCTGGAGGAAACCTTCCTGTGAGCAGTTCTTGCAAACTGATCATCTGTTCTTTTAGCATTGCTAAACATGTACAGGGAGTCATTTATAGGAGGTTTTGATAAATAATTCCATTTCAACATTTTTCAGAGCAAAATGGTCTAGGCAGGAAATTGCCACCATTTTTACTAAAATGATATTCACAGTTTGGATGGATTCATGAAAATACACTCATTTTATATTGTTTAATACAAGGACATCTGCTCTCACAATTACAGCAATGTTCTTCAAAAGTAGCTGATAGAACTAGTAAAAAATTGCAGAAAGCTTTCCATGGAAGAACTCAAACAAAATATGTCTGTTCCACTCCATCCCCCCCCTTTCCTTTTTGGACTTTTGATCTTTCAGGTAAAAGATTTCTATGACAAAAGCACTGATAAAGAGGAGGGGGGTCTTGGCAGAGGAATTGCCATCTGAGTTTTTCCATAGCTCAAGTAAGTTTTCTTTTACCAACAGAGGATAAAGGAGTTGTACAGACTTGTTGTAACTACAAGAAACTACCAAGAATAGGAAAGTGTAGGTCATTCCCTAAGGGCAAATTTGTTGAATTGAAGCCTAGACATCCAAGAGAAGCCATGGAAGCCGCACCACCTGAGAAGCCAGTACAAAAAGCCATCCTGTGCTGGTAAAAGAAATGGATAGGGTAACCTAGTAGTTCAATCCAGGGTCTTATTTCTAAGTTTCTGTGACTCCTTATAGTCTGTAAGACAAATGAAATGCTGTGAATGCAGTGCCAAAAGAAAGAAGCCAGGGATCCTGCTGTACTTACCCATGCTAGGCAATATTTATTCCATATTTAGGAGGGGAAAGCTACCCTCTGAGTAACAAAAGCTTGGTCTAAGGTAGGATCAAAGTAAGCCTTGCATGAATTTCAGGAGGTTGTAAGCCACATAAGCTAATAAATTAAAAATGCTCGAGAGATAGATATTGCCTTGAAAAATAGTAAATAATCAAGAGGAACAATTCAACAGTTGATATGTGAACCCCATATATTTCAGGAAAGATGTTTAAAAAAATCCAGTTTTCTATCAGGAATTCAAACACAAATGTTAACAGCTGCGAAGAAAATAAATTATACACAAGCACTGAGATTGAGAACAAACTACATTTCCACAGCACAACCTTACTTTTCAAAATAATCAGGTGTCAGATTTTCTTGGAATTTTCATTTAGATATTTCATTAGCTGCTGTGAAAGTTAGCTGTTGTCTCATTGTTAGTAGATGGGAAACATTTTATGGGAAAGTGATGCCTTAAGTTTAACTTTCATGTTTTCACATTCTGTGCTGCCTAGGGGTGTAGTTCTGAGCCTCATATTAAGTGCTAGTGAGCACTCTTCACAGAGTAGGGAGACAAAACAAATTCTTTTCCTGATGAAGACCAAGGACAACTTTCAGGCCCAGCAGCAGAAACAGTGGACTGAAGGGAGAAACAAGAAGGATGAGACCTCACAACCTGGAGCTGTAGTTGGACAATTAAACCCCTACATGCAATTGGACCAAAACTTATGAAAATGTAAGATTTCATGATGAGTCAGACATTTTGTGACTATTCTTAGTCCACCTTGAATGCAGCCCTGGTCAGGCCCTGTCCTGCCCAAGGTGTACCCTCAAAGACCTTTCAATCAATATCTGCTTTACTCTGTAGCTCTGTCCAGTCTGTTTCAGGTCAGCCTTCCCGAGGCATCAAAAGTTGTCGTAACATTCCACTTACTTACTTTCCAATCTATCATTTACAGTGCTGAGACTGGAAGAGGCTTGTAAAACTGGCATTGCCTATTATTCCACAAGCACTGATGTAGGCTGTTTCTTCTCCTTGTTACCCGAAAAAAATAGCATTCCTGTCTACTACAACTGTGATGTGCTCCCCAAACACCTTCTCTCAGTATACCTTTATATCCTCACTCTGGTACACACCTGACTCTGCAAATAAGGGCCAGCACATCCCACTGCTACCCTCGTAAACTTGTATTCTTTTTCTGCAAGTGGATGCTCAGTTTAGATTCCTTGTTTAACTGCTTTATATACTAATCACAAACTGATCTGGTCAGGGATTTTGTCCTCTTCTGTCTAACTCTAGATGTTTCAAAAGCATCACTGTACACAGGAATCTCTGACAAACATTGGTATAGAGAGCATTGAGAACCTTTCTGACTGGTGCTACCACAAACTAAATTGCATTATACCATCTGGAAAACGTGGTAATTCCTCCAAAAGAGGAAGAGCTGCAAGACACTAAGACTCTTCCACTAGCTATGTTTTGTAGGAATAGGGTAAAAAGCAAGCCTGCCATTTCTTCTAAATCTAGCTAACAAGTAATCTCTAAGTTCCCATATGAAGTGGTTTTGAGAATGAGAAGTTCCTTTAACACAACAATCTATTCTAAGAGTGAAAAAATAAATACACCTGTAATAACAAGGGATTTGTCCCATGAGAATCAGTAAAGAAAATATGTAAAATATCCAAGAATAAATAGATTTGATAGACAAGTAAAACATCTTTTACTAACCAATAGAATAATTAACAAGAAAGCTATTAATCAATTAGAAGTTACTCTCAAGGTTTGTAAAAACTGTATAAAAGACAGCATGCCGCCATAATAAAGAGAAGCCTTTTGAATTTTTATGGTGTCAGTCTATGTGTCATGACCATCCCAACAACAATATTTCGTTTTTCAAGTTTCACCAAGCCCGCCTGGTAAGGAAGAAAGGCACCGGAGCTTTCAGCACTATAAATGGTAGGCTGGAAAGTGAGGATGTTTAACAAACAGCTTCCCAATACAATCTCCTAGTACGTTCAGCTTATGCATATATTTACTTTAGAGTGCACTGTGTGTGCATTCAGTTCGTGAATACCAGGATGCCTGCCGGTAGGGATGGAGAGAGTAACAAAGAGGTAGTAGACACAGGTGATGGCACAGGTGTCCCTTGTGCGGTACCACTCTGTGCCATCGGCCCGCACTTACACTTCAGCCAGCGGGCTCCGGCGTGTGTGTCCTTGTCCCGGATCAGCCGCCTCTGCGTGCAGCTCCTGCAGAGGTACCACAGCATCCACAGCAGCTGGATGAGCATCAGTGTGATAAGGTAGGAGAGCAAGTGGCTCTTGCTGATGCCCACGGCATGCACAGCCCAGGCGAAGGTGAGCAGCAGCCCGGCCAGGAAGAGGTTGATGCCGTACTGGCTGCTGAGGATCTCGGCGTTTTTCTGCGGGTAGCTGCCGCCCACAGCGGGGCACCCGGCGGCTTGCTCCATCTCCCACGTCGCCGGCCAGGTGCTGCAAGCAGGCGGCCCCGCTTTCCCCGGGGAGCCCCGAGGCCGCTGCTGGCCCGTCCCCCATCGCGGTGGGGGCGGAGCGGGGCCGCCGGCCCTGGCCATGCCCTGCCCGCGGGAGGGGGTCCCCGGCCGCCGGGGCAGCCCCGCGCTCTTCGCTGCGAGAAAGGCTGCTGAGGTTTTTCGGGACATTCTCATGGCGAGACTGACAACAGCCGAGATCTGGACCAGGGTAAGGAGAAGTCACTCGGTTCGGAGCCAGCCCTGCCCGGCTGGCTCTGGCGAGGGACATGGGGTTATGTCTGTGTTGAGAGACCTGTGCGGTGTAACACGGTCCCTGTTTCACGGACAGGAAGATGCAGAAGACACTGTGTGGTGAACAAACCCCCGGCCCGACGGCTGGAAAGGCGAGGAACGGCCAAAACCTGGGAGCTGACGAGGCTGGAGCCTGCCCTGCAGCCCAGGAGGCACCAGCTGCTGATGGAGCTTCTTCGCACGGTGAGGCAGAGGGATCACACACACACACATACACGTGCTTCACGCTCTGGGCCCCACAGGCCATCTTTTGGGCAATCGGTACTTTCGTTGGGAGGACAGAACCTCGGTTTTCAAGAATTCTCTAGACCTTTCAAAAGTTGCAATTTACCTTGTTTTCTTAGAAAGTCCTGTTCTGACAACACAGTACTATAGGAATTGCTAGCTGGAGAAGCAAATACTGAGTTCAAAGCAGCAAAACCTTCTGCAGAATTTAGTCCACTTCTTATATATTCAATTTTCCAATATTTATATACATTTTCAGAATTGACCCTTTTCTACTTAAACTGAATTCTCCTCACTTTAGGTATTTGGGTGCCAAGCATAGCTTGGAGGCCAAACACCAAGATAGACTGGTTCTTGTCCTGGCCTTACAGGTCTTACATTTTTGCTCTGTACCTGTTGGTCACATATTGATTATCCAAAACATTGGTTTTTACAGTGAGTGACCCACAACCTTGCATAAAATTAAGCCACTAGTTCAACTGCAATTAAAAAAAAAATTGAAAATACAGCATCTATTTTACTACACCTCCTCTGTCAAAGGAGTCATTTTAAGCTTTTTCTCTTCTGGAGCCAGAAACTAATAGAGGAGTTTTTCTCATATAACAAAGGACACTTTTGAACTTACATTAAGTGTCTGGGGTTCACAAGCCTCTTAGAGAACAGGGAAGAAAAACAAAATGGCAGAAAGGTGGAATGAGTGAATTCTGGACAATCACCTTGATGCCTTAGGAAGGCTGACATGAAACAGAGACTGGACAGAGCTAAGGAATAAAACAGGTATTTATTGAAAGGCCTCTAAGATCTAGTTTGGGCAGGACAGGAGCCTGACCTACGATGCACTAAGAATGGTCACAGAATGGCTAACCAGTCACGAGGTCTTACACTTTTATAAGTTTTGGTCCACTTGCATATAGAGGTTTAATTGTCCAACTACAGCCCCAGGCCATGAGATCCTATCCTTGTTTCTCCCTTCAGTTCACCGTTGTTTATGCTTTCGAGCCTGACAGTTGTCCTTAGTCTTCATCAGGAAAAGAATTTGTTTTGTCTCCCTACTCTGTGAAGATAGCTTACTGGCACTTAATATGAGGCTCAGAACTACATCCCTAGGCAGCACAGGATGTGAAAAAACTGAAAGCTAAAACTTAAGGCATCAACATATTTAAGTAAACATAAAGTAGTAGTTCCTGTCCTTTATTAATTTTGTCCTGTTCTCAGGAAACAAGTATTTTAAGACATCTGCAAATTTTCCTTTTGAGGAATGCACTTAACAGGAAACCAGCCCTACGCTTCTGTCTGGCCTGATAACAGCAATATAAATCAAAAGCATAACTAATCAAATAGTCAGATTTCAATCACCTCTAGCTCACAGCTATATCCATCATTATCAAAAATGGCATTGTGGAATTGCCAAATCCTACTTGTATTTCATATGCTGTAACCTTTAAAGAATAACTAAGGAAGATGCTTCCATTTTACTTCTATGGGTAACTGTGATAAATAATCTTCACTACATGGACTATTTTACTTCAAATTATACAAGAGCATCCCTTGTCATCTGTGAAGGAAAGCTCTTTGGTGCTGGTACACATTCTCATCCTGAAATTAAATAATGTAAATGGATACAGAAGATACCTATGGTGGTCTGTACTAAGAATACACTGAAGGTTTAGTAGAGATGGGGATTTCAATTGTCTCATATTTCTTTCAGGGAATTATTATACTACCTCTTTCTACTCTCTTGCCCTTAATTCTTTATTTGGTAGTAAGGAAAATAACAAATGCAAGGAGTTCACGGAAGTACCAGCAGCATTGTGTCAGGTTACAACAATTAAAAGAAGTATTGTTTTACGTTCTTACCAGATTTGCCACTACTTCCTTTTGAGCATGTAAGTGAATGAGTATTGTGTTGGATATTCAGAACTGTTCCTGAAAGACTGCTGGACTTTTTACAATGAGCATATCTACCCAGGATTCTCAGAAAGACATGAAAGTAGTCAGAAGGCAAACAGCTGTCCAGAGGTGAACAGTGTTATTACACCTTCAATAAACCCAGCTGAGGGGGCATAAAAGACAAAGATACTCCGAGTCAAGTGCAGTATTTAAAATCTACATGAACATCTATTTTACAGAAAAAGCAATGAGATGGCAAGGAAGTCTCCAAGAAAATGTAATCAGACAGTTAAACAATTAAATACTGAACAACTATTGATCACTTTTGTACAAAGTTTATTGAGATGTTCAGAAGAATGAACTTGAAAAATCATGTAGCAAATAGTAATTTTAATTCAGATCACAAGGCAACTTAAAACACCTAGAGCATTTATATGGCTGACAAATAAAAATACAGCTATAATAACCATCCCTGAGCAATCCTGCATTTTAAATTTTATAATAAAGAAAGTTACTCATATGTACCCGTGTATGCAGACATAAAATTGTTAAAACCTTTTAAAAGACGAAGACCTGAAGATAAGCAACTTGCACTTTAAAGATGTGAAGCATGACTTAAATATTTGGCAAACTTAAATATTACATTTAAACAAATCAAGCTGTTAACTTATCCTACAAACTACTTCAAGTGGTGCTGAATGCACTTTATTTTGGTTTGTCTGATCCTGTGTATTACATACCATTAGGTCACAACTTTTTTCATTAATGGAACAGTAATAGCCAAAGACAATGTGTATCTCTTTCATTAGTAAACATTCCATGTGTTCAGCAATGGTGTGAATTTGGAAGCCAGAATGAAGAACATAGTATCCTTTGACAGTCTAGACTTTAAGCAACACTCACAAGGAGTAGGTTTTAATACATTTCAATACCCGGTTTCTACATTCTCCTATTTTCCAAAAGGCATGGGTGGAAAAGTATTTACACAAGGATCTACATAAAGTGGTCGAGCAACTAGATAGTGCCTAGGTCTTCAGACAGTTAAGTATCTCAGTCCACATGAACAGATGCCTAATAAAAATAAAATGCTATTTTATTTTCCCAACTGAGTATAACTAGTAGCTTTTAAGTTAATATCAGCCACTTCATTGCTGAGGAAGGAAAACAGCAACTTCATTAACAGGCACTGCTAAGAATAAAAAGTTAATTTACAGTGAAAAAAACAACTTGAATACTGAAAAACAGTGCATACATCAATAGAATTTAATGCATGCTTCAAATTTCTTGTGTAGCGTTAATATTGTTCATTGTATTGCTGGTTATTCACAGCTTGATCATCCACCTATGGCTATGGACAAACCGTATGAGCACAAGCAGAATTTATTTAATTGATGGCACTGCCAAATGTCAACCAGCTTTCCTTCACCCCTATCCATATTCTTTTTTTAAACACTAGCAGATCTGACTTCAAGACATTAGATAATGAAATATTTCCTACACGGTAACACATACCATTAGAAATTTAACAGATCAAGAAATGTCTCCTGTCAATAAGTTTACAAGTACAAACACAGGTTCCAGATAACAGTATTTTACCTGTCAATTCAAATGGAAAGAATATAGTATTAAAATCCCACAACACTTGCTTTAAGTATCACTTACTTCCAAATCAAACAACATGATTTGAGCAGGAAGTTTGAGTAGGTGACATCTGAGGCCCCCAGAGATAACATTTAAAGGTCCCTTTCAACACTAACAATTCTATGGTGCTATTACTTACTACCCATATGCCTAATATTCAAATATAAATAGAAGTTTTACAAAATGAAAGGCCTCATGTAACTAAGAGACGTAAAACTGATTTATTTTGCAATTATTCACTAATCAGTTGCTTTTTCCTATGGTTATGTCCGTTGATTTATAAATCAAATAGTTTAAGAATTACTATATTAGTTAGAGCAAGCAGTATCAGAAGGCAGCATCAGAAACAACAGAAGTACTGGAATGTAACAAAAAGTGACATACACTTTGCAGGATTACAGTTACTTGAGTCCTTCACATGAAGCTGAAAGAACAGAAAAAAACAAACCAAATTTAACAAAAATCTTTGAAGGTTCTATATACTGCACAAGCTGTATCATGTATTAAATGAATTAATGATTTTGGAACTTCAAGTGCTCAGACAGAACACAGCTAATGATAGAACCAACAAACATGGATACGTTTGTATCAGCAAGTGTGGCTCAAGTTCTCACAGTAAAGAGGTTCTAAATTAAAGTATTCTATTTTTCAGAAGTCTGAGTTTTATCAAAATAGAAGTTAATTATCTCCTTAAAAATCAGGTTTCTTGATATCTCAAAAATAGAGGAGAAAATGCAACAGTGGTTCAGTTTGTTAAAAAAAAAAGAAAAAAAATCTGAGTTGCACCATCCCAGCCATTAAACATTTTTTTGCCTACAACTTTGTCAGTACAAGAGGTTACACTCTAAATCCAGCAATCCACCACAGTCTTCTTTTTGCTGTACTTCTAAAAATGCTGAGGGATCTCCTCACCCGAAAGGATTTGTGATGGCAAGCAAAGCCAAACAGGCTTCCTCCCCATTCCTTTGAGAAGTACAACAAACAAGACACGCTGAAGGAGTAGCTTCACTGCATGATATGAGACAAATGTGATACAGGGGACATCTTTACCCTATTGACTGGGCTGTATTTGTTGTCTTCCTTAGCTTTCTACATTTCACTGGATTCATTTGACAAGTATATCCTAACAAAAGGTGTGGCAGTTATTGAGAAGGCATTTTTAAAGTCAACAAAATAGATGAGTTGGCCTTTGAAAAGTTCATTTTAGAAAAAAGAACAAAGAACTTCTCGTTTCTTGAAATTTTCCACACAGCAGGTTGATCTGGGCTGTGTATCACAGAAAATGAAAACAGCACACTTGAAGACAAAGATATGACAGATTTTAAATTTAGAAAACAGAGAAGGCCTTTGCACATGGATGATGACACCTCCCCTTTACTATCAGGTCAGGCAACTCTACTAAGAAGTTCTCCCAGTCTAGGTAAAAGCTGCAGGTTTTTGGCCTATATGTCTGCAAACCACCCATTCTCACTAATGTTTCTTTTCAACATCTAGAATGGAATTTTAGAGAAGTGGAAAGGATACTCTTCCCCTTTGGATAATTGCATGTTCTCTGGTTACTCTATATGCCACAGAATGTCACAATTCTAAGAATGTACACAAAACATAGAGAAGGAATCCCTAAATGGCCTCCCAGTCCTTGAATGTCTAACAAAGCATTTCCCACAGCAAATACTTTTATATGCTTAAAAATT
This sequence comes from Brachypodius melanocephalos, assembly GCA_013398615.1. NCBI lineage: Eukaryota > Metazoa > Chordata > Aves > Passeriformes > Pycnonotidae > Brachypodius > Brachypodius melanocephalos. The sequence continues at coordinate 10,814,596 of VZSR01003371.1, read as the reverse complement.
CTATTATTTACCTGAAGGGCTTATCCAAGGAGTGACACAAGCATCACAACACCCATGAACTGAATGAAGAGCAACACAGGTGTAAAAAATGACCAGACAGGCCACAAGGCAACATTGAAACTGGGAATAAAAGCAGAAATATTTGGTAAGTTCAGTTGTTGTATTACAGAAACACCAGGCAAACAAAGGAAACATGTCAAAAGAGGAAATAAGATATATATTACTTAACGTGGAAATATACTTCCTTGTTTCTAATAACAAAATACATCAAAGGTAAAGGGTAAAGATATCTTTTACTTTCAGAAAATCTTTATTCGAAGCCCCTGAAAATGACCTACTTTTGATTTTTCCATGGGCATACATGGCAGCTGAGAGAAGCCTTAAACTGAACTTTCATCCAGAGAGATTTCAGTTAACTGAAGAGACAGGGGGAAAACCAACTTATTTTACAACTCACTTACAAGAATTACAGATTTGACTAAATATAAACCATAGGAAGCCTTTATTTTCTTCAATCTTCCTTGTTTTCACCATTGCAACAAATACTGGCTGATACTCCCATACAACAGCTAAACAAGAGGAAATCAATTTTCATGCAGAAAGCAAATAAATGTACTGGCACAATGCATGTAATTTTCTTCATTCACATTTGCTCAGTTCTGACTCATATAACCTCATAAGTAAAGCAACTCTTACTAAAAGTACCATTCTCAGACAAAATATAAACCCTTAAAGCTGACATGGCAATAGTCAGAAGTCTAACATTTTGTGTATGTTTGCTACTTATAGATTGTTTGACAATGAAGAACTCTGACAGAAACTGATTGAGCTGAATTTTTTCTCAGAGAGATTGCACATTTGTCTTAATTTGTAAACTGCACAAGTAGTTGCCAGAGGTGAGAAATTTACACTAACAAAGATAACAACTTCAGTTTTCCCCTAAATTTTCAAGACAGAAAAAATCCAGTGTATCTCCAAGTACACAATATACAGTTTTAACTGTTGCAACTCTTGCTTTGTTGATGAAAGTTGAAAATGCAAGAAGTTATGCTACACAGAATTGGTACTGTCACCAATACACGCAGTAGAATTACAGAAATTACGCTTCTTATAAAATGAGCCCATTAACGCACAGACTTGCAGAGGTTTAGCAGAAGTTTGCACAGAGTGTTTGAACTCACCAAATTGCTGCTGCTATAAAGGTAGCTGTTGTGATAGGAATCAGTGCAGGGTACTGTTCATCATAGTCCTGAATTCCACAGTACCACTCAAGATACAGTATGCAGTAAAAGGCAATAGCTAAACATGCAGCCAATAAACAGGTGCCACAGGAAAGCCACCAGCTGCGGGAAGAGAAGAAAAGCACATTAAACCATGTTTAGCACAGCCACATTGCAGTTTGCACGGTAATCTTCACTTCAGTCTACAAACAGAACAAGCAATATCTGTTGAATATAAATATATAAATACAGAGATTGTGGCTTAGAGTTCCTGTAGGTTTTACCTTAAATTAATTTTACCAAACACTTTTTGCCCTTAAAAGCTGTCTGATATAAACAATTGAGTTCAATTTTACAATGAAACGGGGTTTTTTCACATATTATCCCATCAAATATTTTGGAAATTCAATGTGACAGATCTTGTCAGGAATTTACTATACTACCACACCAAAACCACTTCATCACTGATAAAATAAAATAAAATAAAATAAAATAAAATAAAATAAAATAAAATAAAATAAAATAAAATAAAATAAAATAAAATAATAAAATAGGCTCCACTGCAACTGTGCTTTTCACTATAAATTAGACTAGTGATCTTTGTGCAACAGAAATGCTGCAGAAAGCTTTAATATGGTTTCAGTTTGTGAACTCTTAAATTTAACAGACAAGAAGCATGAAGATTTTTATTTATAACTGCTGAAGAAGACCTGGAAAGATCCAGAATTTTAAACTCAGAATCATAAAAACACAGGGTATGTGATTATTTAGGGAGACACACTTTCGAGCCTCTTTGAGGATACACTTCAAGACTAGTTCAGATAAGGAAACTTGGGAGGAAGACACACTTTAATAAAATCTCATTTGAACGTGTATTAACAAAAAAATTTTTGAAAAATTAATTCTTACCATAACTTGATTACTAAATTACAAAGAGTAATCAAGGATCTTCCTACTCAGGTAACATCTCCTCTGGAATGGTACAGCAAACATAATATGCTACTTTGAAATCTTGTTACTACCAACTGAGAATTCTACACTAAGAGAACTGTTGCCATGGCCTACCTAGACAAGCAGTGCAGTAAGACAGGGTGCTGACCCCAAATTTTGATTACACCTTGGAGTAACTGGTTTTGCTTTCAGCCAGGTGTATGAAGGGTGTAACTAGCCTGGGAGAACAGCTCACAGCACAGCCATGTGCAGCTTCCACGTGATAACAATGATATATAACTGATATAACAATGACAACAGCAATGTGCTTTAAAAGCACTTCCAGCTGAAGCTATCTAAAAACATTTAACACACATCAATCCCATTGAAAATAATTTAATAGAAAAGAAATAGACTAGAAATAAAAATTACTTCACAAAAATTGTTTCACTAATCTTTTGCTGACCTATTAAAAATCTTTTTGAGATCTAGAGAAATGAACTTCTGTTTGACCTTTAAGGATTAATTTCAGAGGGTTTAAAATAAAACCAAAACCTAAATACTTTTGAAAACAGGCAGCTATTTCTTGGATTTAAGTGAAAACTTGAAGATATAGTATTAAAATGTTTGGTATCAGAGCAAACTTTGCACGTACAAAGATGGCTTAGTAGAGTTTATAGAGGAAAAAACAATTGTAGAGAATTTTAAGCATTGTATTTACTTTATAATTAGTTCACTAATATCAGCTTAAGTGGTCATCTGGTCCAACTGCTCTGCTCAAGCAAGTTCAGCTACTGCCAGTTGCCCAGAATCATGTCCAGATGGCTTTTCAGTATCTCCAAGGATGGAGACTCCACAACCTACCTGGGCAACCTGTTCAGTGCTCAGTCACCCTCACAGCAAGAAAGTGTTTCCTGATGTTGAGAGGGAACCTCCTCCATTTCAGTTTGTGCCCACTGCCTCGGGTCCTGTCCTGGTCACCATTGGAAAGAGCCTGGCTCTATCTTTTTTGCACCCTCCCTTCAGGTATTTACATGTATTGACAAGATGTCTCTGAGCCTTCTCTTCCCCAGGATGAACAGTCACAGGTTTCTCTATTCCTACCGCAGATCTCGTTCATCCATGATTTAAAATACAGTGATGTAACAAACTGAGTACAACAATAAGACTAAAACACACCTTTTTATAAGAAAAGATACCTTACCTATCTGCTTGCATCGTTTCTTTAACATTTTTTAAAAAATCAAAGTAGTATGTCACAGCTATTGATGCCAAAATCCAGAATGCAGAATGAATATTCAGTCTGTTAACAGGCCTCATCGTCTTCTCTACAGCTGTAGACTCTTCTGTAAATAAGAATATAATTATAGCACTAAAGCCAGTCATTAAATGGTGTATGATTATAGTTATGTAAAGCATGATACTTTATCTTTTAATTCATTTATCTTGGGAGATTATTCTACTCATCAAAATACACTTTGTACTACAAATATTCTAAAAAGCTCTGAACATTTACTGAAATGAAACAGACTACGTAAGGTACCCTTTGATAAAAGGATAAAACATTAACAATCAGCATAATACCGTCTCTATGTATCTTTTTAGGAAACAGTTTACTAGATATTGAACGGGTTGTTTAACTAATTAAACCCCCTGGTGTTATTAAGGTATTTTTTATTAATCTAGCATATAGAACTACAGTTTGTTATTTCCAATTACTAATTTATTTGTACCCTTCTTTATGAATTTTAGTATTTGCAAAAGGATTTCAAGCATAAGTAATTTTCTTGTTCTCAACTGCAGATAATCCACAAATTTTAAGCTGTAGTTTCAGGAGCTAGCTTGACTTACAGTGCACACTTTCAGCAGGTAAACTACAACTATCACTGTGCAGGAAACTTCCTTCTCCTTTCCCCCTCATTATTACCATGTACTGTTTTAGAGAGAGTGAGACACCAGAGCGAGCAGGTGAGGAAGCCTTTTTTTGTGCACGGCAGTAACAGGTAACACAGTATTTATACATGTGGAATCCCTCGAACCTGTCAAAAAATGTATCAGAGGTGGTTTTGATGTCTCACACTCTGAAGTTTATCACTAAGGAGTTCCTGGTGGCCTGTGTGCCTCCAGCAGTGTCACATGTGCCGATTCCTCCACACGCACCGCCACGAGCCGCGCGTACGCGCAGCTCGGCTGGAGCGTACAGGCAGCTTTATTTTTCATTTCCTAGATTCCTCCTCATCCTACAAAGCATTCGAGCACTTCGTGCGCATCAGGCAGTCCGCGGCTATAAGCCCCTCGCGTCTCCCACACCCAGCTCGCGGTCAGGGACAGACACCTGAGGGCAGGCGGGGCCGCGCTCCGCGCCGCTCTGCCCGAGGCGGCCCCGCTGCCGTCCCAGCGCCCGCCCGGCGGGGCTCGGAACCGCTCCCCGCGCCCCGCCACCACCCACCGGCCGTCCCGCCGCCCCGGGCAGGCGGCTGCGACTGCTGCGGCTCCCGGGGCTCCGGCCCGCGCCGCCCCGGGCGCCGCAACCTCGGGAGCGCGTCCCCGCCGCCGCCGGGCTCCATGTTGGGCCGCTCCGGCAGTGACGCGGCGGGGCGGGAGCGCGGCGGCCGCGACCGCCCCGGCGTGAGGGGCAGCGGCAGCGCCCGGCGCCAGCGAGCCATACGGGATACAGAGACAGCTTCGGGAATCGCACTGTTCCCCCCTGGAGACGGGGAGCAGTGCCGTGTACAGCTGAGGGCCGCAGTGAAGGCTGTGGTGCCGAAATGATTCAGAAAAAAACCCCAACAAACCAACCAAAACACGCCCCCCCCCCCCCCCCCCCCCCCCCCCCAAACTGTGTGTGTAGAAATGTTTTCCTCATCTGCCAACAAGATGTTCCAGAGAGCAGGTGTTTGGGAAATCTCAATTTTTGTGGTGTAGGTTAAAGATGATTGGAGCATGGTGCTCAGGCTCGTAGGTTGGATCCCCCCGAGGGCCGTTCACGCAAGAGCTGGATTCCATCATCCTCCTGAGTCCTTCGCATCTCGGAATATTCTGTGATTCTGTGAAATGCAAAGCTCTGCGAGGTTTCCAGAGCTACGGGAATCCTGTAGCACTCGACACTGCAGCTCGTAACTGGAAATAATAAACATATTTGCAAGACAAACTAGGTGGAAGTTGAATAAACTAATAAAATGGTAAAATAGATTGTTTCAGTTCTGTAGTTGATTTCTGCATAACTCGATACAAAATCACATCAGCATGCTTCTGCAAACACAACCTTGAAACCAATTATATTATCGGGGCTTTCTTGTTTATTCCCATGGACAAACTCAAAACTAGTCAATTTTGCTAGCAGATTAACCTTAGGTCTGGTCCTCATAAGAATACTATGAATATTAAGAGTACTGTGAATATGTGTACTGTGTTTTCTGGGGTGTGTTCAGTGATTAAGCAATTATTACGGCTTTTAAAATTGAAAATCGTTTCTAATAGTAAAGATTCATTAGGTTAATTAGATGATCCATGTGATTGTTACAAAGCCTTTGCTTTCACAGAGAAAATCGTGTGGCGTAACATTCTGACTAAGGCAAAAATCACACCAACTTCAGTGTGGAAGTACATGTCCAATACAGCAGCTGTTACCTATAGCTTTTCTTTACAGTGCGATTAAATGTAGAAATATTCAATAAAAGCTCAGAGTTTTATAAGGGAGATTGATGAAACAAAAACCTAATTTCAGTATGTGTTTTACTTACCAAAATCAAATTTACAGTCTTTCTAGCTGTATATAGATTAAAATTCAAAAATCCAAGTATTTAATAACATGATTGTGCTTTTCCTCTCAGAAGGCAAAACATTTTGCATTAAAACAATGATTTTTATGAGATTATGAGAAACGTGTGAAATTTTCACTTACCACATGCATTCTTTACATATTGTGCAGCATTTATGAACAGAAATGCCTTGCAGATACTTCCTCTGTAGTTTTATGTCGAGAAAACCAGAAAATCAAAAAGAATGGAATGTATGCTGTGGTTAAATAATTATGTATTTCATCAGTAAACCCTAAAAAAATTTAGGCCGTCCCAAGGGAAGAAACTAACTGGTAGGAATTAAAAAGGTAGGTAATTAGGTAAAAGCTAAACTTTCTGTGACTTGCACTGTTTAAGCAGTTCTAAACCTGCTGGATAACTATATTTTCCTAAATATAATATTGTCTGTTTTATTAATGAGTGAGATTCTAGGGACAAAGAAAAACAAGGTTCTGGTTATTCTTTATTACTGTGCATTGAATTTGAGTAAATTCAGCCTAAAAGATACAATAAAAGAAAAAAATATTATTTTTCTTTCTCTAAAGAAAGACAGGCCTTCATTTACATCTGAATTTCACATGAGAGGTGTCATAGTAAGTAGAAATTGTTTTCCCAGCCTTAGAACATGTATCACTTAAGGGCCAACCACATCACATCCTTAGAGACTACAGGGATTATTCTTTATGTAGTTCAGTTGAATATTTTGAAGCTAGCAGCTCATGGGAGACCAGAGCTCTGCTTTCTTATCAATGAAATAGAGGTTTCTTTGTCTTATTTCCTTTGAGTGAAATGACTACCTCAGCCTTCACTTTCATCTTAGTGATTCAAACGAGAAACAAAGGAAATCTTCATGCACTTTCTTTGCAAAAGCTGTTCATAGGATATATCTTTGATTTAAACTTAGCAATTAAATAAATATGTATGCTTGGAAAGGTTAAGATCTGTCAGTGTTGTTAAACTGAACACTTCTGTTTACCTACAGAGTAGGTATTGTGCAAAGAGCTGAAATAAGAGCTTCCTTCCTGGACTCACTATTGACCTCAACTGAGACCGCTCATGTTCTGTTTGTAGAGCCGAGAGGTTTTCTGTGATCTTTTCACAGAGCTTCTCTGATTCAGAAATTATTAATCTGCCAAAGAATAGATAGTGATCAGGAGCTGAACCAAGACTGTCACAAAATGAACAACATAATTAACAAAGCATCTGGTCAACAGGCCTGTTATGGATAATTAATTCTTCCAAGTTACTATTTAAGAATCCCTGCACAAATGTAAGGAAGTATTTTAAAATGTGATTCTTGATGTGATAATTTTAATTAAAAGTCTGTGAAATAAATTTGTGAAGATTCAGGGAAAGAAATGTTCACAGGGCAGAGTTTGCAGCAATTTTTTTGTGAATTGTATTCCCGGTCTCTCGCATAATGTAATTCAGTTTCCACATCTTGAGATCTGAATTCAACAACTTCACATTCTTTTATTTTAAGTAGAAAATAATGCTTTGCATGTTAGTTGAATATGTTTAAATATTCAAGTTTTTCAGTTATAAGCTGAATTTTGCTATCTACTTGGATATTTTGAATTTTCTTATTGCTCACTGAATATTTGTGCTTAGTGATTAGTTGGTTATATGTTGATTTACAAGTAATTCTTAATGGCACAAAATTGTGATAGCTTTTTGTGTCTCTTGACTGGGTAGATATAGAATTTAGAATTGGAATTCCCAGTTAAATTCTCACTTTTAGGAAATCAAATTAGTTTTCTTGTATTCTAGCCAGTATTCATAACTTTTTCCCTATCACAGAAATCAACAGCTAAATTAGCCCAAATGTTATCTGTTCACAAAAGACCTGGTTGGAATTTTCATTCCATACCTAAGTAGCGCAGGCTCCTTCCTATGATAATTTTTAGCTGAAGTAGCTTGGATAAAATATAGAAGTATTTTTTCTTGTTGAGGAAATATTGTGCTATATAATCTGTGCTTTCTGTTCATGAACTAAGTAATAATAAAGTCAGTAGTAATCTGCTGCTTATCTTCCACTATCAGAAGTAAATATTGGATGGGTAGAGATTCTCAATCTTTTCTGAACTTTGTCCTTAGACTAAAGTATTGTGCATCCTCTCTTACATTGGGTGAAAAAGTAAATACATTTTCTGACTCATCTAGGTAACAAAAAAAGCCTCCAAACAGTACAAACAGTTCTCTTGCTTTCATCTTGCATTCTTTTAACTATTTCAAATTCAGTACAATGGAAAAGGACTTAAAAGCACTTGGTGTGAATAACTAACGCAGATCTGAAAAACAACTGCTGGATAAAACTCGACTCTGAATGTGGTCCATATACAAACTCCTGAAGTCAAGCTGAATTCTCATGCGAGTATTAAATTGCAGTGCAGCCTTGGATTGACCCTTTAGGAAGGAAACAATACATAGAATAGTTTGTTTGATACCAAAAAGGCTCTATATTTAAGCATGCAAGCATTTGAACGTCTTCATGAGGAAAAAGAAAGCAGAAAAGATAAAGGCAGTTTAAAAGGTGAAGAGGGCATCTAGGAGAGCAGAAAAAAATGCACCACATAAAGACATATAATTTATCTAGGTATGTTATTCCTCACTTTGAAAGTTGTCGGTAAATTTAAAAAAAATAGCTGATTTGAAGTATTTATTTGATATAAGACCATCTTAACTCTTAAAGATGTTTGATAGTGTTTGACACTTGGCTTTTTATAATCAGCAATACAAATATAAGAAGACTGTTCTGGTCATTACATCTTTAAATGTGCAAACTCAAAATACTTATCCAAATTTATCCAAATATCCAAAAACCATCCTATTCATCCAAAATAAATCTGGATAAACCATCCTCCTAAAAGTGGCTAAGTAAATTTTCTTTCTCTCTTCTAAATTATTTGTTGAGTTCAGTTTCACTTAACTATGCTTACTTTCTTGAGGGAGTACAATGGCTCTCAAAATGTTTTCCCAAGACTACAGTTTAATGATACAAAGCACTTGGCAGCAATACTCCAGCTATAATTGTTCTTGACTACTCAATCCCCAGTAGTGGTATATAATACCTCTTAGTTTGAGGATTTGATCTGGTTTTAAAAGCCTGCAAAAATGCACGGGGTGGTAGAGAGGCAAAAACAAATGGCCAGATGTGGGAGAGTGGGAAAGAGAACACTTGGGACTTACTGAAACCAATTGCTTTTCTTAGGAAAAAGTCTGTGCTATCATGCATCTGTAACAATATGAAAAGTATTTCATACTTAGGGCATTTAAGAACATCCTAAAGTGTGGTTTCTGAATAAAGAACATCAGATCTAATTCACACAGGAAAGACTATCAATTGTGGGAATGGGCATTCAAGTGCATCATTCAACATTTACTGTACAGGAGTATTGGTATCTTTTGGTGTAACACTTTATTTTTTTCTTGGTAGAGGTTAGCATTATTTTAGGCTGTGATAGAATATTAACTATTGTTTTGGAGATGTCTAGTGTCACCACTGCCTGTGATTTGACTGATGTACTAAAGCAGGGACAAAGCTTCTTGGTCATGTGGATCTCATTGTTACCAAGATTGGAAAGCACAGTTCAGCATAGCAACATCTCATTGCTGTATATAGTGTGGGATTCAACTCACACTGTTTCTGTGGGGTCTTGAAAAAAATAAACACAACACAAAGTTCTTACATGCTTCATTCATGGTGGGTTTTCTTTACCATAGTCCTTCACAGTCCATTACAACTTATACATTCTGTGGGGTCAATTTTTCATGTATTTTGAACAAGTATTGTAATTCATTGAACAGAGTTAGAAGGAACACTGACTGAGTGCTAAACTGTCCAAGACAAACAGGAAGAGAAAGATGTTTCCTTTATGAAGACTAAAGTCAGCAATTTGAATTTTTGGCTGGAGGATGATAGTACAAATCCCATCACTGTTTTGGCTAATTTGTGTAACATAAACAGGTCTTGTTTATGAACAATCAGGACATAAGAATGTAACAAAAACATCAGCTGAGCTCAAATATTTTCTTCTCATGGAAAACTTAACCAATGCTAACCTCTGGAACTACTTCAGTTCTGAAAGTTCATCAAAAAAGCTGAAACTTTCAAAGGTATAACACCTGAATTGTAGGAGTAAGAAGCATGAGGAGACATATTTTCATGGTATAAGACATGGTAAGAAAGAACAGTCTAGGAGAAAATCCTGGTCCTGTCTCATCCACAGAGAACATGAGCCTTTGTCGTGTATGGATACTATACAGTGTCAGTAGGTGTGTATTCCTCCTGGAATTCCTTCTCATCAAGAGAAAAGGCCAGCAGAAGGGCAAAAAATCTGAGTACAAATTAATGCTTATACATAATACTTTTACACTAATGGCTGGATGATGGAAGTTCATTGTGTGGCTACTGCAAGGAACAGAATGAAGGAGTAAACACAGTGTGGTTTGAACCATCTGCAATGCAGGCAAAATTCTGGTTCTTTTTTGTTCAAGCTCTTTTTCTTTGTCACCTAAGTGAGATGTTGTGATCTGAATACTTTCAAGTAGATTTCATCCTGCCTTTTTTTCTGGTAAACCAAATATATGTGAGTTGAGCTTGACTGTAATTGGGCCTTGATTAGGCTTTTTATACTAATTTTGTACTAATGCATCCCACAGAGAAGTTTGAGGAGTTTAATTGGCATACAGACACCATTTCTGGTTTTCTGCTACTTTCAAGTTATTTCAGGAACTGTAAAACTATTTCTGTTGGAAGTCAGTATTTTACTTGTACTGTAGCTCAGGTATGAAGTTGTGTAGCAAGAACAGTTTCTATTAAAAGATTCTAATGAGAAGGGCAAAACACACAAAAGACTGGACAATTCTAAATCTTCTAGAATAAATTTTAATAGGAAAGATAAAAAATATGTGTTTGGAAAGGACAAACATCTGAGATCTGCAGCCTTGAAGAAGAAAGTCCAATCTAAGCAAAGAGCTTGAAGGTTTTTCAGCCTTTGCTGTCTGAGAGCATAAAAGCATGAGGATTCAGATGCAAAAGGAATTACATCCTTTTTGAGAATTGCAGAGAAAAGCAGTAGATTACAAGGGGCAAAAGGAACTGTATCTTAAAAGTGCAAGGGAAAGTTACTAGTAAAACTTCCTCTAGTCCAAGTGAAATTTAGAATTCAATATAAAGTAAAAAGTAGTAAAAAAAAAAAGTAAAAAGTACTTGTCCTGTAAAAGTACTAATGGGAAACATAATATGCAGCTTTTCTTGGCTGATAGAGCAGAAAAGAAACTTAGAGGACTTATTCCTGTTTTTTTCTTAAAGGCTAATCCACGAGAAGAAAGGGGTAAATGTTGAATATATTGACTAAGATATCTTGTAACCTGTGAACACAGCTCAATGTACAGAACAATATGCCTTTTTTCACTTATCTCACACAAGAGATTAATATTTGCTCTCTTATTTCCTTAATAAGGGTGAGTGTTACAGCCTTAAAAGTTTCCGAATGAAATCATGTATTGGGTCTCTGTATCCTGTGGTCATCAGCTATGAGCCACTACTCATGTCAGGCTCTGACTACATTGTCCTGATGCAACTGGATTACAGCACCAGGTGGGAGGATCAGTTTTCACTGGAGAAAGAACAAACTACTCTAATGCACTGGGACAGTGGAGGGTTGAGCACAACAAATAAGTAGCTGTCCTTTGAAGCTTTTTTCCTTCCAGTGATTAAAGTCCTTGCTTAAGTGCTTATGCCATGCTTATAATGAAAGCCACTAGCTTTAAACAATTTTCTAATTTCTTCCTTCCCCACCCTGCCACCTAGACACTCAATTTTCAAGACACTATTTTAGAAAGGAAAATTTTAACAATAAGGTATAATTACGGAGCTATGTTATGCTGTTTAGGAAATCACTAAAACACATTCCAGATTAAAACAATATTGGTAAATAAGCTGCTTAATTATTGAATAGAAATTAGAGAGGTCCTGCTGTTTTTCTGTCTCCTTGAAGGATTCTCAACGATCTGTGATGCCTCCCTCTGAAACAATTACCACCAAATTTGTAGTAACTTCAACCTGATCAAGACGACACTAGTTGCAAGGAGTAAACTAAAGTCCAGATCCGTTGTAAGCAGAAAAGCGAATTTCAGTCCTCTGAGTATTTTATATAATTGTCTAATGGAAAACATCAATGTTGGGGTTTTTTTCAATGGAGAGCTGCATGTCAATAATGTAAATATGCATGGACTGGAATAGCATTTGAAGCCTTCTACAATTAGAGGCATAGACTTATCTACCATACTACAGTATTCCCAGGAACACCCAGAAAGAAAAATATGCCTACAAAGCATATTGCTCCCCCTCCCATTCTTTCTGCCAACAGAACAGGAGAAGGTAATACTACTGCAGCAACATATGCTGAGGTTGTACTATCATAATTATAACAGAGCTTACTTGCAACCGACTCCCACTAATGACTGCCAAACAGAGGCATGCATTAGATTCATGTCTGCCAAATCATGAGGAGAAACTGAATATCAGCTGGTGCTGCTTTATCCTTTACATAGAGAGGGGAAGAAGAATTTACAGTATGTTTACTACTTCACACAAGCACCACTAACCCAACCATGGCAATGCACAGGCAAGTACACTGATTGAACCTTTAAGAATCATAACACTTAAAGCAGGAAAGAAAATTACAAGATCACATACTACTCTGATAGCTCATCTGCATACTGTTGATTTGATATTCCTTATTTCCAGTTTTCAACTGATCCATAGTGTTTGAACACTTAGCTTGCTGCTTTACTTCATTCAGTGATCACTGCAGTAAACCCTGAGCATCAGACACTAGAACCCTGCAAGGACAGGAGCCAAGATTCTGGTTATCTGTTAGACTGAATAAAAAAGAACTGTTGCATAGCTTCAATTAACAACTAACACTTACTGAAGAGATCTTGTGTTCATTAGGTGCTTTCTTACAACCTTTACAGTAAGACAAATATGTACTTAGAAAAACTGAACCCACTATATCACAGTTAACTTTTTAGTATTTATACCTTTAATATATTCTGTATTTCTATAAATTCAGATATTTTTACTATGGAGTTTTATAGAAGTGTGTCTGCTTGAAATCACTGAGCAATTTTTAGAAACACCATGTGACCGACTCCTTTATAATGCTGTTTTTAACAGACTATGTCATTATAGGAAACTTCCTACATGGAAGTAATTTTGCATTTAAGTAAAAACCTATAAACTTCAAGCAACTTTCCCCAGGCAGCTCTGTCTCTTACATACCTGTAACATTTCTGACCTAGCTAAATTGTTTTGGTGACAGCAATACAACAGCCTCTTCAAATAATTTGTGGATTTATTATGCAATTATAAAGTGACAAGATTCATTACATTTAAGGTTGTATTTTGAGGTAATCTATCTCATCAGTCAATTTTTAGTCCACATAACCACTTCTACTGAAGTCAGCTGCATAACTAATCAAGACTTTCAGTAGCAATGCATATACAGGTAACTCAGTCTTTAAATTTTCACTGAATGTGCAATATTGCATACATACATCTGACACCTTATTTATGCATTTTACAACACAGAATCAAGAGTTTATTAAAGGCTGCATACACTATCCACAGTGCGTAACGTGGGTATCAGTCATACCATTTTGAATTTTAGCATAACAAAACATTTATTCCACAGTGGGTTTTTGAATATGAAAATCCTATTTTCTCTGAAAATAGTTCCTGCAAAAAGCCACACAACCCAGGTCCTGAAAAACATTCATGCCTATAAATTATATCCATTACTGGAAGAATTTTAAGAGTAGGCCAGCAATTATTTTCAATGCCTCTTAAAATTTGTACCAAAAAATATACATTTGCTGTAAAATGAAAAAATAAAATATCTGAAAATGTTCTGTGATAAATCTAGAAAAAGGGGAGGAATCCATTATTAAAAGTTAAATTCTGCTTTCACATATACAATTTAAATTGATACCAATGCACAGTATCTTTACAGCTGACAGAAGAGTTTGACCCTATCTGCAAGATTAAAATGAAGCAGCTATGAAAAGTATGCAAACTGTTTATTTCACAAGTTTCACTTTGTCCTTTAGAACTCTAAATTTGGGATTGTTATTCACTTTCTTATTGAATATGACTAGGATCTCCTCTTCTGTTTTGTGACGTTCACCAGCTACTGCATAATATTGAGCTATCACCTGTACAAAGACAGAGAAATGGTTTTTAGTCCATGAAGATGATTCCATTGTAAGCAATAATACATTTACATTACTGCCTTAAAAGTGGCATGGAAGCTATTGTGCTATTATTCCTTTGCAGAACTAGCACTGAATTTCTTGTGTAATTCAGTAAGCAATAAAGAACCTGTCCTTCAGCTGACATTCTGTTAATTCATATTCCATTAAAAATGTCAAACTTTTTTCTTTATGCAAGCCAGAATTTTCTGAGCTTCAGCATTACACAAATAAATTCACAAGACCAAAGGAGATTTAAAAAACCATGTTGTATAGTACCTTTTTTCTTAGTTTTTTAACTGAAATTTCATTGTCTGGAGCCTGTTTCAGAACTGCTTTGATGGTTCCCTTCCAGTTGAATTTACCTAGAAAACAATTAGGTGTACAACATTGTTAGTAAAAGGAGGTATTCTGAGTCTTCTTCTCTACTAATAACCAATCATGAATCTAACTTTGGAATCAGTTTGGCTACCACAACAGTTGTTACCTTACTGACCCTACAACAGGAGGGTGTCTTAAGCATAAACTCATCAGCTGTTCCTGAATACATAATGGAACAGAGACAAAGAATCCACACAGTACTTGAATGATAGAGGTCAGAATTGTTTTTACTTAACTTCTGCACTTCAGCTATCAAGCAGAAACTCTTAAATAATGCAGGAATAGTTAAGATCCTGTCTCTTCAGACTTAAAGCACAGGCAGTCAAATCTGACCATACCACCTTCAGAGGTCATTGGTGGTTTCCAAATAAATGGTCTGTATGTTCAAACACAGTCAGAGTGTGTCAGGTGATAGACAGAAGTAGGTTTATCTAAGCATAAACTGAGATCCAATGTATCTGAGGTACAATTTATGATTCACTAAGCAAAAATGGGAATATTAGAGATACCAAGAGGTCTAAGAGTTGTTGCGTTGTCTAATGTGCATGGCAGCAGGGAAGAGACCAACTGTGGTGAAACCTCAGTGTCCACTGGAAACAAACATAATCAAAGACTGCCAGCACAGCACAAACAACAAATAAGAGAAGTCATTTGTTATCAGGTGTTAAGATTGGCACAGGCTACGTACTCTGGAACAGATGTGTATACTGAATGTACACACATCTATGTATACTGAGGCACAATTTATTTCATGGCTTGCTACAGAAGCTGTATTTCTATCATGCATTAGGTCTTTTGCAGAATAGTTTTGTAATGATCTAAATCCCTCCTTTAAGAATACCTTTATCTGCTCCCACATTTTCTTCATTTTCATCGATGTTTTCTGTTTCCATGTCTTCTGAAATGCTTTCAGTTTTCATTCTCTTTGTTTTGGTATGAGGTTCCTCTAGAGACGGGATTGGATAAACACACACAAGAAAGATTTAAAACTACAAGTTCTGACATGACTTAAGCTTTTGCTCTTGTAACATGAGTTTATATTTGCAAAGTGGTTCAGATTTTATAAAAGAAATGTGCAATCACTGTAAAAATAATCTTCTTTGTATATCTAATGCACTACTTTAAAATTCTACTTAGGTAGGTTGTTGAGCTTTGGAATTGGGAAAAAGCATCTTTAAAACAAACAAAAATGTAAGTTGTATGATGGATACCTTCTACATGTTTATGTTTGCGTTTCTTTACATTTGTTTCTTCTTCTGTTTCACTGTGATTGCCGTTTCTATTTATTTCAAATTCATCCTCCACGCTCTCTTTTCCTTTTTTGGACTTTTTACTCTTTTTCACTTCTGCTTGGTTTTCTAATTTCAAATCTTTTTTCTCCTTCTTTTTGTTCTTTTGTCTCTCTTCTTTTCGTTCCCTCTTACTCTTTTTTCTCTCAGTTTTTGCATCTGTAATTCCATTTTCTTCTGCCTTTGTATTTTCCCCAGTTTCTTCAGACTGCTGCCTTTCCTTCTGTTGTGGTTTGTCTTGTTCTTTTTCATTTGAAATCTTTTGTTGGAAAAGAGATTACAGTTTTTACATGCATTTTTGACATTGCAACTTTCCTCTACTAGAAAATTGGTAACTGTTCAGAACACTGATATCTTGAAATCAATTAAATTGCTCACATGTGATGTCACCAGTTACCTGAGAAGCAGCACTAGTGTAATAATGTGCCTGATTCTTTTAACTTAGCAGACTAAAAGCTAATTAACATCACAGAAGAAATGTTATCTTACAACATGTGTAAATGCCTAGTTGAAGTGTCTATTGTGTTTTAAATTATTTGCTAAATGTAGCTAAGGAAGTGACAACTCTTTAATTTACACAAACAAAACTACACCACATTACACCAAGATGCAGAACTTATTTCCAAATACACAGCCCTTGAGTAATAATCTCTTTTGCCATCCACTTCCCAGTCTTGGATGTGTCTGGGACAATAAACCATTAGGGCATGATGCTAAGAAAGGCACTTCGGATTGTTTTAATTGTACTTTTCTCAACATATTTGGTTTTCTTTTAATGTTCCTGGGCTTATAATGATTTTCTTGTAGAATAATTAATATATTAATGATAAATTTAATAATTGAAACTTTAATTTTAATAATTACAAGTGGAATACAACTACTGAAATGTTAGTGTAGCTATTTAGAAAGATAATAGATCTTTATACAAGCAATTTAACACCAACATTTTATAGAGAGTTTTATAAATTAAATTTGAATCCTACTTAAGAATTTCCATTGAATATACTTCAAGGTATGTATTACAAATCATATCTTAAGATCTTTTCAAGAATCCTTAAAGATGAATTGAAATGCTCTGTTAATATATTTTACTTTAATGCTATGCTCTATGGATAGTGTAATTGTTTAAATTTGTGATTAAATAAAAGGTTTTCAGATTGAAGACTTTCTTAAAAATTAAAGTTTAAGTCAAGGGAGAACTGCTTCTGACTTTAGTGAAGTTGTATCAACCCAATATTAATGTTCCAGCAAAACCGTGTACTTCAGTGTACAGAATTTACGTTATGTTCCTCTCCTTTAGTAAATGTGTTTCTTTCTTTCCTGGCTCTTATATTTGGATTCCTCAGAAAAACTGCAAATAAACTTAACTGGAATCATCAAATCAGAAACACAAAGCATCATCAACAGAGGATTAATGCCAAAGCTATGGCTACGCTCTTCCTCAAAACAATGTGGGGGAAAGCGGGGAGAGCACCTTTACATCAACTGAGGAATGAGCTTCTCCAACAGCTTTTGAGTAGCAGCAATAGATGCAAACAAACAAAACAACACCCTACCAAAACACACTAAGCTAGTAATGAAATACCAAAGAATTAGGCACTGACAAAAGGTCAGAGTGAGTCCACAGTTTGGACAAAGAAATGGGAGGAACTTGTGCCACAAATCAGAGGATCTCTCTCTCCCTGCTAATGAAATCAGTAAACTATGTGCTTGTTAAATTTCTCACTCCAATACACATAAATTTGAGACCAATAAAGTCTGAAAGATATCTTATTCCATCTTAGTGTATGCTAAAAGATTGGAACAAAAATAAAGGCAGTGCTTTTTCCTTTTTTTATGTACTAGTACCATAAATTAGCTTTCTGATTATGGCACAATTGTGTCACCATGTCCAAGTTTCCAATCACAACCCACCCAGTATGAACAACTACTTCAGCAGCAGTTCTGTGTTCCACAAACAATTTAGTCAAGAAATATTACATTGTAACATAATCTATTGGAACAATGCGAGACAATGTTTCCACTAACATCCACAAACGGATTCTGAAAAGTTTTCCTTCAAACATTTTGGAGTGCATTCCCATTTTTTAATGTTGTACCTCCAGTTAAACTTACATTTCTGGTTGCTTCTGAGAAAACATCCCACACTTGATCTTGCAAATTGCTGTCATTAATTCTCAAACTGTTCTTGATCCAATTCTGTGCATAGAAAAAAACAACAATAACTGAAAACATGGGCCTCTGATTTTCTTTCTTCTTTACCATATAATTAGTTCTTGTTTTTTATTTTTCATTTAAGAATCTAATCACTGCTTTTGACTACGATCTGATTAGAGGTTACTCCTATCAAGCTTCCTTGCTAAATTGTTTCACGTAATGTCTAGGTAGTGCTAGGATAGTAAGTGGTAAATATATATAAAAGATAATCCTCAAGCTTTTGATCCAAATGGCTATGTAAAAGTCCTACCAAACCTTCTGACTATTCCATGAGGTAAAACATTAATGACCTGATCTTATCTATTTGTGTGCTGGACATATGGTCATACTCCTGAATGGATATCTTAGTTTATTACAGGAGAGTATGATTTAAGTAAATATCTCAATGCAAACATTTAAAAATTGTTTGGGTTATTGCAGGTGTTCCTGATGAAAACGAAAATGTAGCAGTGAATTGTGCTGTTCACACTATCTGCAAGAGATAAACTTTTAGAAATGTGAAATTCAGTGTTAAATGTAATGTAAAGATTTTTGCATTGCAGTGAAAACCCCAGGAAAGGTGCATTAGTAAATTGGAACAATTAACTGCAAAAACATTTGATCTTCCACTTCAATGTACCTTATCAAAAAGAGAGGCTTCTGGAAAATACCATTTTTCCTGCTCAAAACATCAATTCTGTAGGGAAATATTCTAACCTTCAGCTTGCTAGCAGCAATTTCATCACAGCTCTATTAAGTTCTGAGTGCTTTGGAAGCAAGCCTGATCTTCTCTCAACCTCACACTCTGAGGCACAGAACAGCGAGTGGGTGAAAAAAGGCCAGTTTGTGAGTAATTCTTTACTTTTAATGAAATTCTTCACACACAGTAAATTCTCCACATCTGTAATTTACTTTAGTGAAGCATGCAGAGTGGGAGATTCTGTCAGAATACTGAGTAACAGGAAAACTCTAAAAACAAGATCTTGCCTTCAGGAAAAAACAAAGCCAAAGAAATAAGAAATCTTTAAAAGTATGTCTAAGAATTTTGACATCCAACAGAAACAGCAAATAGTCAAAAAAGAAAGGTGCTGAAAACAGAACAAACCTACACATGGAAATTAAGCTTATAAGGTAAATCTCTGCCTTAATAACTAATTCAACTGGTAAACCAAAGAGTCCTTTTAAGCAAGTAAGTGTATTTTACAATCACTGTCTATTTGAAATTCAGCTATTACACAATCTATACAAATGTCCAAACAAGCTATTTGTCCCATCTTTGTTAAGGGAGTGGCATTCCCTAAAAAGTCTATTTTTATGCTCACTGCACGGATTACTGCAACTCTCTATTAAAACATACCTGAAACTTTACTTTTTTTCTTGGAATGTTATCAAATGTACGCATTTGCTCCAGGATGTTCCGCACTTTAGGGCTTATGTTGGGCTTCTTCATGACTTCATGAATTTTCTGAATGAAGAAAAACAGAATTAAATCAGCAAAGCAGCATAAGGATCAAATGGTACATGTCAGGTGTGCAAGTCTGAAGTACACTGGGCAGAAATCACCCAGCACCCACACCTGGTATAGTCTGCTCATAGGAAGTGTTCAAAAAACATGAGAAAAACACTGACCTGGTTCTATCATAGCTTGTTAGATGTGTCAAAGTTATCTATATAAACATTTATACCTATGTAGTAAGCAGAGGCAAGCAGGACTGCTCACCAGTGCTTTCTGATGAATAGATTACAAACTGTAATAAAAATTTCAAACTAAATTAACTGTATTGCAGAAGGGATTCTTGCAGCATGAAAAAGACCAGCATTAAGAAAGGCAACTCTTTGGTTTTGGAGTTAATTATGAAAAATCAGGCTTACTTTTGATGCCACAGCTGACATACATTTCTTCTGGCAGGAGAAATAGCTTCAACATTTATCCCTATATGGCAGCTCTGGATATTCCTGTGCTATGGGTGTCAGCACAAGAGAAGAGAGGTTTCACCAGAGCCTCATGGCAGTCCCTTGAACAGCACTGCTGCTTATGGGGGGAAAAAGGCTCTGGGCTTCCCAGTATTTAGAGAGTGCAGCCACTGGTCACTGTAGAGCCTATATGTACTTTTGAATATCTGATGACTGGAAGGCTTTGTGAATATGTTAAGACTATCAGAAAAAGGTGTCCAGTAATAATCCCTCATCCTTCTACACAGGAATTACTTGATATTGAGGCAGGCTACCAAGGTTCATAAGCAACAGCACTCACACCATGCTGCCTTTACAAATGTCCCCAAACAGTGCTCAATCTCAACAAGAGCACTCATCTCTGACTTTAAGGGTATTCATCATACGCTCCAAGTATGCGTGTAGCTTTGCACCTTGTTAGGATGTGTTCTACACAACAGAAATCAACAATTCCATGCATAAATGTGACCTAACTTATTACTAATGAGGTTTTAAAGATGTGTTTGAGGTCCTTCCAAAAACCTTTGAAGGACAGCCATAAGAGGGTAAGATCTTGTCTAAGACAGAAAGCGTAGGAGATATTTCTATCTATGCTGGAGGCTTCTCCTGTTCAACATATTTACAAAATATCTGACAAGAGGACAGAAAATTTTCCCAATGGTATGATGCTATTCAGAATGAGGACTATGAGGATTCCAGAAAGATCTTAAAAAAATGAGTGACTAGGTAATAAAAAGGTGAAATACATTCAACACAAATTCATGTAAAGCAAGAAGGAAAAGCAATCCCAATTTCACATCTAAAATGGCAGGCTTTAGCTGACCATTGGAGCTTAGGTACAAGATCTCAGGGTTAAAATAGCCAATTCCATGTAAATGCCAGCGCAACGATCAGCAGCAGTGAAAAAAAAACCCAAACAAAAAAAACCACCCACAAGTAGATTAACTGAATAAAATACAGTTAGGAAGGAATAAAAGACAGAGAAAACATAACTATGACATGTGATAAGTCTATGGTTCATTCATATCTTGAGCAGCATTTCACAAGCATATAGTAGAATGGGAAGATTTTAGAAGACCAAAGATATAATTTTACATATGAAGAACAACTGAGCAGGGTACAATTTTTGAGCCTTGAACAAAGAATATGAGATGGGGAGGGATGCCTGTAGACAGAGGTCTAAAGAAGCACAAATGGCATGAAAAGGACAACTGCCAATGTCTCTGTATGCAGTTGGGAACATTAAACTAAATCAAACCAGTAAGAGATAGATTCAAAACGAAAGACATTTCTTACCAGGATAAACACAGACCTACCAAGGAAATGCCAGAAGATAGCTGGGGATATTGGTAAAAATAGGTCTCTGGGTTGAGCCAGTAGAGGCTCTTTTCTGTATCTGACAATTACAGACAACAGTTACTGTATACCATAAAAACCCTACCTGAATCCACTCCTGCTGTTTAGCATCTCCTTTGTTAGTTTTGGCTTCAAAGCCTTTCCCACCGTATTTCTGGTCTTCACTTACACACTTCACGTGTTCCTTATAGTCATCACCCCTGAACATAAGAGATTTTTAATCACAGGTCACTAAAATGCTTCAGTCTTCAAACTACGCAACACTTAGCTAACCAGTAAGCTGAAGAAATAGATGATTCAAATGAATGGATCATTTAAACCTTATTGCTGTCAACGCTTAAATTATTAAAAAGTGATGTGCTTAAAGTATATGCTTGTATGACCACAGACAGTTCTGTCATGCTACAGCTTTCAGTGAAAGTTTTTGACTTGCATCTCTTGTATTTGTGACAAGAGCGAGGAAGTGAGTCTGTAGAGTGAGCAAGGCTATTTGCCATCCTTTACATACCAGAAATCCTTGCCACAATCCATGCAAGACAGACACTGACAGTTTCTGCAGATGTTCACATGCTTTTCAACCTGTGCTTTCTTCACAGCTTCTCCACACGCATTGCATGTGAAAACTACCATGTTGGCGAGTGGTCAGGAGCCTCTTCCTTCCCACAGGATCGCAACTCTAGGAATACAAGAAGATCTTCATTTACAGCTTGAAAGAAACACTTGAGGGCCGAAGCGAAAGGCATCAGTGCATCCAGTGACAGAAAGGGTGAGCAGCCTGGGCCGCACGTGCAAGAGCCCGTTTCACCTGATTCCCTCCCTGAGCGCAGGGGAGATCAGTACCACGGGAACCAGCAATTCCTGTATCCGCCACTGCAACAGGGAACCAGTAACCCCCGTACCCTACACCCAAACTGGAAAACCAGTAACCCCCGTACCTGCCACCCCGCCTAGTGAACCAGTAATCCCCGCACCCGCCATCCTAACCCCGGAACCGGTAAGCCCCATACCCATCAACCCAACGGAGTAACCCCTATACCCACCACCCCAATCTCGGAACCCACGACCCCCGTACCACCGCACACGCCGATACACTGCGCAGGCGACGTTCCCCGTCCCGCTCCTTTCCCCAGCGGATCCCGCCGTGCCCTCCCGCTCCCGCAGCTGCAGACCCGTCCCGGCCGGGATCCGCCGAGCGGCAGCGCTGGGGGGTGGCCGGGCCACACGGCGTGGAAAGTCCGGCGTGGCCGCCACCCGCGCTCCTGGGCGGCAGCCGGCTGCTGCCCTGCCATGCCCTGCCGGGCCCTGCTGTGCTGGGCCCTGCCATGCCGCCTCACCCCCGCTTCCGCTCCCGCTCCTCCGCACCTCACCGGCCGCCGCCGCCTCCCGCAGGCAGCTCACGCGGCACGCGCCGCGCCGGCCCCTCGGCCCTGGCTGCCCCGCGCCTGCGCTGCCCCCGCCCCGCGCGGCCCCGCGCAGCGGAAAGGGAAGGGCAAAAGGAAGGGGAGGGAGCGGCGGCGGAAGCGGCCGCAGGCGGGGATGGAGCTGGGAGGTGGCCGGAGCCGGTAAGCCCTGGGCTGGGCAGGGCCGAGCTGCTGCCCTTCGGCCGCTGTCCCGCCCGTGCCAGGCCGCGCCGCGTTCCCTCGCCCGGGGCTGTGTGTTCCTGTGCTCCTCCTGCTGCAGCCTCGTCCCTCGAGCCCTCCACTGGCCGCTCGCCCGCCCTGTCCCCGGGCAGAGCCGGCCCGCAATGAGGCAAACCCTCCCTCTGGCTCCTTCTCCGTGCGGCACCTCGAGCCTGGGCTCCCCTGGGCAAGGCCGAGGGGAACTTAACCATAAATAGCGGCTGTGCTGGAGGCGTTCCCCCGTCCGGGAGCGGCTCCCCGAGCCACTGGCCCCGCGGGGAGACACGCACCTGATGGATGGGAGGCAGTTCACTGTGGAAGTAATTGCAGGATGCCGTGGTGGGAGATGCTCACACAGAAGGCAAATTCGTGTGCTTTCTTCATTTTAAAGCCTGGTCAAAACATGATAAGCATTAATAGAGGAAAAGCACAATATAATAGCTCCCCCATGTAATACAGCAGGAAACAGGGAATCGCTGAGTAAAACAGGATAAATTGAAATGTGGAACCCTTACCGTTCATGAGATTTGGAATGGGGCAACCACTGTCTGGTCATGCTTAATAGAAGGTGGTTTTCCTATTTCATTCCTTAGAATAGATTTTCCTCTTTCATTCCTAGTTAGAAAACTAGAAATTCTGATTGTCATAATAGTTGGAATTGCCATGTTTACAAGTGCACAGGGGAATCATTACATCCCTGTTAGGAAAAAAAAAAAAAAAAAAAAAAAAAAAAAGAGGAAGTACAGAATTCAATGTAAATTTGTTGTGTTGGTGTGTGACTTACCTTTTCAACCCGTTAAGAGGGGATTTTTTCATTTAGCTATTACATTATATTAAAAACAATGTCGTGCTAATGTATCTAATTAATCAGATCCATGGTGGAAATGTACGTAGCTAGAACAGCAACAAATGTCTCAACTAATACTAGTACTATGTTCTCCCTTTTGAGTTTAGAAGATCAGGAAGCAGGTTTTCCTCTGCAATAAGTTTTTGCATTACCATCTAATTATTGTCAAGTTGTCTAAATTGGGGTGCATTTTTTTGTGGTTATGGAGCTCAGTTCATTGGCAGCACCATTAGATTTTTGCAGATGCTCTTTGTTGTAAGCAACGCTCTTTTAAAATCAATATTTCATGTGTATATTCCTGTGTATCTCTTGGTGAGTGATACTGTGACTCATCTTTAACCATAAAAATGTCATTAATGATCAAATTGCAGGTGTAAACTGAAGTCTGTTTCGTCTGAAAGCTAAAATGAGTTGTAAAAGTGTTCTTAATATTTTAAATTAATTTTGCAATTTTATATTCACGTTAGCATTTTATTTCATTGTAGGTAATTTAGGTGATTTTCTAGCATGGACTCTGTTGCTAGCCATAGCTGTCATCTTCTCCAGCAGCTACATGAACAACGGATTCAGGGGCTTCTCTGTGACTGCATGCTGGTGGTGAAGGGGGTCTGCTTCAAAGCACACAAAAATGTATTAGCTGCTTTCAGTCAGTATTTCAGGTATGTGGTAAAAAAATCCTTCTCTTCAAAAAGTTAACTAAATGCTGTTGGCTGAGGTTTTCTTTAGTGTTGGTCACAGACTGAGTAACTCTTGGGAGTATAAGGAGAAAAGGGAAATTGTTTGTCCAGAGATAAAGCTGTGTCAAGCATTCATAGTATACTCTTTGATTTTGACATTTTCTTGATTTACTTGCTTATAGTATAGTATAGTATATTTCATATAATGGATTCTGGCATGGACCTGCATTCAGTATTTCACCAGAAAAAGGTAACTGCTTACAAGGAACATAGTAGAGTATACGAACAGAGCCAGATAAGGGATATAATTGATAAAACATTATCCATTTCCAAATAATGGGACTTGTTTCATCAATGATTTTCTAAATAAAATGTGACTATATAGGTTATTAGCGAATCTCTGCTTATTCTGATTCTCAGAGACAACAACTGTGTTTTAAAGTATACATGTGATCCATTACACTACATCACTGCTTCCTTCCCCTTCTGTACTGCCCTCAGTACTTTGGAGGGTGCTGGATCTCCCAACTTTGTGTTTTATATTAATTATGAAGAACCTGTTAGATCTGGCAGCTTTTAGACCTTGTTTTTTGAAACATCTCTAAAGCTTGACTGCTAATTCATTTGTTATTTTATGTTATGACCTATTTTTATGTTATGACCAGGGAAAAAAGACAAGAGGTTCCTTTTTCTTCTCTAGTGGTGTACTGCTGATGAAGTACAATTATGCTCAAAGACCAAATTTTTAAGAGCTCAACTCCTGTTAAAATTCAATAGGATATAAGTGGCTAATTAATTTAGGCTCTCAACCCAGATCTGTTCATTATAGTTGTGGTTTTAATTTAGATAGGATGATCTAGATTTATGAGAGAATTTGAATGTGGGCGCTGGCTTGAGAGTATCCTCTGCATTTGTAATGTTTCAGCATAGACTCACATTTTCTTAAGATTTAGATGATGTTATGCCCACCTTTAAGGAAAACCAAATTTGAGATTTAGCCCACAAAGAGAAACCATCAACTTTGGGGCATTTTTTAGTGTAGGAAAGTAACTATATATGAATGACCTGACCCCATTTATACGTCATTGTTTACTGTGAGAGTATCAGGATGTTAATGGGAAGGTATAAAGTTCTTGACTGAGAGAGAGTATGAGCCCACTTAATCTAGGACTGCTTGTGCGTATGAATACATATGAATAACTACATCTCTGATACTGAGAATACTTTACATCAAATAGTAAGAACTTTTGTGAATTCATTCACTTTAAGGATTCAATGACAATTCCCTGGATATTGGTTGCACTGCTGTTTTAGGATTATGTACCTGTACTCTTCATTATTCTTTCACTTGATTCTTAACTAGTACCAGTAAAAAAGGTACCTTCTTTTGATATGAGAGGATAAATTGGAAATAAGGCCATCTTCTTGTTTAATATTGCCATCCTTGGGTATTTGTGGAGAAAGAACTAATTCTAAGAGCTTTGATAAACTTACTGATGGAGTTCAGTGGACAAGCTCAGTTGCCAGAGAAGACTTTAGCTGACTTTCAATTCAGCTATCTTCTCAATTTTTCTAGAAAATTTCTTATGCCCTGTTTGATTTGACATGACAGGAGAAAAAACATTCTGAGCCAACCAGTTCTGCAAATTGTCCATAAATACACCACTGTACCTAGTATGTGAAGAGTGGTGGATAAGAAGCCACAAGCATAGGGTGTTACTTGAAAACGTTAAAAAAATACAGAATTAAATAAAGGATCATTTACTTTGATTTATACTTCAAGTGCACTAATGTAGGACTAATATATAAGATGAGTAACTGAGCAGTTTTGAGAAATCCATCTTCAAAAACACAGTAATCTAGGTAAGGCTTTAGAATACAAACTTGTTTCATACCAAGCAGCCTATTTGAGATGTATGTATGTTTTTCTTATTGAAGTGTTTGTGAATTATTTGTGTTTGTATTTGAATATTTGCCTTATTTTATCAGGACCCTTTTCCAGAATTCTTCAGGCCAGAAGAATGATGTGTTTCACTTGGACATTAAAAATGTAGGTGGCATAGGCCAGATCCTGGATTTCATGTACACCTCCCACCTGGATCTTAGTCAGGACAATGTGCAAGCTATGCTGGACATTGCACAGTGCCTCCAAGTGCAAAATGTGCTGAACATTTGCCACACCTTTTTGAAGTCTTCCGCAGCTGTGGAGCAGGCAGCCAGCATGCCGTGTAATAGCGTATTTTCACTGCAGAACACTTTGGGTACGGATACCAGCTGTGCTGGGGACAGCTATGGGACAAACCTATTGCCTGAGTGCTCAGCTGACACACAGACTAACAAAGTCTTGGCTGAGCACCACTCACGTGCATCTCAGTCTGTTAATCTGCACACCCCATCAGGTGATGGACAGAAACCACCACAAGATTCCTTAGGTGGCAACTGCACAGAGCTTCCATTTAAACAGCCAAATTACTACTATAAACTGCGCAACTTTTACAGCAAACAGTTCTATAAACAAAACGCTTGCTCTGATCATGAGAGAGGAGCAGAACCATCCTTTTCTTACAACACATCCACAGAAATAAACACAGTGGAGAATAATTCTTGCACTGTCAATCACTCTGAGTGTATTCTGGAAACCTCTGATCATCTACCATCAAACTTTCTGGTTCAGTCTGCAAGTGAAGCTGCTCCAGACCAAAATGCAGAGAGCACAGTTATGCAGCCCACCAGACAGATGCGCCTGAAAAAGGCAATACACCTCAAAAAGTTAAATTTTCTAAGATCTCAGAAATCAGCAGAGCAGCTGCCTGAGCCCCAAAGAGATGACGGTAGAATAACAGAAGTAGTTGAACCTGTAAATGAAAGTACCACGGTCACAACAGATGTTAGAGTTACTGATGAAAAAGAAACTGAAGATTTAGTGAATTCAGAGAATTTTGAACAAACTGTTGAAGTGGAAAGATCTCAAGGTCCTTTGGAACAAGAAGGACAATCACAGACTCTTCAGTCACAGAAACAATATACTTGTGAGTTATGTGGGAAGGCTTTCAAACATCCAAGCAATTTGGAGCTACATAAAAGGTCTCATACAGGTACAGTTATCAGTTACTTGGTCTGCAGACCAAATATTTCAATTACAGAGAATATCTTGCAGTGTCTCTTGATTCAGAGATGCTGGTTAAGAGTCTACTTTCAAAAGGCTGTGGTTTGTGTGATAATCCTACAGGAATAAAGAACTGAATACCAAGTTTTGCTGGGAGCTGTAGAAAAGATTTCTCCTATGTATTTGGGGGTTTGGGTGCTTTTTCAAAGAACGTCATGTGAGTTGGATGAAAATGAAATTTCAGTGAAAATTTTGGTTTTGTCCTGCATTTAGATGAATCATTTCTAGTCAGTTTGTCAGGTGGCCCGGATGTTTGAGCCAGATGATAATAAAAGATGTAAACAAATAAATGGTACTATAAGCATACTAAAATATCTCTGTTCTCTCTGGTCATATATTCATTCAAGTAATTGGGGCTTGGTGGTAATCTTTTTTAACCTGTAGAAATATGCCTTATAACAACTTTAATTGAGTTTACCTAGAGAGTAAGGCTCTTGCAGGCTACAGGGTAAATTGGAATTTTGAGTTAATGTACTTCATTTTAAAAACTCACAAGTAATATTTTTAAACCTAACATTTATTTCTAAGTATCTTTTCATTCTAGGGAAAAACAAGACCTAGTTTAACTTCAAATTAATTAATTTGTCTGTTCAATTTAACCAGCATGTCCTATTATTAGATATGCTTCTTTAGAAGAGTTTCTAAGAATTACCTTGGCTAGGCAGGTAACACCTTTGGTTCAAAGTCCTTGAGATGGTATTAGTCCTGGTTACACTGTTGAGGGGTTTTTTGCTTTTCATTTTCCCTGTATTAAATATAGAAATGCATCTCTCTCAATCTTGTCAAATAAATCACTTTGGAAATGATAATAAACGTATTGGTACTTTGACACTAAATATTAAAGTCTCTAAGCAGACATTAATTTATTTTGTTAACTGATCCGTAGAATTAAAAGTTTATTTTTCTATTTTATTCATCAAGAAATTTTTCCAGAACCTGAAAACACAAACATTTTGCATTAGCTTCCTGAAGTTTTCAGTTGTTAGCTTTAACTGCTTCTGTATGTTCATGCTTCTAATACTTTTTTTAAAATTTGTTCTCCTGTGAAAGAGTTGCATATGTGTCTTACCTAGATCCTCTTTTTGCCTTGTATTTTTTTTTTTAATCTTACTATCTGGTTTGAGCTGGTATCATCAGGTGTATTTTAATATCCTAGATTTTCAGGAAAGTAGTTGATCAGATAGAATACAAAAGCATCTAGAAAAGTCCCAGCTAAGGGAGTGACTGCAATAACATGTCAGTTTGTGCTAGAGAGACCCCAGGATTCAGGAATTCTCTGCTGCTTTTCACACACCATCTTCTTCCAGTAGTTTTCAAAAATTTCAGACTTGAGTGCTAGTTAATAAAGCATTAGCATTCTTCTATGGATGTGCTAAGATGACAAAAGTGTAAGAGCCTAAGTTTAATAAATAATAAGCACATCAAAGGATGGAAAAACTGAGGCAAGGATATGACTAGAAATGCATGATTGCTTCCCTGTTATTTTGGGGAATTATTCCGTTATTTCCTTGTTATTCATGTTAATTTATTTTTAAATACCCAACTAGTGCAAAAAGAGTGTTTGGAAAATAACAGTGGATAGTGAGTAGGATATTGATATTGGAAAGACCCATAGCAGAAGGTACAGGGCACACCTGTATTGTTACTGTTAGGTACACTGGTAGTTAAGTAATGTAAGTGTATGCTAAAAGCCATTTCTATTCATCTGCCACTTCAGAAAGCATAGCAGATTGCTAGCTAATCAATTTTATTTTAAAAACATTCATTTTCTAGAGCTAAGCGAAAAGGTTAGCTGGCGTTTAAGTATTACAGTGCTCACTGAAAGCCCTCCCAGTACAGCTTTGCTGAAGAGATGGAGGAAGCTGAAATGTACATGTCACACTGGCAAACCTGGTTTTAACCCAAAAATGACAATTCTTTCAACACCAGTGCTGTGCTGGTCTGGTTGTCAAGAAAAGCATGTGTGAAATTCTCTCCCTGAACACTGGGAACTGCTAAAGAATTTACAAGTTAGCATGGAAGCATTGATGAGTTTTCATGTGAAGGCAGCCAGCTATGTTCAACAGTCATTGTACTGGCGTGTCTAGCTGTTTTAATTGTGTTGCTCATGGACATTTAAAGGAATCTCTAAACAGAGCTTACTGGACTGACTTTGGATGACTTTGAATGTTATAATTTGTTCTTTATTATTATATTGACTTGTCTGAAAAAAAGGAATCAAGTATATCTCTTTTATATAGTCCATACCATCCAATGGTTTTGTTGGGGTATTTGATGTATTTTCAGGGAACATCTCAAAAGAGCAACCCAAAATAAACTCGGGCCAGTGGAAAGAACTCTGGGCAGGATGGAATGCAACAGGAACAGCGTAGCACTGCCATGTAATACATTGTTGATCCTCAACCTTTTCATTCCAAGCTTTTCTTGAGCAACTTCCAGCATTCCTTGCCTTAGTGAGTACAGCTCCTCACCTTTGTGATCTCATCAAGAACACCACTTCTGCCTTCATGCCTTTCTCCACTGGGGCTGACACAACACTGCTTTGATCACTGTTGTGTGCTTTATCTTCACCTCTTCTTGCAGAATGGTGAACAAGAAAGGATGAAACAGAAGACAGAAAGCACAAGGCAGCCCAAGAGTTCAAAAGTAAAGGCCCCTGGATTAAGCACTGTCTAAATTGTATTCAGTTACTGCTTTTCCCCAGTTTTTCTCTATTGCTGTTGATCCAGCCATGGATCCCACTGTTGTGTACTTTACCTTCTTGCAGGGTGTTGAACAAGAAGGATACAATCCTCATGTTCTCAGATGAGGTTTTTGGTTTGGAATTTATTGATAGTTGTAGAGATAAAAAAAAATTATCATAGAATAATTTTTAATTGGCATGGATGTCCTGAGGTAATCAGCTCCAGTTTCCTGCTCAAGGCACATCAAATTAGATCATCTTGTTTTGCTTATGACCTTGTGTAGTGAAAATTTTGGACATCTCCAGAGACAGAGTTTCCACAACCTCTCCAGACAATCACTTCCAGTGTCTGACCACCCTTGTGGGATAAAAGATTATTTTCATATATCTAATTGAATTTGTCATGATCAAACTTGAGTCTGTCGCTTCTTGTCTTAAGACTGTGTACCAGGAGCAACCTGCTTGCATCTGCCTTCCCAAGCCTGTAGGCAGGAGTAAGATTTCCTGTTTGCTTTATTTTCTTAAGGCTCCAGATATGGTCTTACCAGTGATAGGCAGAAAAGAATAATCTTCAGCTTATTAGCTGCACTCTTACTAATACACCCTCAGGTATAGTGAGGCTAATTGCTTCTGAGCACTGAGTTTCTTGATAAGCCTAGTCGTTTGGAATTCTATGTAAGTGCAAAATTGTTCTCCAAAAAGTAATTTGATGTTTCTTTTAAAAAAAAAATTGTTTTATTTTTGTCCTAGGAGGAAAACCTCCAATTCTTTGTAGATCAGTACAGTTAGAATGAGGCTGCATGCAGCCTACAATAATAGTCTGGGGAAATTGAAGCCTCCAATTCCTTCCCTCTCCCTCTAGTCATTTCAGAGTGGATTCCTCTTCAGATACTATTCTTTAGGTCTCCAGTAATGTTTTTGTTTGTATAGGTAATTTCTGCAAAAATTCCTTACTAGTGTATTTTATCCTCCATTTCCTGTTATCCTGATGCTTTTATGGCTTTCAGAATCCTTCCCAGTTGCTACAGATCTGGCTCCCTGTTGGTTTCATTTATATTTGTGTTGTCAGTATCAGAATTTTTAGTGTTTTGCCAGTTTAGAGACATCATGAAAGCAAGCCGCAGTGCTATTTACAGTTGCATGACTTTATAGTTGATTTACTGGTTTCATAATTTCTATCTTTAATTGAAGGAAAGATTTTTTAAAACAGCCAGATTTCCATTCTTCATAAAATAGACAAAGTAGATAGAGCCTCAAGCTGTCAGACCAACTGCAAGGTTGCAATCTGGGAAGTAACGTATGTTACATGCAGAATAACTTTATGTTTACTCTGTGTTTTAAAATCTAAAGAGAATTGCATTTAGCCCTTGATCCTAAAATGTGTTGGAAGAACTTTATCTGTATTTGGCAGGAGGAAAAGAAAATGGAATTCCCACACCTGGATATGGTAGATGTTGCTTGTAACATCTCCAAGGATGAAGGAAAGATATTGATGTAGAAAATACTTAATGGAAAAGAAGCCAAGAGGTGTTCTGTAAAGTTAGGAAAATTAAAATTAAAGTAAATAAAAATCATTAGACAGATTTTTTTTTTAATCATGATGAAGATGAAACACAGTGTAAGATCTTTTTTTCCCTTTGGAAATATTCTGTTTTCAAAATCACATGGATTTACAGTAGTTTTGTTGCCCTGCACATGTGGGACAGATTATAAATGTAATTTAAATGTGCAGTTAGACTCATGAAAGATGATGATAAGTGTGACTGTCATTGAATCAATGGTATTTGAGCACCATTTTGTTTTCAAAATTCTAAAAGATGCACATAAAATATTATCAACAGTGTAAAAACTAGGAAACCAAGAACTAAGCAGGGGGAATGAAAAAAACATCTTTATGATATACTATAGAGGAGAAAAAGTTATTACAAAAACATACTTTTCTTAAATTAACAGCAAGAGAATTGAAGTGTTGTACAGTCACATTCTGGACTGAGTCAAGTTATTTCAAAAAGCTAAAGTGGACTGCATCAGTTTTTACTAAAGCTGCTAATCTGTTTTTGAAGATTCAAGGATAACAGTTTTACATGTATAAATTGAGAATTTTGGAGCAAAATACTTGGATAATCTTCAGGTACTTCTGTATAGGATGAGAATTTTAAGGCAAATATATATTTTCTGGAAGTGAATGGCTATGTGCTGAGCAGAGATCGTTGGTAGACATTAAAATCAGAAAATTCAATTCTTCCAAATTAGCTTCCATTCATTCCTCCTTCTTTTTAAGAATGTGTCTCTGTGCAAGTGAAAAAGCAGGTGCCCTTCAATCACTGTTGTTGTTG
Source organism: Brachypodius melanocephalos (assembly GCA_013398615.1). Lineage (NCBI taxonomy): Eukaryota > Metazoa > Chordata > Aves > Passeriformes > Pycnonotidae > Brachypodius > Brachypodius melanocephalos. Next base: position 10,781,884 of record VZSR01003371.1, on the reverse strand, counting down.
GGCCTTGTCATCTATTCTGTTCTTCCTGGTGATGTGATACTCCTTTCACTTTGAATCGAAAGTATTTTAAAAAGATTAAAACCTGCACATATTCATATCAAAACTCTTCTACTTTTTTTGAAAGATAAGTTCTGAGGAAGTCTGCCTTACAAAATTTGTGGTAAAAGATGTATTTCCCTCTTGAATTTCCCCTTAAATACATGGGTAAGTGTCCTTTTGGGGGTATTTTTTACTCTTACATGTTTTAAAAGGAAGTGTACCAATTTTAAACATTTCTGTTCTACTGCAACTATTAGAAGTTCTATGTTCTGTTTCTTCTTTTAGGTGAGAAACCTTTTGAATGTAACATTTGTGGGAAACACTTCTCACAGGTGGGAATATTTTATATATTCTGGTACTTACACTTGAAATGCTTCTCTGTGTTGATTCGAAAAATCTTGGGTTTAAGATTAGAATTGTTTTTGTTCAAAGAAAGAAATCTCTTTAGGGATAAATTATTAAAATGTCTTATTTGAAAATAACATGTTGAATGTTTTAGATTACTTTATGTATTCTATGTCTTTGATTCTGTCTGCTCTCAGTAGATGTGTTGTGTTTTACCTTCAAATGAATGTTTAAGTATACAGAGCCACAGCTATATTTGAAATACAAAGAACATTTATTTCCAAACTGTTCTTTTGCTTTATGCTTAGAGATATGTTGTGAATAGCATTTTTACAGTGTCTGAAAAAGGTGCAGGTTCAAGTTTTATATAATTTGGTATTCACGGTACAGTTTCATCTTCCTAAATGGCATAAATTATTAAGTAGATTTGAGTCAGATAAAAAGAATTTGTATCCATATAACTGGGCTCAGTTTCTTTCAGTGAGAACACCACTGCCTGTCTGAAGTGCCAAAATTCAGCTATGATTTAAAAAAGACTTCTTGTGAAATTCCGTACTTACATACAGGGCCTAAGCTTTAGCTGCTTTATTTGCCCTTCAGTGCTTACTTCCTGTTCTGGTACAACAGTTAATTTGTATTTCTACAAATGTGGTGCCTAGTTGTCTGACATTTCCAAAATGTCAATTTTCTTTCTGATTTCATGGTTGAGATGTGCACACGTAAGTACAGCAGACAATAAACAGGTGCATATTTTTATACCAAGATTACGTAATTATTGTCAAAGAGCTTTGGCATTTCTTATGGTACCTGGTTTAAGAATTAGAGCTGTGTGCTTTTTGCCTACCCAGCCACCACTGGTTCTGCTGCTCTTGTTTCAGTTTCACACCCCCCCAGTGGGCCTTGCTTGACCCATGGATCTGATGCCTTTGTGTCCTCCACCTTGTTGCTAAATATGAATACAGGACTACATCCAGTGAACAATTCTGTTTCATCTTGCTTATTGGGCAATTTTCAGCAAAACTGGGCATGCTTTTTAGGCAAAGAAGAGCATTTTTGTTCATTTTGATGGCTGAACTTCTATTTATTAAAAGAAAAACATGGATATTTCAAATTTTGTTAAAATTACTTTCGGCATCTAGAGTGGTATTCTGTAGTGCTACATTGGGGGAAGAGTGAGGGAAGTGTTACACAGAGTGTATGACAGGCATGACAGACTCCTCACGAAATATGCTTTGCTCCTCTTTAATTACAGAAACAAACAACCCCCCTGATAAAGCTGGAAATTTCTGCCTTTTAATTAAATCCTCCAAGACAGCTTCCCTTTGTTCCGTGTTACCTCATTGCCTGAAGGTGTAGTAGATAAATATTCATGGCCAATCCCTGCACATCCAGCTTAGCAGCCAGATCATTCAGCCTCCGTGCTGCAGTTCTTTCTCTGCTCCTAAAGTGCTCTTGCATATTGCTGAGTTACTTGCTTTTGATTCCTGCACATAAGTAAGATTCCACTTACCAGAGAGTAAGATGCAAGGGTAATTACTATCTACTTTTTGCTTAAAATACCATCTCTGATCTTGCCCTTTATCTTCTCTGTCTGCAGGCACAGAAATAGAAACACTTTTCTTATTTAAGCCTTCATGTTCTGTGCTTTTGAGACAGTGCAGCTGTTGGGCCTGGTGGGATGTTTGCTCCTGCTAAATGTAGCTGATGTGCTACAGAAAATGGAGCAGAAAATGAAAGACGTAGGGGAAACTGATGTGGGAACTCATAGTTGGAAATAAACACCTAAAAGTCTTTGATTTTTTGAGGAAAAAATCCTAAAAAAGTTCCTTTTTAACTTCCAACCCTGCATCTTCTCTTACTGCTTGTACACAGCTTGTTGTGATGTGAGCCCTCTCTGGATGGTGATCCAGGATATTGTGTTTTACCTTCTCCTGCAGAGATTCTTTTTGGGGCCCACGTGCATAAGTTGCTTCACTTTGACAGCTTGCCATTTACAAAAAGACTAAGTCTGGTGTATCTCTTTGGTCTCCAAATTTGTGAGGAGGTCTAATTGACCATTTTGAGGATTCTTCGGAGCTTTTTTTTTTTTTCCTTGCACTGAAATGCAAGCAGAAGTCTCCTTAGGTTTCTTTTCATTGGGATGGCTTGTGATGCTTTAACCAAGGTTGTGTGCCAGCTTTAAAGCTTAAGAAAGAATACAGGCTAATGATGTTTTTGCCATTTTTTGTCTTAGCACAGTTAGTAATGAGCTTTGCCCTCATTAGGAGGAAAGGATATAGGCTTGTAATAAAGAAACAGATATTCTTGGTGATTTCTGTAAAATGTTTTCATTCTTACTTAATATGCCTTTATGGGAACTATTTCAAAATAGTTGCTGCCCTTCAAATGCACCCTCTGTCTTTATCTGGAATAACTTTCAAAAGCTCATAAGGTGCTTGTCCATGTTTGTGACATGGATAGAAGTAAAGGTTCTGTCTTTTTTTCTATGTGTTTTTCTAAAATACATTGTGGCATAAAATCCCTTGTCTTTGAAAAGCAAAAATTATTCCATGGTTCATCTTCTTCTTCACCAGAAATAAGTACCTAATGCCTCTCTTTGAGAGGATTTCAGTATTAGAAAGTTTGCCCTTAGAAAACAGTTCTTCAGTCACACTGTTGTCTGAAAAAATTTACAGGGGTTAAAGAAAGCTCTTTCAGGGTTCAAACATTGATCCATTTCATACTGTCCTCTGTGTGTGCGTCTGCAGTCCTTCAGTTCTGGTATATTATAAGGTCTGATTACAGTGATAGATCATAACAGGTAATTTATTATCCAAACGAGTCAGAAGGAAGTAGTCTGCATTTTACTTTTGTTACCTTACTGTGCCTCTGATGAGGACATGATAATCTTTGCATCCCAGATTTTCTTTCCTGATGTAAAGGACTTGATGTTTCCTTAGTTAAAGAAAAAACAGGCAATTATCAATCAGAAAGGTTTAAAAACTGACTCTGGAAGTGTGCACAATATGTGGAACATCTGCAGCTCTTCTACGAGGTGTGTCTTGTGGTTTGAGAACTGGACTCAGTGGAGTAGCCATTCACAACGACCAGTGGCTTTAAAACATTTCAAAAAAAGTTGGACTCAGTAAAGTTTTATCTAGTCATTGTCTGGTTTGCTGGCTAGACTAGCATTTTTAGAGGATTTAGAGAGGAAAGATGTGTAATAAAATTAGCAGTAGTCCCATTTGTTCTTTTCTATACTTCCTGTTCCATTTTATTTTGGTATGAGTAAATAATTTCAGGTTTGGAGCATCTGAGTATTTTATGGATAGAAAAATACTCTTTTCTTTTTAACCACGTGGTAGATGAATTCAGGCATCCTTGTGTAACCATATTTTATTTGTAAGACAGGGAAAGTGAGACTTACATGAACCACATAGCTAGTAAGTTAGTAAGTTTTCTTTTTCTTGTATTCTAGATAGTGACATTTTCATTTATAATTGGATTTGCTTTCAATTATAGGTCTTTTCTCTTAGCATTTGATTTCAGGATTCTTGTTTTTGTTTTTTTTTGTCCTGTTTCTCTTCTTGTCAATGGATAATTGCATACATAAAAAAATTGATGTTGAAGTACATGGTTGTCTTTACTAGATAAGAATGCTTGAATTCATACACGCTTTGTAGTCTTCACTGTCTTAGAAGTAGCAATAAAAAGCCAGTCTCATAGTTCCCATCTTTTTTTTTAAATCTGTATACAACAACAGGCAAGCTGAATTTAAATGCTTGAATTTCTCTCCCTTCAGGCAGGTAATCTCCAGACACATTTACGTCGACATTCTGGTGAGAAGCCATACATTTGTGAAATCTGTGGGAAAAGGTGAGTAGAATTGTTCACCTTAGTGAAGTTAACATGAAAAAGATTTGTTTTCATGTTTTCTACTAATCTTCATTATAAACTACAGACCAAGAGCTAAGGTAGCATGCTGCTCAGTTTTGTTTAGAAGATGCTGAATTTAAATGTGTGCTGATAGGATTAAAATACATAAATGTTTGCAACTGGCTTGTTGTGAGTGAGGTAATCATGTCACCAGAGCTTGTGGTCTAAATTTTTTGTGTATTGGTATGTAGATAAGAATAGCATTGTGTTTTGTTGTATTATATGTATTGTGTTGTGTGTTGTTGTATGTATTTTGTACAGTGTGAGTCAATAAATCATGCAGGTTTGTACCTTTCCATCACTTTTTTTTCATTATTTGGTGAATTCTCTTATTTCTGACTCCATTTACTTTTTTTTTTTTTTTTTTAACATTTTATGGCATTCTGAAGTATGGGAAATTTGACAAATTTAAGCAAAGCGTTAAATAATTCAGCTAGCTAACAGGTGACAGAAAATGCACAAACGCAGGAATAGCATAAAGTGCAGAATGAATTAGTAACATGATTGGTAAAAATGTTTTTTTTCTAGCATAAATTTAATTGGACATTGTCAGTTTAAAACTGTTTTCTTAATTGCATCCATTTGTCTGTGTTTTAGGTCTCAGTCTTTGTTCAGAACATCAGGCATTCATTAAAGCCAATTTCCATATGATAGTTTAGGGAAATAAGACACTATAATAAAGACACTAATTGAGTTTCTGTGTTGTGTTCCAGATTTGCTGCTTCTGGTGATGTTCAGCGTCATATAATTATTCATTCTGGAGAAAAACCTCACCTGTGTGATATCTGTGGCAGAGGTGTGTGACAACCAAAGTTTCTGCCTCAAGTTTTTTTGATGGAAAAATGAGGAGTCATTTTAATCTCAGAGTCTGTCATATTTTTCTAGGTTTCAGTAACTTCAGTAATTTAAAGGAGCACAAAAAGACCCATACAGCAGATAAAGTATTCACCTGTGATGAATGTGGGAAGTCATTTAATATGCAACGAAAATTGGTAAAGCACAGGATAAGGCACACTGGAGAGAGACCATACAGCTGTTCAGCTTGTGGTAAGGTTCAGTGTGCATTGCTTGGTTGTGTCTTTGCTTTTCAAATGATGAGTAAAAGTTCCTTTGTCAGCACATTAACATTTAATCAAAACTGTTTTAAGTTGAAATACCGTGTTGTGAAAGTCAGTCACAAAATTTTCTGACTTAAGTGCTTCATAGTCTTTCATTTGGTGTAATAAACTCCTTTATTTCTCATAAGTTTAAAAGAGAATTTCAGTTGAAAATTAGAGAAAGGAGGTAAGAGGAATCAACATTGTATGTGTTTGGTAACATGTTTGCTAAAGAGCTGCTCATAGTAGCTGCTTCAGAAATAGATTTATTTTCAGAATAGTCCTTTCTGATGGAAAGTTAGGTTTGACATCGCTTGGCTATTGATAGGATCTTTTCTTTTTTTTCCCAATTGCATACCATGTGATTTTAACTCCATTCACCCCTGGAGTTTGGGTGGATAACAACAACTTTTTTTTGCTTTGCTTCAGCCTCTGGAATAAAATCAGAACTTGATCAATATTTCAGAACACCTATTTTCAAAATCTATTAGATAGACCATACTGCAAGGAGGTCTGAAAATCGCTTTTGATCAGGTCCACCCTGATCTCATAGGTTACTTAGCATCCTGTATAGTTTTTTTTTTTTGTCATTTTGTGCTATTTTGACAGAATTTCATTCATATTCTGAGGAATCAGCTTTGGAGGAGGGTAGCTTCATATGTTCAAATCCAACTGCAATTTGTTTTATTTGCAGTGTCTTAAGGCAAAGAAAAAGCCAATATTATCAGGAGGCCTTGCATCAGAATGAGGAAATAGATACACAGGATACAAAAGTAAAAACAATCAATTGTGTTGTTGTCATGAAACAGGCTTGTTTTCATTTGGTCTTATAGTGATCTTTTGAATTGTTTTGATTTTAGCCAAGACATCTTATTCTGAAAAGGAAAAAATCGTGCAAAGAGGATCTGATGAAGCATTAAGAAATCATTCACATGATACAAAAAATCCAGATGTATTCCTCCAGTAATTTTTAATCTTATCTCTACTGTTTAATGGTTGTTCTGAAGTATGCTGCTGAAAATTGAGACAAAATTTCAGTTTTATTGGGCAGTCATTTAATACGGGTCGTTTTAGTTGGTATCGGTCCTCGCAAAATAAATGAGATAAAAATCACAAGCTTACTTCTACTGTTCTAAATAAAGAATGTGAGGTGTCTGAGTCATGTGGCAATTATGGAAATTAATTCTCTTTTTCTGCTTGTTCTTCTACACTTTACCTTGGTTCAGCCTTAGACTCTTTTCTTAGCTGTATGGTAATTGAGCTTATTTGTGTCTGTAGCTTTGAAGATAGGCAAACAGTTGAATATTTTTCTGTATTCTAATATTTACAGCAATAAAAAATTACAGTTCTCACACATTCTCTGGCTAGAATATAAAAAAAGACTGCTGCATTATGTTAGCCTAAAGTTAACAAAAAAAGCTGACTTTTTCAGCAGTTTGAGAATAGTTCTTTGGTCATGAACAAACCATTTCTTTCTGTGATGCAGCTCTCAGTGGAAGAATATATTTAGAAGCTTATCAGCATGTTTTTTCAGACAAATGAAATTGATAGTTTAGGGCTAGGGTTAGAAGACTGAAACAAACTGAGAGCACTCACAGCTTTCAAGCACTAATGGATATTTCTGTCTCTGGAGACAAAAGCTAAACGCATTCATTGGGAAACACAAGTTAGAAAATCAAATCAAGAAGAAGAAACAAGTTAATGGAATTGTAAAAATAGATGGAACTTGTTTAAACCTGTTGTGGATAAGTAATGTGAGATATGATACCTTATTGATAGTTTCTGTAATTAAAAGATGTTTGTTCACTTGTGTTGGGAACAATATCTCAATTTATCACTTGTGTCCTGTAGGGAAATGTTTTGCAGGCTCTGGTGACCTGCGCAGGCACGTGAGGACTCACACAGGGGAGAAGCCCTACACCTGTGAGACGTGTAACAAGTGCTTCACCCGCTCGGCCGTGCTGCGGCGTCACAAGAAGATGCACTGCAAAGCCTCTGAGGAGGGGCCCAGCGCACTCGAGGAGTTTGCTCAAGGGATTGAAAGCTCCGACCTTGACAAGTCCCAGAGTTCTGACTCTTTTGGCCCAGAAATGTCTGTTACACTGTTACCAGTGTCTGTCAAATTTCCCATTCATTCAACTGGAAACTCCACTGAATTCGACGGTTCTGCAGATTCTTACTGTAAGCTGCGATCAATGATCCAACACCAGGACTCGGCAAATGCAGAGAAACTCGGCGTGGATCCTGCTAAACTCCTGAAAGCCCAGGCACAGCAGACTCCAGCCCCACCCCCACCTTATGCTTATGCAGACGTAGATGTGTCTCCAGCAGAGGAGTCCTTGCAGGCCGATGGCATTCCCATGATCCGCTCCTCCGTGGCTGGCCTGGATGGCCACTGCAATGAGGCCCTGGGCAGCCGAGCCTCCTCTGCTGGCTACAAGAGTAACGAGGGCCCCTTCTTCTCCAGCATGACCCTCTGGGGCTTGGCAATGAAGACCTTGCAAAATGAGAGCGAGTTGGAACAATGAGGGCTCAGCCGACTGTACCAAAACTTCTCAGATTCATTTCGGCTAACGTGGTTGTAATTGCACTGCAGCATAGAGAGATCACAGAGAGTTGTTAAGCTGGGTAGCTTGGACACTGACAGGAATCAAAGTGCTCATCCCCAGAACCACGTGTAGGCTGCCTTTATTTACACTGCTTCTCAGCAAAGTTTAAATGCACTGTTGGGGACATTAGTTGTTCTGTGACTGCACTGTGTAGCTCCTGTGTTATTGCCATGATTTACTAAAATTTGCTGCTGACTAAATTTACCATTGAACTTGGAATTTTTTTACCTGATAATGGAGGAAGGGATGGCCAGTGTCTAAGTTCATGACAGGGGTACAGTTCCAAGTATGGGTCATCAGAGCTGTGTAAAGGTGTAGATATGACAGGAGGAAAGTGCTTAACCAATCCCTAATGAACCTGAGTTTCAGTAGTGGCTTTCTTACCAGTAGGGTGATTGGTTTACAGGACCTGAGTATTGTGACATTAAATTTAAATGTTAAATACTGGGCAATATTTGTGATAGTGCAAAGTAACTGTATATCTAGAAACTTTATTTTTTTACAATAAAAGCTTTTTTTTTAGTATTTTATAAACTATTTTGCACAGCAGATTATTTGTACAGTGAAAGCTAAGAGCAAGTTGTGAATAAAGGGAAATTGTTTTACATTGCTTGATGTATTTCATCTTTCTATGAAGGATTTTCAGCAACAGTTCCATCTATTCCAGGTATTATCTTTACAGTGCTGAAGGGGATGCCATCACAAGAAGAGCTGCACTATAAAATAAATGCAATCAATACACCAGTAGGTTGTCTTGTATTTGAATGAGTATAAAACATTGGCTGATTAATGGAATAAATAGGCTTACAGGATAGAAACATTGCTTAGAGGGCTTCTTCTGCTTTGATGCTTTGAATAGTTGCTGCATTTGAAACTGCTTGCTACAGATACATGACATTCTGTGGAAATTTAAAGCTGGGAAAATATAGTATTCTATATTTTTAAGGTGCTCACCAATTTCTGCCCCCCGGGAATTCAAAGCTAGTTGTTCCATCTCTTGTTGTGTTAACCACCATGCATTACAATTTGGGGCTTCACTTCCTTATTTCCTTTACTTGGTCTCTGTACCTTCTTGAATCACTTTCAACCTGAGTTAGAATGACAGTGTTTCTGATGAGAGTACAGCACACCTTCAAACAAAAGCCCATTATACTGTGTGAGTCTCAAAAGATACACATTTCTCTCAATAGTCATTTAATGTTACGAAAAACTTTTTTACTACATTAACAGACCAGTTTAATTTTTTTTTTTTTAAAGTTGCACTGGAGAGCAAATTGGAATTTTTTTTCACCTTTCTTTTCTTGTAGTGCACATATACTAGCAAACTTTAAAATATTATTTTTCCAGCCAGTGAAGTCAAAACACGAAAGCTTTTTGCAAGGTGTGCGTGTGTTAAAAATAGCACACAGTTTAGCTGAACCGAGTCCCATGTGGATTAAGCAGGGATAAGCAGGGAACACGTTATATATGTAAACCCTTAGCTCTCCCGTCATTTTTTGCCTTTTGCATTATTTGCTTTGGAACACTGCAGTTCCCTGTGGGAATTGCCCATGTGCCGTTCTACAGTCCAGGTATTACAGTTCTGTCCCTGACCATGTGTGCTCATGCTCACTCTCACTCTTCTTTCCTTGCACTGGTGCCTGAGGCAAAATGGATCTGCCAGTCACTAGCTCTGTAGGTTTCCTCTTGTCAGAAACTATTTTAAAATTTACTTATCCTAAGAGAAAATAGAAATTTGACTCTGTTCCCATGAGGATTTTGTTGCTTGGAATGGACAAACCTGCAATTTAGAACCTTCTAACTTTTTTAGTTGTTTCTGATTCCACAGTGATTTTGTTTTCTCTGTTGTATTTTTGAGGAGTCATTATAGGGTAAGTTTAAATCAAACCATGTTGCAACCTTTGTACTCTTCTAACAGTGTGTTGGAGGTCTGGAGGAATGTGTAAGACTCTCATAAAGGGAAAGTGGCAACTTGAGATACTTTTAAACACGTAGATTAGATCAGATCATGGATTAGTATCAGGTGCTTTGTGCCAAGAGGACAGCTCTGTTGCATTAAGGATTATTCCCCTTGCTTGGCAGTATTTCTGTGAGAGTTGTTTCACACCAGAAACATGAAAGTTCTCAAAACTGTTACCAGACTGTGAATGCTGTTTGCATTTTGGAGGGTTTGTTAAAACACCATGTTGCAATGTGGCATCTTTGACAAGGAAGTAAAGCAAACACTGGTAGGAGGAAGCTGTTCCATCTGAGTTTGTGCAGCTGCAACCAGAAAAAGGAGTTGCAGCACTGGGAAGGAGCACTAAGAACTGTTGTTTCTAGCTGTCTTGAAGGAGAAGCTGAGCAACTGAGAAAATTCATAAGATTAGTAGGTGGATGGAGTCAGATATAAGAGAATGAATTTTTATGTATGGAGTAAAATGTTTTGGATTAAGAAGTGATATTCTCACCCTGCAGTGAGAGTATCACTGCCTGACAGCAAGAAAATGTATTTTGCTGTTGTGTTTCCAAAATCAAGTACAGTCTGTCACATCAATTTAATATTGCCTGACCTTTTGTCAGGGAGACCTCAGTAGAAAATAACGTTGAAAGAGGATCTTTCCTGTATCCTAATAATTTCTTATGCCAACCTGTAAGTCTGTAATGAACAGGATGTTTGAGTGGGAATAGCCAGTCTGGTTTGACAGTCCTAATGCTGCCATAAACCTGGCACAGCTGGGGAGGAGCAGCTACCTCATGGTTTTGAAGAGCAGGTGGAAACCATGACTCCAGTGCTGAGCCAATGGCATTTTACAAGCAGCAGACACCCATCCACAGCTCTTGCTCACAAATACCCATAGCCAGGGTGCTGAGGGGGCTGGATAAGCATCAGTCCTTTGGCCAGTACCAGACAGTGCAGTAGTGCCATTATAGCTTATGTAAATGACATGCTATTAAAAAAAAATTAGAAAAAAAAAGAATTTTTTTGGGAAGAGTTTTTGGGAATTTTGAGAATTTTTGGCCAGGAACAACCTGGCCTAGTTAAATTGGAAGGCTGTTAATTGTTATTTCTTGCAATAGTTATCCTGCAGCTCAGAGCTGCTCTTCATCTTGCAAATCTGAATCAGTTTGTTTTTTTTTTTAAAGGTGACCACTCAGGGCTTTGTTTGGGTTTGTTCAGGGCAGACATACCTGTCATTTAACTCTTGAACAATATTTTTAAAAATTAAATTAGTGTTTTGACTTTGGAAGGCATTACTGTGGTTATTTTATTTTAATGATTTATTTTGATTGACTTTTAAAAATTTATTTTGATTAAAAAGCATTAAATCTGTACAAAATGTAACCTGCTATTTTTATGGGAGGAAGTTTACTGTGTGTACATAGGAAAAGGAGACATCATATAATTACATCTAAGTTCAAATAACTCCCCTTCCAAAATAAACCCCAATCCTTTGCTTGAGACTTATTTTCTAGTTTAGTTAGAACTGAAAAAGTTGTATAAGGAAGAAGAACTTCACTAGGAAAGACTTACTGCTTATTACCTGTTGCCATTGAGCACAGAGTGTTTTTGTGGTCTAACACTTCATGTGCATTCTCTCACACTCTTTTTAAACCTGGCCTACTAGATGTTTCTCGAATTCAGAGGTCAGGCTTTAGAACAGAGCACTTGTGCTTTGTTTCCATGGCTTCTTCAGCAAATTCAAATACACTTAAACTCCTGTTGATAATTTTACAGGGAAGTAATTGCTACACATGAAGTATTCCCAAAACATCTAAGCGGCATATACAAGAGCAAGCCAAATTTAAGACAAAATCAGTGTGAAGCAAGTGGAACTGGCCCCATAGGCCATTTGCTTCTGGAATCCACTTTTGTCTTTCCTTGCATTGTCCTCCCCACTGTGGGTAGCTCCATTCATACGTGGACAGCTGCATTCAATTCTTGCTGCTCACTTCATGCCACTTACCCACCCCTCATAATCCAGACCAGAGGTTAACATATTCAAGCTCAGTAAGGAAAAGTGTGGAGGCATATAGGTAAACAGAGTTGTAAAACTTTATAAATTCTCCAGGCTCCAAGATTTGGAGTGTGTGCTGGGATTTTGGATATTTAGCTTTCTTTAGTTAAAGAATTTGTTTGAGAAGTAGTATGTTAGATTAACGTGGCAAGACATGTAGATGGTCCTGCTTGAGATGAAGACTTAAAACAAAGCAAATAAAGATGAGCTTTATAGACAGATTCAATGGAAAAAATGTGATAGCTTGGGAAATGTGTTCTAAGGACAACTAAAGTGCCTTAGATGCAGATATTTGGTAATTCAGTATGCAAATGACTTCAAAGTGACCTGTGCTCCACTGTGCTGCAAATAGATTTCTTTGTATTGGTACACACAGGCTTATGCTTTCTTGTCCATAGCCTTATTCATTAATCCTTACTGACATCTATTATTGAATTTGCCTTCTCTAAACAGTTAGTTTCCACCTCTGCTATTAAATCTCCATCCTAGAAAACAGATAAAAACTACTTTTAAAACACAGCCTAGTGAAGACACAAGCTAGTGACTCAGACATCCTTTTTTTCTAAGACAGTACCGCTACTGTTTAAATATATATATTTTTTTTTAGTTGATATTCACATATGTGTTCAGATCTGACAACAGTTTTGTTCACTTGGTGAGGGAATTTTTCCTGGAAGGTTACAAAAGCCCTTTAATAGAAGCTCACAATGCAGTGCTGAGGAGCGTGCATGCATGAACTACAAGTCTGCCAGGTTTTTGTGAAGCTCTGCATGGGGCAGTATACTGAAATAAAGCCTTTCAGACCCTTTTAATGTAGTTCTGACCTTCCACTCTATATTAAACAGATGACTGGAACCAGAAAGATAGGTCATTGTGATTGCAGTTAATATTTGTAAGGACCAAAGCAGCTCTCAGCCTTTGAGGTAGAAGGGAATCATCTTAAGTGTGAAAATGTATCATCACAAGAATGGAGAGGATCAAAGGAAGGCCAGCTGGTGCTCGGACATCTTTTCATAACCTTTATTACAATGCTAGAATACACTAACCTCAATGGGAAGTCCATTCAGTTCATGTATTTCAAACAGATAATCTGTATTCTGGTGAAACAAAGAATGTGAAAAAAAGCCCTTTCTGAAAAGGGGGTGGTCAGCACAAATTGCCTATGATTTAATCATTTTGGTTTTTCTAAAATCAGCTTAGCTTTTTCAGTGCAAATATATGGATGTTTAACATGCTTATTTTAGAAGTGATTGAAAATTTGTAAAATTTATGTGCAGAGAGTTCTAGCTGATTTTACTGTGGTTTAGTTCAACTTCAGAATAAATGCTCTCCACATAGTCACTTCCCATGTACAAAAAGTAAGATCTATTATTACAGGGGGAAAAAAAAGCCAACAGAACAATCATAAACATTAAATCATCCAGAAGGCATGTACATGTGGTGTTGAGAAAAGGCCAAGATTAAGGCTGCCTAGTTTTGACAAATATCCAAAACTTACATTGGGCCTTCAGGGAACATCCCATCACTGTAAACATATATGAAATTAGCACTATCAAAGCAGAAAATCAAAGATTGCTCTTTGTTGGTTGGCTGCTACAGTAAAGTCCTGTGCCCACAGGCAGGTCTGTGATACCAGATCCATGCTAAATGGATAGGGAAAAGCAGTGGGACTGTAGGTACAGACCAGAGGAGGGAACTTCTGCCATGATACATTTTGGATGGGGAATGCTGTATATCACTAGAACACCAAAATTCAAACTCAGCTGTTAAATTTTTTAGTCATTGCTTTTGGATTTGGATTTCAATCAATCAGTTTCTGGATTTGTTCTGTGGATGCAGATTGTGGGAAGTATCCCTTCTACTTGTTGAGCAGGGACTTGCTTCCCACCAATTCTATTTAATTTTTTGACTAAAGATTGGAACCAGTGTCCGAATTGCATTATTTATGAAGTGAGGACTTGCCAGGAAATGCAGCAGTCAGTCTCTTAATATTGCAAAATGCCAAATGGACAAAAGGATATTACCTTTTTCTACCCAGAAAGTGATGGCAGAGAGTCACAGCCTCAGCTGGATAACAACAGCAACCTATGGAGCAGATTTGAGGGGCACTGAAATTCCAGCAGCTCCAGGAGATGCAACTTCATTTCAATTCAAAAGTCATTAAAATAATTCCTAATTTCTAGAGCTCAGAAGAAATGGTATTTAATTTCTTTATCTCCAAGTAATTTGCATGTCAAATCTCTCTCTCTCTCTCTCTCACACGCTCTCCCCCTCTCTCTCCTGTCACTGATGTCTCTCTCAGCAGCTGTCTAGTCATGAATCACTCCCATCATCTCAAGCATATTTTTAACACTTCTGGACGTGCTCTAAAAGCAAATGCTGTTAAGCAAACAATTTGCACTGTTTTTCCATACACTTCCTTCACTTCCCAAAACCTTTCATAATCATGACTTTAAAAGCTGGGTCACAGGGGAATCAGGTACTGGGAAATACAACCTTTTGTACTTGTGAGAGTTTCATAATGTTACATCAAGTTCTCATGTAATGCAGATATTGTCTGACTTGCAAAAGACTTGAAATTGCTTGAAGCTTGAGAATTCAACTTCATTAAGATTCATATAAATGTTGCCTTTGGTTTCACCCATTGTATTCTGTACCCTCTCAAGCTCAAACTTCACTCTGAGTTTAGGAATTGAGCAGACAGAAAGAAAATCACTGTCAAAGCTTAGTTCAGCTGCTGTTACGGTAAAGTAGATTAGTTTATGCCATGTTTGCTTCAGAGCAGTTACTTTACAGCTTGAAATGGAGAACACAATCATGCAGCTGATAAATTATTTTCCTTGTAATCGTAAGTTTCAGAGCTACCAGAAAAATTACATTGACCAAAAAGGTATTGATCTTAAAACCTTCTCTGTTTTCTCATCTGTTCTTTGGCAAAACGATGCCCACTGGGGCCTTAGGGCACCAAGGGTATTTTAAGTGCCTGGAAGGCCTTTGGAACCATCCAGTAATAAGTCAAAAGGAAGAAAATTTTGTTCTTCTGACACTGGCTAGTAGGTGACTCTTCTGGTAACTTTAATATTTGTCAGGATTACAAGTTTTTGAGCTCCAGATCCAGATCCAAATGATTACATTGGCACATGGGTGAAACAGGAATTCTGACTGTGCCCAGCTGGAAAGCACTTTCTTTTTCCAAATAAAATGTGGCTTTTAAATACCCAGGGACAAGCTATGTTTACTTTGGCAAAGACTAGAAACAATAACCCTAAAGGATGCTTTTCTCTGAAGTCCTAATGAAAGTGTTATACAAACTATGAGCCATGTACTTCATATTTGTATCTGGAACTTTTCTTTCTTGATGCTTTGATGTCACATCCCTTTGTATTTTGAAGTGCTCAGAAGAACTCTTCTGTGACAAAACACTAAATAATACTCACAGTCTGGAAACTATCTAATGTACTTCTGATAAAGAGTGTTGTTATATGTGGGCTGTGATATGGATGAGCAACTTGAGTGCTCTGACTGTCCTGGGTATATAATTTCATCTTTCTGAGTAGCCTGGCTGTACTGGAATCATCAAAGCTTTATCACATTGGAAAACTTTGTTCTAAACAAGGAAGATTTGCCAGCCATCAGTAATCACATCACCACTATTCAGAAGCTTAATTATATGATTTGTGTTACTTGCTGCTCTCCAAACCCCTTGCCTTTGAAAAGAGGATTAAATAAAACCTGCCTTTGAAAGAGGTTAGCCCTTGTCATTGCAGGAAAAGCCTAGCATACTTTAAGTACCTGGAAATCAGATGACAAAAAGCATTTCAAAGTATCTGTGGCCATCTGTCGGTCACATTCATGATGCTTTAGGATATACCCATGATTTTTGAATATGTGGTTCGTATCAAATAACAGATTCTTTAGCTGTCCCTTATTCCCCCACGAGTGTAAGCTGAGCAGTTTATTTTCTCCCGCGAACCCGCCAGAGCCAGGGCATCCGATGCACCACTCCCGATCGGTGGGTTCAGAGCCCCTTTGCCCGCCGGGTGGCAGTGAAAGCCCGAGCTACAAAGGAGATGGGCTGGGCTGGGCTGGGCTGTGCCGGGCTGGGCTGGGCTGAGCCGGGATGGGCTGGGCTGAGCCGGGCTGGGCTGGGTTGGGCTGGGTTGGGCTCGGCTGGGCTGAGCCGGGCTGGGCTGGGCTGGGCTGGGCTGGGCTGGGCTCCGCTGCTCCGCTCTGCGCCCTCGCCGGGGCCGTGCCCGCCTCCCGCACATCCGCGGCAATCAGGCTGCGGCGGTACCAGCAGTGATAAACCTCCTTCCGTTTTGTTAGGAAGCGATAATGCGTTAACTGCTTTGTTACCCGCATCTTTAATAAACTGCAAGGACATAATTTCTTGCCCTTGGGCATTCCTGCCGAGCAGAGCTGGAGATTGCACGGACGGCGACAGCCAGAGCGCGGCCGTGCTTCATTCTCGCGGATATTGTGAGAGTCCTGTGATGTTTTATCTCTGTGCTTTGTCACCGTGCCCTCCCGCCCCTTGCTGCCTTAGCCCTTCCCAGCTGTTTCTCTTGCTGCAGGTTGTCACACAATGTCAGCCAGTTCCCTGGCGCTCCTGCAAAGGTCCCTTGGGAAACACTGAGCCCCTGGCAGAGCTCTGTGGGCTCTCGGCACCTCTTACATTTCCTGATACTATTTTTCACACAAACCCTTAACGATTTCCTTCAAACGAAGTGAAGATGCTCAGCACAACAACAGTGCTCTATTTTGATCTTACTGGGAGCCACCTTCTGCCATTCTTCCACTGTATGATGCCCACCTGCCAACTTAGGAAGTCACTCCCCACTAACTCTCCCTACAGAATAAGTGTTTTGGCTTCTATTTCTGGCAAGGATCTGGAAATACTGCACAGCTGCATGTGTTCAGGCTGAAAGGGCAGAGACCACAGAAGCCAGACTAACCATAAACAGTGAGAAGTCTGTGTTCAGAATAATTAGAGTATGAATGGGAAATGCAAAACTGAAATTGTTCAGCAATGTCTTCTCCAGAACAGGAAGAGAATAGGATGATGATGATGATGATGATGATAATAATAATAATAATAATATCTGAAGTATTTGCTGTAAGAGTAAGCAGAAATTCTCTTTAAAAATTACAGGAAGTAAACTCTAATAGTAAAGTATGGATATTGGTCCATATGTGTAAATTCCAAGGATGTCCTGATAATGGAGTTTTAATATTTGGCTTTGTGATTTTGGCTGTACAGCCTGGTAATAGATACAGATCAAACACTACCATTAGTTTTAAATCTACTTACACATCTGGCAGCAATAAAGGTATCTGTCAGGTGTTATGAATCAAACAGGATGACTTTGTCAATACCATAGCTTTACAGCCCAGCTACATTTCATTGCTGTACCTCTTGTGGTGAGTGCTGGCTGTAACTGGAATTGTCCTGTTGTTAGTACCTGTGCCACGGCAGAACAGTAGACTGGTGAGTGTGATACAGGATGTGCCCCTCCCTCTTGCTCCAACAGGGATTTGACTGCTGTAACATTCTCAGCTCTGTTCAGATGTATTTTTCCAAGGGAAAGTCACTGTGTTTACTTGCACGCTATTACTCTTTGAAAGCACTGTGCTTTCACAGAGTAACAATTTTCAAAAGTTTGCAGAGTGCGCAGCAGCTGATAAACACAATTACTACTCTTCTTTATCATATTGTAAGTAATCAGCTCTACCAGAACTGTCAATTGCTCTATTAGTAGGCAATTTTGTAATACAGTACTCTTCAAATACTGTTTCATAAAACCCTTCTAAAACAACTTTAAAACAATTACTTTCCAAATATTTTTAATATTTTGGTAATAGTATTTTCTCATTAACTGGGTTTTCTTTAAGTAATCTAAATGAGTTATGTACATTGGATGTAAAGGATATTTAGGCTCTTTGTTAGACTTATGAAAGCACTGAGGTGTCTCAAGTGTCTCCTGTACCTACCTATAACCATAGAAATAAGTAAAAATGTCTCTAAAAGCTGGCTTTGGGTTTCCAGCACAGCTGGCCACTGGTTTTCTTTAGAGTTTGTGTAAACAATGCATGTTGTGTTAGTTACACTACTGAATGAATGTAGGGTCCATATTTGCTCTCTATTTGTAGTCACTGTTATTTGGAGTCATTATTTATGCTTGACATACATAAATGTAATTTTTTTTCAAAACAGAGGAAGAATAAGCTTGATGAGGATGAAATGTCTTTACAGAAATGGAACTGCCATTGTGTGTTGTGTTCTGTAAGCATGATGACACTCTTTGGGTTTTTTTTTTAATAAACTAAACCGTATCCCAAACTCATGTAGCTGAAGCCTAAGCAAAAATCGTGCTTTGGATGGGCTTAAATTACACTGAAATACCATGAGTTAATATGCTGATCCTCCAGAAAAAGTCTTAAGAAAGTAATTAAAAGCCTCTATGCATTAAGATCACAAATTTTCCCCAAAAGAAAGTATTAGAGACTTAAACTTACTGAAGCTCAATGTGATCTAGTTTAAGAAAAAGTGTCTATATGGATTAAAAGTTCTTCCCTTGCAGGGGGAAGAAGGCAACCAGTCCTTGCTGCTGCTCCTTCTAGATGTTCTCTAATATCCCAGTAGGACTAATGCCCAGTAGGACTAGACTGGGAGAACAGACAGGACAGCTCTTGAATGGCTGATGTCCTCCTTTAGGAGAAGTGATAGATTCTTCTTTGTCACTGCCAAATATTTCCTTACACTCCTTTTTGATTTTCTAAGAGTTGACATTTACATATGATAACTGGAGACAGATGAAAACAAGAACAGACTAGTGGGAAACAACAAAAATATCCACCTGCTCCTCTCTATGTCCACTGACCTGTTGCTTTATGATCCTATGACTGTCTGCAAATTCTTTTGCTGGTATGAGCCAGATGGATTGAGTTCAGCCAAGCAAAATGCAGTTAGGCAGCTGGGAATGTATTAAAATATACCACTTTGGACTTTTCTGTAGGAATTATCACCCAGAGATTCTCACTAAACTACTACTATTAATTAGTTTGGCCATCCCAACACTCTTGAAGAATTGTCCTTTTCTGTCTCTCAGGCTTGAGGCCTGATTTACTTTTCTTTTGGAATTCATCTTTGTCTTTAATGGGAAATGGAACAGGGAATTGTTAGTTCATCTTTGTCTGGGTCTTTGTGGATGTAAAATATTTTTGGAAGGTGCTTGGTACAATTGCCCATATTCTCCTCAGGGAAACTAATATAACATTTGCTCTCCACAGCCCTTAGTGGAGTATTCCAGGAGATCTCTCTTCCCTTGTGTCCACAGAAGGCAACTGGATGTCTTTACTGCCAGTTCTGATTGAAGAAACTAATTTAAGAACAAAATTTATAGGGAATCTTGAATGTGTTTGGTAGATTTCTTCAGCTGATGTACTTTAACATTTAGTGGGATTCCTGCCTTTCTGGAATTATTCCTCGTTTCTCATTCCTATTTTCTATTTTTCACATTGTTTTCATTTTGACTAATTCTTTTTCAAATGTGCACCATTTTAGAGATTTGATTGATTTAAAATTCATAAGTACTGGATTTTGATTTCTTAGTGTCTAGGGTGCTTAATGCCCTCAGGTGGAGTTTCCTGAAGTAACATAAGTAATTCAAATACAGTGGTGACAATGCTGTGCATTTTACAGAATACAAATAGGGGGGTTTTAGTTCTTAGATCTCTTGCTGTGAAGTACCAGTAATCCTGTGGTAGTCAACATCTGTGCTGTCTGGATGTAGTTGGTCTTGGGTTTAATTTTTTTCAGCTAGCAAGGAAAGAATTATTCCTGTGACAATCAGATCCTGCAGAGTTAATACTATTTCTTTGAAGTTACAGCTGAAATTGCTTGCTACCTCCTTTTGCCATTGTTTTTCAAAGTATCTCCTGTTGCATGGATTGATTGTCAGTTTAAAGGAATGCAAAATGGGTTACCAGGATAGGAAAAACTGCTGTTTTAATGCTCTAATCTTACAGATGAGTGTGATGTGCAGTGCAAATAAGCTGCACTGCATATCACAGTTTTTTGCTTTTACAGTTCATAATCACAGTCAAGTGTAAAACCCTTTCCATTCAGAATATAAAACTAATGATATTATATGTAAATAGCAGTACATTTTTAATCCAACAGTACCCTTGTGATATTAGTTAATTAGCTACACAGTTCTACTTCATTCATTGAGTTACTTTATTTCACATGGGGATAGTTCAAAGGTGCACCAGGAGAGGTTCCAACTGGACATTGTGAGACATTTCTCTGCCAAGAGGGTGCTCAAACACCAGGAGAGGCTTCCCAGAGAGGTGGCTGATGCCCCAAGCCAGTCAGTCTTTAAGAGGCATTTGGACACTGCCCTTGATAACTCGCTTTAACTTTTGCTCAGCCCTGAACAGGTCAGGAAGTTCAACCAGCAGGTCAGTTTAGGTCCATTCCAGCTGAAATACTCTATTCTATACTGTCCTATATCATTATTCCACTCCCATAATTACCTTTCTCCACCCATCCTGAAAAATAGGAATATAATAGCAAGCACCTTGTTTTTTAGTAAAATTGATGTTTGCAGTTTTGTTTTTCAATGTACCATATTGAAAACTTTCTTAAAAAAAAAAAAAAAAACCACTTCAGTGGATAGCTGCTGCAATGTAGGCATCTAATTCTAATAATCCATTACTTTCTAAAAGGAATAATTCATCCTTTCAGTAAAGGTGGCTGGCTCATTCATGAGCTGCTTTGCAGGCTCCCTCTTATTTTTTCACTTGTTAGTCATCTGCAGTGAGCAGATGTTTTGTACATCCTTCTCTTTTGTCTTTTGACATTTAGACATCTGTGTAAATAAGTATATTTAGGAATCCATAAAAATCTGCCATAGTCAATAACAGAATTGCCTACAGATTTTGGCTCCTCTGTCATTTGGCTGTTTTGGACAACTTTTCCCATAATGCTACACCCCTTTCTGTCCTTTTCAGCATTTCTTCTTATCATAGCTTTAAACATCAAATGTGTTTTTAAACTGCTGACCTTAATTATCAAAAGTGATCTTTAATTTCCTATGCCTCAGATTTTTTTTTCTTGACCAGAAAAAGAGTGAATCTTGATGAGCTGGCTTTCTTCCCTTGAACCCTATGAGATTCCCTGCTAAAGATACCCCAAAATCACTTGGTGCTTTGAGCAATTTCACTCAGCGAATATTGAAGTGAAAGTGAGATCTTAGAACTCCATCACAAGTACAAATTGAATGAAAGAGCGCAGACACAAAAGATACAGAGCTTTGAGTTTACCTGTACATTAGAAAATGTCTGATTGCTTTTTAAAATTTTTTCCCCTCTGGCCAAGTTCTATTTGCAAGCTGAAATAAAGCAAGATCAATACTACATGCAAAAACTTAAATGGCAGCTTTTGAAAAATTGTCCCATTAACCTGACGAGTTTCTAATTACAGTAAGATATAAAAGCTTTTTTCCTCATGCTATGTAGGATTTTGTCCTAACAGGTTTTTTTTAAAAGCTACCCTGCTGTTAAAATAATTTAACTGCAGTGTTTGAGTATAATTTGTCCTATATTTCTTCTGCTTTCTCTGAGGAGTTACATAACTTTTTCATTTCTAATGAGGTTTCCTAAATATAAATTATGATGTTATATTATGCACCTCCTTTGGCTGCAAACCAATTAATTTGAAGTGGTTCAAGGCCAAAGAGAAGTCTAGGATCACATTCCAGCAGTCCTGGTGAAAGGTTTGTTTATGTAGATTTTTTAAAAATAAATGGTTTAGTGGTTAAGTCCAGCTTCTGTTGGAATTGATCTTATCCTTTAAATTCATGTAATACTCTAAATTAATAGAGGATCATTTTGGACTACATGACCTTGTATTACTTAGATGCTGTTTGAAATCCATTTGTATAACAGCCAAAATGTTATTGTGCTTCTCTAAATCAGGTAACTTTAGCCATTCAAATGACTGTTTAAATCATAAGCAGGATTAACCTGGGAAGAGATCAGTAAAAGATCAACCTCCCTTTACCCCTAAAGCTGTGCTTCCTTGTGTTTAAGTATATCCCATCACTGCCATCTCCTCAAATCCCTCTGCCAGACAGAGCTTTGCCTCCTCCTCATCATAGGACTGTCACTTTTCTGCCCCAGCTTAGCAACGTGGTGGGTCTGACATTTGGGAATAACAGGAGGCCTGGAGAACAATTCATCTGCCTGTACTGATCCTCCCTTTCTCCCCAGACCCAGAGCACTCATCTCCCTGCTGTATTTTGGCACCTTCCCTTCACCAAGAGATGAACCTGCAGGCCTACAGATGGTGTGAGGAGGGACAGGGCATAATCTGCCTTGCAGCACAATTTATCCCTTCTGCTGCACCTGCAAGCTCAGAGTACTGATTCTCAGAGCAATCCTTCTGGCTTTTACTGCCCTGTATTTTATGTGAGTGTATCAGTGATGGTTTTGTTACCCTTTGAGAAATGCTGCTCTTGAGAATCTGAGTGCCTAGAACTTGTTCTGTCTCAGCAGTATTCCAATGTGCAGCCTACATTCTTTCTGGAAAATCTTATCTATGTATGAATTCAGTATGAGTAACCTAAGGATGCCAGACTTGAAAAATGGTTTGATTTTTAAAGAATTTCACAGCTTTCCAGTGACCATTTCTCATTTTTCCCCAAAGAAGAATTCAAACTCATTTTTTCAGTCATTTTGGAAATAACAGATGTGTGCATTCTTCAGGATCAATATTTTTATTTTAATTTGACAGGTCTACAAACCTGACAGTAAGTGAAAACCACTGTTTTTCATATTGCTATTTTCTGTAATCGAGGTAATTTTTGTTCATGCAAAGGTTCACTATTCATTTATCCATTACCCATTTCAGTAAGAATGCCACAATTCCAGAGTTGTTCACACATAAGTCTCTCACATACAGAAATCCAAGAACAAAATCTTAAAGAAAAAGTTAAGTTTTAGCTTCTCTGCTCTCCCAGTCTGGATTTGCTGGGCAGAGGGAGGGAATAAAGGGGCTGTATAAACTTAGCACTGCCTGGTGAGGTGAACTCTTGGTTGTCTCATGTGTTAGTAGTCATGCAGCTGGGTCTACCCAACTGGCTTCACCATGCATTTCCTGCACCTCCTGTGGTACATCCCTTAATCCCAGTTTCCCTATTGCTGACCAAGGATTTAATATAATTTCTAAAGTTTATTGGCTTCCTAAAACGGATTGGTGACAACGCTCTTCTTTGGTATTTGTAAGTAACCTCAGACACCAGAGGGATTGGATGTTTTAGGGAAAATAAACTGCTGGGACACCTGACAAACAGCAATAGGTAGTGCTGCTTTCCTTCAGCAGAGTTTGTTCCCTTTCATGAATGCTGATGTTGCACAAGCAATTGCAGCATTGCACTGCATCAGCACTGTTCCTAATCCTGATTTGGAAACATCCACTGTTAACTTGACAAAGCGTGACACATGGCATCTTGAAGTGTTTTCAGCTGCACTCACACAACGAATTGTAATGGCTCCAGAAGAGCCATTTCAGTTGATTGTGTCACTAAACTGTAACCCACAAAACATGTGGCCAACCTGAATAAAGCATAATTGAATAACAAATAATAGATTAATTGCCACAATTTCGGCCTCATTTTTAGAAAAACTATTCTTAAGGGAAAAAAATCCTGTAATTTCTAGATGTTTTGCCCATGATGAAGCAGAAGTCCAGTCCTTAATTTTCATATGTAGAGACTGTGTGACTTTATTCTTCATGTTTCTGCTTCAAAATGAGGGCTTGGCAAGCGGTGAAAATGTAGGCTGTCCCATGAAATTGGTCTTTCTCCAGCTTTTGTGAGACACAAGCCTAGTCTTAGACAAAAAAGACCTCTGTATCATTTCCTAGACCAAGTGCCAGCAAACACAAGCTTCGCATTACTTCCATTCTTTTTTTTTCTCTAGTAGTTACTTCATTGGGAAGCACTACATCTGCCTGATGGTGAAGTGCAAGTTTTCTGTTTTCATAGTCAGGCTGGTGGTACACACAGTGAATTCTAACCTCACTGAGACCATTAAAGTTTCAGAGTAAATGAATCAGGGTACAACCTGACTTCATGAGAGTAGCCACTAGGTCATCAATTCTGTGCATTGGCTGCTTTTCATGTTGCCCACACACCCACAAGGAGCTATCATGTTTCCTCAGAGATAACTAACATGAGACAAAGATTGCTGGCCATGGTACTTCAGTGGCTCAGCAAGGATGTGGGTTATTTGTTAAGCACCTGGAACCTGAGTTACTTGGTAGAAGAAAGAGGACAATTCCTTCCCCAAATTTAAAACCCCCTGAATTACCATAGCAAAATGACCTACAGCAGGAGCCCTAGAGAAAAGAGGTGTGCTGGTTTCAACAAATCAATTTATTTTCAAATAATATCTAAGCCAATATACACCTTTTTGCCTTGTTAAGGCAGAAACTTCTGACTAGGAAGGATATTACTTTTGTAATTAAGTTCATTTTTTCTTCTAAAACCATCAGTAGCAAGCTATAGTTGGCTATTTGATACCAGAAATTAAAGCCTTTTAACTGTTCATTACATAGCTGGCAAATAAAGACACTTAGTAGTCACAGATATCTGAGTGTGCATGTACATGCACACAAAAACAGAGCGGTCTTTTCGTGTGTGTGTGTGTGTGTGTGTGTGCGTGTCATTGTACCTGGGGTGACATGCACTTAAAATGGAAAAAATATAAGCTACTGAGTGTAAGTACTGTGGCAACAAATGTAGTGTCCAGTTGCTTAACAAAAAGATTTTTTCTGAGACTAGAGAACCAAGTAAGACTAGTCAGCATAAGTTCCTAAAAGGCAGATACCGTTAAAGTGGTACCATACACAGTGGCAAAGAGAATAACTCAGTCTTTAAATAGGCTATTGAAATTTCTGCTTTTCTCTACAACAGACACTAAACCAGAGTAACCTGTGCATATGTTCCCATAACTGAAAAAAAAAAAAAACAAAAACAAAAACAAAAAACCTCACCAGCCAACTGGGGAATTTACATCCATTCATCTTAATCCAATACTGATACTTCCTCAGGCACACACTTAATACACATTTGCCCTAAGCTTTTGACCTTCTTCAGCCACAAAGGCTCAAATATAAAATCACAAAAGGTAGAGATGAAAGAACCTAGTCAGTCAATTTGTTAAACCACTTGCTGTGTTATTTGGACTCACTGTAGTATACTGTCAAATACACTTCTGATCATCACTCGGACTTTTGATGTCACTTGGATTCTATATGACTTTGGCTTCACATACAAACGAATGCATTACACTCATCCATCCGTGGGTTATTCATCTGTTCTGTTCAAGAACACTTGTAAGACAAGGACTTTGCCAAAATTAAATAATTCAAATGTTTCTTGTTTTCTGAGAAACCCCTTCATTTCCAGTCACAGGTGCAATTTTCTATATAAAATGAAACACTTTTTCTTCTACTTAACACACTCAAGTATGATTTATGAAACGTTACTCAGGTAAGACAAGCTTATTTTACACTTTATTTACTCAGGACAGAACACTGACAGGAGAAATAAATGAGATAGACAGGATGATCCATAGCTGGAGACACGACTTGCTTTGTGCCACAGCCAGAAAGAGCCTTTAGCATTACGGACCACTGACTCCAGGAAAACGAGATGCGTGTTGGATTGGGCAACTGAAACAAACCACGCAGAGAGGCTGCTCATGCTGGCATCTGTGAGAAGAGGTTGGTTGGTTTTGCAGCATGAAGCTGGCCCCAGGCTGAGCACCTGTCTGCCTCTTCTCTGTCAGAGCTGCCTACCATCCCAGGCACTTGTTGCATCGCCCACAGCGCTTTCCCTCCACGGGCTGGGAAGCGATGCACCCGTAAGACTGTAAGAGGAGCATGCTGGTTGCCTTGGGTTATAGGAGACAGCGCAGTGAATAGGAATCACTCTGTTTTTTCCGCCTCGAGCCAGCCGAGCTGTAAGATGTCCTCTCTCTCTCTCTCTCTCTCGGTTGCAAGGCTCCGCAATACGCTTTTGCCCCGGAGTGACGCGGCCCCAGTGTTTGCATCCCCCCATTTTGCAGGGCGGACACGGGCCCGGGCTCTCTCCGGGCTGACCGCACGCTCGTCCCTTCCCCGCAAAAGCGGCCGGGGGGGCAGAGCCGGCGAGCTCGCCCCGGCTCAGGCCAGGGATGGAAGGGGTCCCTCGCCGCCGCCTCGTTCAGCGCAGCTCCCCCACCCGAGCTACCGCCGCTGCCCTCACCG
>VZSR01003371.1:10538727-10755464 GCA_013398615.1 Brachypodius melanocephalos | reverse complement strand
GGGCGCGGGGCGGGAGGGGGCCGGGGCGGCGGCGGGGATGGCGCTCCCGAGCCCGCCGCATCCCGCGGGCTGCGGGCGATGCCGCACCGGGCCGCGCCGGCGGGCAGCGCTCGCACCGGGCTGACGTGTCGCGGATTTGGGGTGCTGCTTTGTGTGCGTGCTGCTTTGGGGTTTTTAAAATTTTGATAGTAGAAGCTCTGGTCATCGTACTGCCTAGAACGCCAATACCTAACGGAGTCATAGCGACCAGCACGTATTTTTTTTTTTTTTAATTTTTTTTTCCAGAAGGTATCTCGGGTCCCCCGAGGGCTAGGAAAAGGTCTGATTTCTGATATTTTGCGTTTCTGTGCGTGTGTGCCTGTGTGTGCCAGCAGAAAATCCCTCTATCCTGGAAGAATGGTGAAACTGGGGAATAATTTCAGCGAGAAGAGCACAAAGCAGCCCCTTTTGGAGGATGGATTTGACACCATCCCCCTGATCACACCCCTGGATGTCAATCAGCTCCAGTTCCCACCTCCTGATAAGGTACAGTAGGCTTTAGTTTCCACCCTGGAGAATCACGCCCAAATCTCAGGCAAACAACAAAAGAACAGGTTATGGGTAAAGACCAGCTTGGAAACGACAAGAAATATGGGGTGTTTCAAGGCATGCTAGTTCCCGCTAGGGAAAAATCTAAACAGCTAAGCTCATGAAAATCCATTAATGGCGATTTGCATTAAAATCAGTGTGAAATGTTAGCAATAAGCATGTAGAGATTTCGTTGCTGCTGTATGAAATATATACTACACAAATACAGGCTTCTCTGTGATGTATTGTCATAGCCCTTCCTATTCTGTGTCTTTCTTTCTTGCATCTGGAAGGTCCTTGTGTGTTCTCTGTGAATAATAGCAATTTTCTCTGTCCAGAAAATGCCCCCCTGATGGAGAATAGAGCCCTGCCTTATTCTCTGTAAGATGGACATGGGCATAGTAGCAATAGAGAGCACTTCCATTTTCCTTCTGTGCTTCAGTAAGAAACTAATGCTAACCCCAGACAAGGTGAAATAATGAGATGAGAACAGGCCATTGAGTTTTTTCCTTGGCAATTTATTTTGTTCAAAAATCCCCGAATAGGTGATTCAGATATTTTCTGTAGCTGGGAGGGGGCAGTCCAATGAGCTGCTTACAGGTTGGAAGGGAAGTGTGCTTCCTGCATTCCTCATTAAATGTCTTGATTATTAGGGATTTAATTTTATAGAAAGGTGATGTGGTAGCCTGTAAATATGTTTATTGTGTTCACAATAAAGAATTCAGTAAGTGCTGCTACACGTGAGGCACACAGGAATAGGATTTTGTCAGGGTTTTCAGTATCCTGTTTCAATAGGATTTTTACTTGTAATTTCCCACATGCATCTGGTAATAAAAAGCTTTATGGTCTTCATACAGTTTTTTTTTGGTTTTTTTTTTTTTAGCCTTGTGTCTTCCACAAGTGAATTCTACTTCTAGCTAAACTGCTAGGTATACATTCCTCAAACCTCAAAAAAAAAATCACATAATCTTAACTTAGGGTAAAGAATTTTAGCTTGTTAAATTTTCCTTGGTAGAGTATTGTTTGTACGCAATACAAATAAATGTGTGACCTCCATTTTAATTGCTATCAACACCATTCTGTGTTGTGTGTGGTGACCAGTTGGCAGGCATAAATGCAATAAGCCACAACAGCTGTTCAGGAGCTTGAGGGTCCATTTTATGCCTTCAGTTACATGGGTGTACATCTTGTAACTGAGGAACAAAATCACACCCTAAGGCTTTAGAACAAGTTAAGTCTTACCGTGTCTGATACATCTGCCAACTGGTGATTGGATATAACCGATTACCAGCGGCCAGTGACCGAAGGAATTTGTTCTGTTCCTGCACTGCTAAGCAGAAGGCTGAATGAGGGATCTGCATGGTAATAGCTTTAACCTGAGCAGAGCGTCTGTAGTTAACACAAGGGGGTTCTGTGCCAGCCCTTTTGCTCCTACTGGAATGGGGCAGGACTCCTCCCATCTGGATGGCATTTGCCTTGAATGAAAGCAAATGTCCAGCTAAGCTAGAAACTTAAATAAAGGAATATTTGATTGGTTCTTCTACTCTCCACTGTCCAATTGCATATTAGCTTTCTTTTCCTTCTGCACACAGAGGGGAAAAATTAAATTTGTTGGTCCTGCTGGTGTCCTTCTGTAACTGGTTAGTCATATCAGTGTCTCTTTACTGGTTGCTAGAGACTCAAAGGCAGGAGCAGAGCAACTGATGTGAAAAAAAGAAACTTATTATGAAAAGATTGACACACAGATCAAATTCTGAAGTATTCAGACACTCATGTATAATGAATAGGAATACATACTTCATATGTCTATGCTTATTATTCACTTGCAAGGCTCCAGCATGGCAGTGAAGCATAACTTCTTGAACAGTAGTGACTACAGTGCTAAGGATTTGATGGTTTTGACAGTTTCTAAATTAAAGGGATGAAGTGATTTAAATTCATATTTAGATATGTTAAACAAAAGAAGACATTACATAACCAAGCAGTTAGAACTGTACATTCAGTGTCAGCTGAATGTAATTTGAGTTGCCTGAGATTATGCAACATAAAGGGGGGAGGAAGGGAACTAAAATGTTAAAAAGCATTCCAGAAATCATCAGGCAGTTAACTTCCATGATGTTGTTGGGCAGCTATAAAGTCAAATAGGTAATAACTACTGTCTTACTGATTGTAGCTGAAAATAGGTAAGTAGTTTTTAAATGTATGTCGTGAACAAATATGTATAACACTGTGAAAATGTGTAATAAATTTTCTGGTACTGAGTCTAGGTACAGTTACACATTCTAGGTGCCATTCAGGGAAGTCAGAAGAAGGGAACCCAAAGCTTGTCATTTCAGTGTCTGGCTACTTGAAATGTCAGTGTCTTAATTTCAGAAATTGGAGAGAGAGTATGTACAAGGGGATTAGTGACAGGACAAGGGGGAGTGGCTTTAAACTGAGAGCAGGTTAGTGTGAGGGTGCTGAGGCCCTGGCACAAGGCCCACAGAAGCTGTGGATGCCCCATCTCTGGAGGTGTTCAAGGCCAGGTTGGATGGAGCTCTGAGCTGCCTGGTCTAGTGGAAGGGGTCCCTACCCATGGCATGGGGTTGGAACAAGATAATCTTTAAGGTCCCTTCCAACCCAGGCCTTTCTGTGATTAATGTATCTGCTATTAATATTGTGGACTGTGCTAAAGGTAGAATTTTATTCTCAAAAACATAAAAGAGTAGATATTTATTCCTTAAAAAACCAGAGGAAATTGAGCAAATTCTAGTAGCACCATCACTACAATAAACTGTACCCTAGCATGAGAACAATACTGGGAAAAAGTTCCTGAAAAACGCAGAAGACAAAAATGAGGCAAATAGGTTAGGTATGTGAAAATTTTGTATGATTAAAATGCCTAGGAGAACACTGGAGATATGACTGACGTAATGAGTGTTTTGGGAATACAGGTAAGGTGCTAAATTGTGTAGCTCGGGGCAGTAGTTCATAGCAAGGGATAAACTGAAGAGCCTTGGGTGTTTGAAGAAATCTCATTAACACAAGGGTTCATGTGTATCTTGCTGCTTGCAGCTGATAATTCAGAAATTAGATGTTAAAAATAAGCGTGCCAAGGGCCATAATCTATCACATGGTGAATAGCAACTAGACTACATGGGTTATTTCACTTTTTTTTTAAACTCAAAATCCTGCCATCAAAGAACATGGCATCATCATCTGCAAGATTTTTATGGGTACTCCTCAATAAACTGTTGGTGTCCAGTTTGAAATCCTATTAATGGAATTTTCTGAAGGAAATGCAGGTGGCTATTTTCAAACTGTACAAAGTGGGAAGGTCTGTGATTTGGATTTGACCTATCCTTGCCTGGTATAAGAGCACAGTATCACCACAGATGAAAAAATTGAGCCTTTCTGAAACTGTTGCATAACAAGTCTTCCTGTAGGTCCATCAAAACCACTTTGAGAGATAAGTCAGTTGATGATTGATAAACTGAAAAAATAATAATTTAGAGCTTTCAAAGAAGAATTACACAAAGTAGGGATGGGAAAGATATGGTGCTAGATGTGCTTGTAAGCAGATAAAAGAAGAGTTAAAGAATTATTAAGGTTTTTGTGGCCAGCTTTAGTTGACAGTTTTGTGATTGATTCTTTTTCTTAAAGGTTGTGGTCAAAACAAAAACAGAATATGAACCTGATCGCAAGAAGGGAAAGTTCCGTACTCCTAAAATAGCTGAATTCACAATCAGCATCACTGAAGGGGTTTCAGAAAGATTTAAGGTAAGCAGTGCTATGTGAAGATGTTGTGACTCAGGTGTGTTCACAGAACCTAAAATCATTTGTCGAAATCAATTGCTGATTGTAGTCAGAACTGGCTATAACAGAGTGTCTGTTGTGGATATAGCTGGACATGATAAAAATTAATTCAATGTTGTAATAGTTCAGTATTTAACAATTAGAAGAAAAATCAAATCTTGCAGCAGGATTGGTTGTAATCCCTCACTGGCAGATGAATTCTGAAGGCGTTTCTGTCAGTGTGTGGGTTTCAGAGTGTGGCTTGCCAGGGTGTGTGTGGGCTGCACACAGGGAGTGCTCCTGGCATGGATAAAGCTCCTGTTTGCGTTGAAGGACAAGAACCACCAGAACATTTATTTTCTTTTTGGCTTCTTACTTACTACCGTGGCCAAACCATTCTCTTAAAAGCACTGTCATAGTCCATTATGTATTTTTTATAGTTATATATATGACTTGGCAGCGCAGGGATATAAACCAGAGCTCCTTCCTATCAGTTTTCCTGGTCCAATTTAATCTTATGGTTTGGTGACAACTGTTACTCTCACATGGCAGTTCAGCAAGAACCTGACTCAGATTGTATCCACACCCTTATCATTCCCTTCATTAGTCCCATAGGATACCTGAGAGTTTAACTGGTGCAAGGTTTGAATATTCTTTCCCACTCCCCACTAAAGGATAGTTTTTCTTGTTCTGTGTAATTAAAACAAGGCAGGAAAGTTGGCACTTCAGCTCATGCTCCCGTTATTTTAACAGTAAGACTGCAGGTTTTCAGTGCTTTTAATTTGGCATCTTACCCAAGGATACCAAAGCATTTTTAAGCAGTAGGCAACTACACTCTTCAGTGCACAAGTACAAATACCTTTGGAAAGCCTAACATGTAGGATGAGGGGAAAATACAGAGTTTCAGTAAAGGTGTGGATTCTCTTTCTATTGCACGGCTCTAAACTCTGTCTGCATGGTAGGAATTTTAGGGCATACACACACAGATTTTGGTACTGTTGTACCTGAGCAGTGCTCTGAAAGCTGCCCAGGCCCAAGCTGACCTTCAGAAGTGTATATGCAGCTCTCAGTGGAATCAGAGCATGCCAAACAAACAAAGTGAAGGCTCAAGGAGGGATTAGACTATATTTGGAAAGGAACTTTGCGGAGTGTTGCTGCGACAAATGTTTTAAGTGCTGTTCACCTGGTGGAGTCTTCAGCCATACAGTGAAGCATGTGGGTTCCCAGTCAGCTGTGTGGGAACCACCCCAGACAGCCAAGAAAAGATGTTATGGGATGTGGTAGGGTTTTACTAAGGAGGTAAGAAGCCTAGCTCCAGCTTTTCCTGTTCCTTGGTTTGGGGCAAGGACATCCCATTCCTCAGGGAAAATGCTACATTCTGACTCTCATTCTCTCTTTATCCTCCTGGCACCATAGCACCAGTCCTTGAGAGTAATGCCCTTCCTCTCAGGTGAGGGTAGGGTAAATGCAAAGGGACAGCTCTGAACAAGGAGAGCTGATGTCTAGCTGTCTTTGTGCGTGTCCTGGTCACTCTAAGGTGATTGGAAAATGGTTACTATGTTGTAGAAAAGAAAGGAGAGGCAGTTTTTAGTTTGAGTGCCCTGATAGGACTTTGGTTCCAAGCAGCTGAGCAGAGCCTCTACCTGAAAAATGTTGCACTTACAGTTTAGCAGTAGGGCCTAGGGATTTCATTGCTGGAACATTAAATTGTAGCTAGAGAAGGGTTTGACTATCTTAGTCACATTTAAAAGGTTTGTGCATCCTTTTGTAAATCTGGGAGGGGTTTTCTGTCTTTGTTGGGAGAGCTGAGCAAATGAGACCTTGCTGAAAACAAACAAAAAGCTTGTTGTGCTTTTGGGTAGTCTTTTCTAATTTGTGTAGCTGAACAGCTAAAAGCCTGAGGATTTTTGCATTGCATTTTTATATACCTTTGGATGGCATACTTAAATAAAATATCCTTTAGATATTACTTTATGATGGATGCTTTGGGATTAATCTCATACCACAGGGTTGCTAGGTTTTGCTGCTAGGTAACTACTGCATCAGAGAGAGGTTTCTGTAAGATTGGTATCTCTTGGGAATTACAGGGTGATTCACAATGTGGCTCTAAGTCTAGGTTTCCTAAGAAGAGTATGGGGATTGATCAGTTAGGAAAATTTTGGTTCAGTTAATTGAAAACAACGTTCATGCAGAACATTCAGGTCCTAAAAATGTCCCTTAATTGCCATATAACAATTTTAGAATTGAATTATGCTGCTTATAACATTTTAAAGAAATCTGGCTAGTTCTCCAGTGAGGATGATTGTTGTATTCACCACTCCCAGTAGTAGATATTACATGAATAGTTGATAACATTTCATAAATATGTAGATGAAAAGTACTGATTATGTGAAGTTTTCTCCTGGGTCCTTGTTAATTGTGAACCATCATGTTAACTTCTGCTGTTGATTCTGAGAGAGCAAAAAGATATTTGTTTGAAAATTAAATATTTGCTATAATTATGAAATGCATTATTTAACTGGTGAGATATTGAGTTTGGCTTGTGTTCATGAAAAAATTTTCAGATGCCATTTTAATGACTTCAGTATGGTTCATCACCAATGCACAAGCTTGCCACAAGACACAGCCCAAGTGTTGTGCTAAAAATAAAGCAAGTCAGTCAGTCATATTTACAAATAATTCACATGTGTATTCTAGGATGTACTTCATGAATAATGACAAAGCAGATTGCATTTTTGGGATTCAGCAGTGCAGATCATCTAAAGCTGTTCTTGAGAAGTTACACATTTCTAACAAATGCAGTCACCCCAGCATGTACAGATGTCATGTACATCATTTAGTGTTTTAGCACCTGGTGAATAATCAATTATAAAATGTATTTTTTCTGCATTCAGTTCACATTACCACAGTTGTTATAACAGAGCTGAGAACATTTTCAAAGAAAACTACAAGCATAATTTTCCTCTATGAAGCCACATTCTGAATTCAATTCAGAATCTCTCAATGTGAGTATTTCCTGATTCTAAGAACCCTGTTGTCTTAATTTATTTTTATGGCACTAACCCACCAAAGGTGTTATTTTTTACTTAAGATTATTTCCCATTAAGAAACAGAAGTCTTGTTTTTGTTCTTTGAACAGTGTAGGCTGATGTGGGGAGTTGGTTCTTCACATCTGGAAAGCAACTTTGAACAATGCAGATTTTTCTCTCTTGTAAATTGTCCACTCTACAGAGTAACAAAGGAGTCCTGTGAATCAGGACACAGGAGGAAGTTAGGGCAGAAGAAAATAAATGATCTGAGTCACCCAAGGCCAAACCTGGGCCTTCTCCATTGACAGAGCAGTGTTTTACAACCTCCAGGTGGATTTTGTAGTGAGATGTCTACTCTGGCACCCACTGATTGGGCTACAGCTGGCAGTTGTGTACAAACACAGCAATTTAAAAAATATGTTGTAGCAAAGCATGACTTTTTTTCTGTCTTTGCGAAAACCTCAATAAAGAACATTTAGAGGTTTTTGAAAGCAAACATGGATTTTTCATAATAAATTTCAAGCCCTTAAATCAACCCAAGCTGTGATAAGCCTTCAGCCTTTGGTTTCTGTTCAAAGACAATTCAGTTCTTCTGACTTTATCCTTGACATGTCTACATTCATCTGTCTAACTGCAGAGCCAAGCCTCAAGTTTTTCTCTGTGTGAAGATTGTGCAAACTGTCCTATCAAGTAGCAAGCAGCTGCTGAAATGTCTGCATGAGGAATTGAAACTTCAAGATCAGTTCTTGCAGTTTTACCTGGTCACTTTAAGACTGCAGAAATGTATGCAACATACACCAAACTGTTCGGGGTTTTTTCTATCTTAAAAGGAGCATCCTTCAAACATGTTTCTGCCTCAACACTTTTGTACCTCTGCTTAGTAATGCCAGTGATTATTATTGCTGCAAATACAGAAACAAGGAAAACAGTTCTCTCTTTGCTGCTGTGTGATTGCTTTGTGTGTTGAGTAGCTCTTTGCTCCCAGTTTAAAAGTCTGTTAAGAGCAGGAGATGTCAACTGATTCCTGTACAGGTATCATTTCCTTAAGTAGATTCTGTGTCTGTCACTTAGTGCTTGAAGAGTGACAGGTACTTACTGTCACTAGTAGTTCTGTTTCTCCAGTGGAACTAATCACAGGATTAAAGTTGCTCCTAAGTATAAGTGTTTGGCAGGCTTTAAATTTTTTTCATTACTACTTCAAATAAGAAAAATAAAAGGAGGTGGTTCTTTCAATGTAACAGTTATTTTAAAATAATTGATGTAAGTAAAGGCACTGCATGGCAACTGTCACTTTTCCTTTTTTTAGTATTTGATATTCTCTGATATGACATGGACAATCCTCCTGCTAGATTTTTGGTTGAGAGGAATTTTCTAGCCAGAGCTGGAAGATTTAAGTAGAGTGGATGCTTAACACAGCTCCCCTCCTATAAGTCAGGTGTCCTCTGCCACTGTCTCCATTAGAAATCCTTTTACTGGAACAGAACCAGTCACATGAGTGACAGAGAAGATGTTTTGGATCTCTCCAGATGCATCACTTAAATAACCTTTCTTCTTCTGTAATAGCATTATGCAGCCTTTTTCCTAGCCTTAATAATATCTTCTGGGTTTGTATGGGAAGGTAGTAAGGTTCTTATCTTGGTGCCACAGGGTTTCTTGAACTGCTTCCTTAGATCCCTGTTTTTAAGAAACACAATATATATGGTGCTGTGTGATAGAAGATGACAGGAACATTGCCATGAACAGCTGAGTTAAGTCGCAGTTCTAGGATCTCAAGGCCAGTGCCTAGTTAACCTGTTTTTGTGTAACAGTGTGTCCCTCAGGTTTCATTAATCAATTCCCTTACAGACTGGTCCTGTTGTCTTGCACTGTCGCTGTTAATAAGCTCTGGTTCTGTAGCTTCTTTTCTGTTACTGTTCTGTTCTTTTCTGTTCTGTTACCTCATCAATCTGTCTGACCTTTTTGCCTTTGTTGCTGCTACTCCCAGTCATCTCCAGGTAAGCATCCAAGACAGTTCTCTCCTGTCATTTCCATTTGAGAAGGACAGTGTTTTGATTTCTACTGTTTTTTTTCTGTCCAGTCTGCCTCCAAACTAGCATGCTCACTCTCTACAGCTTTCTGAAGGGTGGTTGCACTCAGGTGGGGGTTGATCTCTTTCTCCAGGCAGCAACTGACAGAAGAAGAGGACACAGTCTGAGGCTGCATCAAGGGAAATATAGGTTGGATATTAGGAAAAAGTTTTTCATGGAAAGAATGATGAAGTACTGGAATGGCCTGCCTGAGGAGGTGGTGGAGTCACCATCCCTGGATGTGTTTAAAAAAAAAGTGGCACTTGGTGCCATGGTCTACTTGAGGTGTTAGAGCATGGGTTGGACTCAATGATCTTGAAGGTCTCTTCCAACCTAGAAATTCTGTGATTCTCTTTGAGTGCAAAGTATTGATGGGAATGTTGTGGTGAAGAAACTGAGTTTAATAGATGAATACCAGTGATACAGCTAAACATGACATACAGTGTTAGAAATACTCTTCTGAAACAAAGAACCTGGTTGTCTCTTGGAGTCACTGTTCATCCTGTATATTTTCATAGCAGGTACAGGGCACTGCACGAGGCTGTTGTGTGTAATTTGCACTGCTCTGTGAATAAACACAAGTTAAATGTTGCATGTATAGATGTAAATGTTCCTTTTTTCTTTCACATTGCCATTTCCCACAAGGTGAACATTTCTTAATCCTTGAGTGTGTTGCTTCAGACATGTTTTTCATTTAAACTTTCAGGGACAGGCTGAGGTAATAGCAAACAAGGACATAATTTTGCAAAAGCAGTGATAAGTGGAAAGCTGATTTTTGCATCCTCTAACGTACTGGTAGAGGGCATTGTGTAGCTGGAGAAGCAGGATTTTAGTGGAGAGAGGTGAAATGGAGGTCATGGCCACTAGCAGGAAAGTCAATGCAATGTTTTACGGATTTTTGTCTGTGGGATGTAGCCAGACACAATCTATTGTAATTACAGGCCATCTGCCTAAAATTCTCTTGTAGTTTAAATTGGATAGCAATAATCTTAATTTCCTGTCCTAAGTGGTTGTACAGAGTTGCTGTATTTCATGCCAGAGGTCTCTGCATTTTACTGGTGAGCAAAGCATTAATTGGCTATAAATCATTTCCTATGAAAGGTGCTCTGTAAGTGTGTTTTCACTCTTCTTGTTCAGTGCTGGCAGCAAGTCTGTGCCTCACACTTTACAAACCTATCAGCAATGGAAGTTGTGTTCCCAAGGGGCTGCAGTTGAAATGGATAATACATAGATGTAGAACAGAGAGGAGATGTGACCAAGAGCCAGTGATTGAGCAGTGAAAATCATTGCAGATCTTGTTAGTTCTTCTAATAACAGGGATGTTTCTGCATGTGTTTGTGGGTTGACAGAAGAAAAAGCACAAAGGAAGGTGTGGTGCAGTATGAGTGGCTTAATGCAAGAAGCTCAGGCAAGAGAAGGCATTAGACAAGTAGAGTGAAGGGAGAGGAGAAATGGATGGTACCCAGGCTTTAGTGGGATAAAATAAACAGCAAAATGCATGGAGCTGAAAGGAGCAAAAAGGGTACAGACTTGTGCATGCCTTGAAATATGCTCAGGAAAGGGTGTGTGAAGAGAAGCAGGCACTGTTGGTGCTGTTGATAAATTTTGCTGTACTATTCCAGCTTGATTTAAAAGGGAATCCAAATAAACATTAGTGGAGTGAGGAAAGAGGAGACTGCAGTAGCCAGGAAGAGAAAATACTGCTTGCAGTCTTTTCACAGTTGAGGCAAAGTAGCATGGACTGATGGGGAAGATCTGCTAGATCTGGTAAAGGCCTTATCACAAGCTGTTTACATGATAGTGTAGTTGTCAGATACAGTGAGTTTCATTTGTTCAGCTAACTGCTTACAGAGTCTGAAGACAGGTTTTTTGCTGTGGGTTTGCTTAGTTCAATCATTAGTCATCTCTCATTTTGATTACTCTAATGGCTTCTGGCTAGACGTTGTCCTTCTTCTGCTCTTCACTTACAATCTAGTCAAAAATCTGCCACATACATAATATCTTGTCATCTTATCTGTTCACTTTGTTTTGCTGCCAGATCCCCTTAAAACTATCTTTAAATGTCACACTCAAGATGAACTCAGAATCACACTTTGAATTCCTAGTTAAAGGAAATGGTTGTTTGTCCTATCTTACAGTTACTTCAGGAAAAGTACTTTAAAAGCCCATCACTCTTGAGGTGTGACAGTCACCTTGGAGTTCTGCAGGATGTGTGGCAGTGAATGATCACAGTAGTTCACAAGGCTTCTGCTTGTGACTGTGCTGTGTGGGGTCCTGCATTGCCAGCTGGCTGCCACAAAAAAGGAGATTCAAGATTTCCTTCCAGAAGAAGGGAAGTAGTGCTTGTTCATGCATCGCAGCTGCTCCTTCCTGAGGGAGAGGGCAAGTTGTGAGTAGTGTGCTGGTAAGAAGTGAATAACTTCAGTTTATAGTGAGTGTGCAAAGCTGCTGTGGAAGAAAGCAATAAAATGACAGCTTTGGGGTTGCTTGTGATCTGAAGAGCTGCTTGTTGCCTTCTCTTTTTTCATGCCTTTATTTCTGAAAAGCTTCTGGATGGAGGGGCACAGAGGTAGGGAGGGTTGCACTGTGTTAGTGCAGGGAAAGAAGCTGACTGCGTCAGGCTCAGAAATGAACATGGGGATCTGACCATTGTGGACCATCATCAGTGGTGGGTTATTATGAGAGTGAAGAAAATGGCTATTAGAAGAAAGAAAAGGATTTTCAATTTGAAAGGGAGAAGTGGATTGGATTAACAGGTGATGGCAATCACCTTGGAAAGAAATCCATTGCTAGATTCCATCTGTGCCATTTTCATCTGCAACTGTCTTTAAATAGAAGTTACTCGTATCCTGAAGGATGGTAAGAGAAGGGAGCTTCTCTCCTAATAGGAAGGAGACAAGAGTTTACTTGATTAGGGATTTGCAAATGGAGCGTGATTGCAAATCACTGGAGATAATGAGAGTAAAAATTTACATGTTAATACCAAAATTAGTAACATTAGGAAATACAGTAAGTGAGAGAGAAAAATTCTGTGAGATTTTTGAAGCAGGACCCCTGGGAACTCTTCCCATGGCTTACTGTGTGGCAATGGAAGAATTTGTACAAGGAGTGAGAACTCACAGCTCCACGCTGTCACTGAAAACAGGTCTCAGCAAATCACCCCTGAGGCCATGGCTCTGCAACTTGCCAGGCTCCAGCAATCAACAGAACACTGGGCTTTTATCTTCTTCCAAGAAAGTTACTTCTCATAGCAGTTTTGAAGCTTTGAAGTGACCCTGCAGTGGTTGTGGAAATACAGTTTTTCCTTAGTCTTAACATTTAGTCTTAATAACAAAACAAGTAGTGTATTGTCTCAGTATGTTCCCAAGACCTCATCTATATGTCAGAATGGTTACAGCTGGGAAATAACATTACAGTTCTACTACTGGTTGCTAGTAGAAGGGCCAGTAAGTATGGTTAAAATACTTTGGGACTTGAGAATCTTTTTCAGAACATTTTAAACTCTTAGCTCCTATCTGTGGTGGAGACAAATATGAGCTGAATGCCACAGCAGTTCTGTCTGATGCCCATGTTCCATGTCACAGGCCTGTGTTCCTAAAGGGAGCCTCTTTTGCTGAAGGCTGTGTGGAGTCAGAACCCTGATAAAAAATCTGTTGGAAGGGCTGAGCTAGGGCATAGCTGGGCCAGAAGTGGGGATGTGTGTGTGAATGTTACGTTGGTTGTTATTAAACTGGGCCACAGAGAATGACCAGAAAGGAAGGTGAAAATGTACTTTTTCTCTTGGATTCATGCAGGACATAGTGAGGCATGGGAGATGCAATGAGAACATACAAGGTTGGCAAAACAGAGTGAGCTATCCATGTTAATTTTTGTGCATGCAAACAAGTAATAAACTTGAGGAAAGACTAATTAAGATGTGAAAATTGTTATCAATGTGAAGTTTTCAGAAGTTAATTAAGAACCCTTTTTTTTCTTTTTTGTATCCAGTGGCTGTTGAGAAACTGAACATGTTGCTGCTATTAACCAGAAAGGTCCTTTACTCCATTTCTCATTTCAATTACAGTTTCAATTAATGTTACTGTTACATTAATATCTACATTTCTCCTGCTAAATTACTATTTGAACTGCAGTTCTCCTTGCCTCTACTCCAGCCTTCTCTTTTTTGCCTATTTTCTTTCTATCAAAAGTCCTTACTAAATCCTTGGCTTCAGCAACACACAATACTCAACCTTGTTTCAGCCAGAAAATAGAGCACTTGCTGTTTTCTGCCCAAGATGAGATTGCTTTCACAGGATGAGAAGTCCCTTCAGTTTATTGTTGTCCTGAAATGTCCTAATACCACTGCCACACACAGTTTCCAGTGTTGCAAACTCTGTTAGTTCAGAGGTTTATCAAAAGAGTGGTGTATAGTGGTTGTTTTTACCAAGAGGTAAAGCTACAATTTTTTGTTGTTTTTGCTTTTTTAAATACCAGATTATTCTTGTTTCAATTAATTGACCCTGATATGCCTAAGTTCTCTTTTCAGGAGGTGTATATAACTGCTTTACTCATCTTACTTTAAAATTTACATCATATTATGCTTTGTTTTAAAAAAATGAATCATATAATCTTGTTTCTGTTTATTACTGTTTCTTATGCTGTAGCACATGCCTGCTTCTTTCTAAATTGCCATGAAGAAAATTCATCTCAATCACTCTTACTGTGCAATCTCTCCATGACCTACTGTCTATCAGTAAACATTTTAGAATAATAAAAACACACATCTGGGATACTCTCCCAGGGAATGAATGCTATTTGCTCTGCTCACACCTTCCACAAAAACAGGTCTGAATTAGAGAGCTTTGTACTGTAACTGCTGGACAAAATTTTGTGCTTTCTCTCATCAATGGGTGATGTAATTCTAAAGGTAATTCTGTCTTGTGACACACCAGAAGGCTGCTGGTCTCCAGCTGCTCAGAGTTTGTACCTGGGAAAGGTTAGCTTGATACTGACACTGATTTCAGGTTTGTCTTGAGGTGTGTCTTGGACTTCTCTGCAGCCCAAGTTCAGGGGCAGAGAGGTACTGAAGGACACAGTGGAAAGCCATGTAAGGCTGTCTGTAATGGCTTCTCAGTGAGCACTCTGAAAGAGGTGCCACACAACTCCTGGAGGCCAGCCCGGTGTTGAACAGGGTGTATTTCCTTACAGATCTGGCAGTGAACTACTCCTGGACAGGCTCTTTGTGATGAACTAGTACTGTTTTAGCCTATACATTAAAGAGTATTGAGCAACCAAGAATGCAGACTACTTGTGTAACTATCCCCAAGTTTAGGTAAGGTGCAACAAGCTCTAATCCTAACAAGAGAGGGCAGACATTACTTTCTCCGTGCCCTGCAAGTCACCTCTGGATGGCACCTGTGCTAACTTACTATCACCTGACTCCATTCTTGGACAGGCACAGGGAAAACAAACGTGTTTACCAGCTGACATAAACTAGACTTAGACTTACATCATCCACATACTGAAAAAACAGCAGACACAATACCTTGGTGTGTCCTGGCCTCATGTGCCTTGAACAGAAATGCAGTCAAAAAAAAGCCTTGCAGTACACATGCAATGGGCCACTGCCCAGGTGATCCTCTTTCATCTCTTGAGAAGGGCAGGGTAGAAGCATTTATGTCCTGCTTCTCTGTTCTCTCTCAATAATTAAGCAGCTGGTTATATCCTTTGCTTGATTTTACTGTAAAGTGCATTCACAGATGAGTTCTGCTGCCTGCAGTAACAAGCAGCAATAAAATAAGCAGTGCATTACTAACAAGCATGTTTTATTTTTCTTTACAGGTAACTGTGCTGGTCCTTTTTGCCCTTGCATTCTTAACGTGTGTTGTATTTCTGGTA
The DNA here is from genome assembly GCA_013398615.1 of Brachypodius melanocephalos. Lineage (NCBI taxonomy): Eukaryota > Metazoa > Chordata > Aves > Passeriformes > Pycnonotidae > Brachypodius > Brachypodius melanocephalos. Next base: position 10,740,151 of record VZSR01003371.1, on the reverse strand, counting down.
GTCTACAAGGTTTACAAGTATGATCATACCTGTCCAGAAGGATTTGTTTTCAAGGTAAATTGCATACCATTCTAGAAAAACAGTAGAGTATGTAATATTCTGTGTTATTTTAGGCATAATCTTGATTAAGACATGCTGTATTGCACAGATTTGGTGTTTCTTTGTATATATTAGTGTGCTTCCTGCTATGCTGTACTATTGCACAATATTAATAGTGTTATTTTACTAATGCTCTAAACATTGAACACATAGCCAAAGTCTAAACACTGGTGTCTTTCAGACTTCCTTCACCTGCATTTGTCTGGACAAAGGCCTCATTTATGGGTCATAAGGCTTAATGTTGCATGTTCCTCCAAATTACTGTGTCTTAGGAAATAAGAAAATGATAAAGTGTGGAGAAAAAAAATCTGGAATATATGTCAAATAAAAAGTAGAGTGATGTTCTCATTAAGAGTAGTAGAGTTACTTCAGGGTTATTTTTGTAGGAAGAACTTCTTGTTCTAGAACAGTGACCTCAGAGCGCTACTGCCAAAAGTGATGCCAAAAAAGGGAAAACACATTTATTGTGAAAGATACTGGTTCTAACCAAAAGGGAGGCTGGGCTCACTTTATTTGTGTGAGCTGGTGGTGCTGGCTCCTTTGCTATGACCTGGGCTGAAAGTCAGAAAAGCAACATTGACTTCCCAGTTGTAAATTTAGCAGAGTTGAACTTGGCTGTGATGAGGTAAGAAAAGTAGCAATGATAATGGCATTCTTCCTTTTAATTTTTTAATAATATTTAGTCATGTAATAAATCAAGTGGGTACCCAGTACAAACTTCAAAAGGATTTAAGAAGGGATGGCTGCCTCAGCACTCCTCAACAATCCTGTTCAGGATTTTATCTGTCACCTCAAGCACATAAATATCTTACAAGAATCTAGTCCAAAATTATAATTAGTGATGCCCTTCTGGATTAATTTAGGCTTGAGCATTCAGTTGGTTACTGCTTCCCCTTTGTTCAAGGGCAAAAGACACTGTGATTAGAATATTTGGCTGTAACTCAGGCGATCCAGCTTTTGGTTCTGCTGTTGGCTTTTTGTGTTGTCTCAGACAGGCACTGAAGCCCCTCTGTGTTCATGTCTCAGGGGACAATAGGCCTTTTTTCCCAAGCTTTCTCTTGGCATTGAGCAGTTTGGAATATGGAGTTATGTTCCTTTCAAGCCTGTCTTGATGTGGTCCTGACTTGACAAAACAGCGAGTTACATGTTCTTGTGTGAGTGTAGCAACAGTGTCCTGCTTCTGCCGCCTTTGACACCAATTACCCTCTCCTTTGAGTTGCAGCTTTCTGGCTTCTTGTGGCTTTTCCTGCCAGTGTCACAAATATTGAAGGGAAGAACACTTCCTGATTTTTCGGTTATATATTTCAGTTGTCCTGTGACCAGAGTCTGGTTGTGTTTCTCTTTTGGGTCCTGTGTTTGGGACAGAAGCTAGCAGAACATCCCATAGCTCATGCTCCGTTTATAAGGTGCAGCACATACATAGGACTGCATTATGGTTACTCTCCTGGTGGTTTTCTTGGAGCTGATGTTTTGTTTCCAGCTGCTTGATTACATAATGCCAGGAGACGCAGCATCTTTGGTCATGTAACTCTTTTAAGAAAGAGTTCTACAGGATAAGCATGTTTGCAAATGACACAAGGTGTGAAAACTACCACCGTTAAGATGACTTTGTATTTATTTGTGTCTTTTTTTGGGAGAGTCCATGCTAGGTGATGGCATAGCTTGGCACAGATGTCCTAGGAAACATGAAGTCTCTCACCTTGTAACCAGTGTCTCTGTGGACTGGCTTCATGTTTCAGGTGGACTCAACATGATTCTCTGGCCTGGATGTTCCCAGGTTTTAGATGCTGATGTAATTTCCTGGTTAAGGGCAAAGGTGTGCCTTCCTCAGGAAGCGTGGTACTGCAGGAATCTCTGCATAAAGGCTGATCTAACCACAGCTCTGAGTCAGACTCACTCTCCTCTGCTTTGATGCTCTCATACATGGAGCAGTTCCAAAGGTTCCTGCTGTACTACGCCTCCAGGGCATGAAGGTGTGCTTAAAAAGGTGCTCGTTTTCCTTTGTACAGCAGTCTTATTTCTGTGCTTGCTTAAGCTTTCTGACACAGCCTTAGTACTGTTGCTGTGCAGATTGCTTCTCTGGAGCATTCATCAGAACATATGGGTGAGACTCATCACAAAAACCTGAGTGCACTTACATCCTGAAGAATTTCCCCAGGGTGTCAGTATGTTCTGTACTGGATCTGTTACCCTTTAGCTTTTGTTGCCAAAGCACCTGTGTTCTGACAGACTTGTGGACAGTACAACAAAGTCATTTCAGTGCATTGAAGATCACACCATCATCTGTTAAACTGGGAATTACTGACCCAGCAAAGTTAATGTGACAGAAGATACTATTTATACGTCAATACCACTGGGGTCTTCATGTCAAAGGAACAAAAGGAATCCTGTTAATTCAGCCAGATACAGACTGACAACCAGGGTTTTCTTTGGCATCAAAGGTCACAACTTGGAACTAATTTCTGAAATAGAAGGGTTGTGAAAAGGAGACTGTCAAGTCACTCCTGGAGCATCCCAGTTTGGCCTCATGGCCTTCCTTCTTCTCTCACCTGGGAGCCATGGAAACAAATAAAAAGGATAGAAATACATATTCTACATAGCTGAAAATCTCAGGCAAGTGAAAGGGTAAGAATCAGCAGCAGTTCCCATCACTCAGTCACTGAGTGCTGCATGGCTTGCCTTGACTGGGAACTAAGCCAAGGGGCTTTCCTTAGGCAGTACAAAAGGGGCAATAAGCAAAAGGATGGTTTTCCCATCTCTTCTAGAATAATGAAATCCTGGGAGCAAAAATGCAGTCAAGAGGGAAACTGATGTGTGTTTCTTTAGGCTCTTTTGTCAGATGTTTTGCATGTTTGTCACTACAAGCCTCCCCCCGCAAAAAAACCCAAACCATTACTGAGTCATTTTTGCCTGCTACAAAGCAAATTGCTTCTGAAGGCAACACAAGATTCTGTACTTTTTTTCAGGCTGTCAGTAATCTTGGCTTGTCTTCAGCTCTAATAATTGTATTTGCTTGAATTTCCTTGGCAGATTTCATTAGTTCAATGGATTGTGTTCCTTTCTCCATTTTAAATATTTAGAATTGTGATTACATCCCATGACTGAGTGAAATAATCACTACAAATATGTCTATGTGCTTCTTAGTCATTTTATCACATCAGAAGTAGTGAAAGTTATCCCAGATAAAGCATGGATAATACTTCCAGCAGATGACATGGTTGATGTATATGAATATGTATATCACATAGCTCTATTCCGTATTCCTGGATTATGTTTTTATAAATCGAGGTACCAGTCTTGCAGCTGGCAAATACATTGACAATGAGCATGGGAAAGCCTCTGGTGACTTACAGTGCTGAACAGACACAGGTGCTGTTTAGCCAGGGTTCAATCCCATCTGCTTTGTGGTGCTACTTCAACAAAACTGGGAGGGAGACTGGCCCCGGCTGCTGCCAATCTTTTGACAAAAGATTACAGATAAAGAGAACCAGGGTAGCTGTGGAAACTCTGGGCACTCCTTGAGTCTGACACACTTTGAGGCTTCTGTCACACCCAGGGGTTTGAGGCAGTGAGGTGCTGACTGAGGGAGGGCTGTTAGTCTTGTGACAGCGTGGCATCTTTGAGCCATCACATGTGCCACGTGATTGAACTCATCAGGGGCAGGCAGGCTCTAAGACTACCTGTGGGCCTTTTGTTTTGGCAAGCATTCCTTTCTTCTTTCATACCTGCTGATGATTTTTTTCATGCTAGCCTTTTTAGGAAGTAAAATTTGTATTAAGCCAAGACAGTCTGGTGGGTCTTCAGCCATCTTTTGCTTTATAACATAAAACCATTGGAAACTGTTGTTACTGGTTCTTATTCATGCTTTTTTTTTTTTTGGGACATGGACAAAAGTCAACTCAGAAGTAAATGTGGACACTATGAAGGTAGAATCTGGTCCTAAAACCCATGGAATTTTTGTGTATGTTTTTCTACTAAGATAATCCCAATATAAAATTTTGTTTGCTAAGTAGGAGAACAGTAGCAGTTCAAAGCTGCTGTGCTGTAGTGTTATAAATTTTAGTCCTCTAGTGCTGAAAACAAAAAGACCAAATACCCTCTTTCTTTTTAAAACAGCCAGAGTAGAAATGAACTAAATGATTTTTTCCTCAAGCTGCAGCTACTTCTGCCTGACAAGAGTCAATGCAGTTGTTCAGGTGACTGCCCTAACATGTTGAAATACAAGGCAAGACTGCCTGGACTGGCCAGTGTGGCAAGAGGACCCGCAGAAAGACCCCAAGACCTTCTGGGGCAAAACCTGGGGGTCACAGTCCATGTCTCAGTAACTCTTTTCTTTGGTGCAACGAGCTGCTCTGTAGGCTCTTCCTGACTGGAAGAGTTCCTGGATGATGATACATGTGACAAATGCACTGCACAGGCACATTCACTTTGGCTTTTAAGATGACAGCAAAATTGATTCTTTTATTTTACTCTCTAAATTATCTATTTCACTTTCCAAAGCTCTGAATATCTAGCAGGTTCTATTTAGTGCTCTTGCAGTCTTGGGAAACGAAATAATGTAGTTGCACAGCTCCAGAGAGCTTTTTAAAAGCCTGCTGTTGGCTACATCTTTCTGACAATCAGGAGTGAAGTATTTTGTATGTGTGTACACACTTGCACATACGCTTGGCCACCCACATAATTTTGCCTATAATGTGTGAACAACTAGGCTGTAAAACTGTTCATACCTTGGCACCAATATATCTCTTAATTTCTGTCCCTCAGACTGCAAACACCAGGGTAAATTGCCTAAAGTTAATCTAACAGTAGGATATGGACAGCTGTAATTGTAAACCAAACAGATGGAATTTGGTGGGCAGGAATAAACAGCAAAATGTGGCTGGAACTGGAGATTTAATACTTTCAAAAATAATTTTAGGCGAGCACATTTCTTGTATGTTAATTATTCTGGCATATAAATCCAGATTGGTCTTCCTGGCAAATGCAGAAGTAGTTTAAGGATTGCAAGGAAGAACATTTTGAACACAGTAGGACAATACTGTAGCTAATTTGCTGTATGTTTTATCTTCGCTCAGGGAAAGTGACTGTTGGATTAAGACTAAAAGGAAAAGGAGAAAACAACCCTCACCTGCTGCATGTGTGTGTGGGGGGGGCTGTATCTGAAATCTAAGCAATGGATTTTCTTTTCAGAACAATCAATGCATTCCAGCTGGGTTGGAAAACTACTACTCCGAACAAGACTCCAGTGCTCGAGGGAAATTTTACACAGTCATAAACCACTACAACCTGGCCAAACAAACCATCACGCGCTCCGTGTCCCCGTGGATGACAGTACTGTCAGAAGAGAAACTGTCTGAACAGGAGACTGAAGCTGCTGAGAAATCAGCTTAGTATGATAAGCTAATTATTAAAACTATGTCATTTGAAGGTAACTAAGGGACTTCAAGGAACTTTTCATTAAATATAATTATGGATAATTTAGAGGTTACTCATGTTTATGGTGTAACTGCTTCTGTTTGCTGATACTGCTTTGCAAAAAAAAAAAAAAGAAAAAAGTGAAAACAAAAACTTGCTGCAGAACATTCATGGGCATAACCCCAGGTGCATATCAGCATTGCTGTAGAGCTTTGACACCATTTTCAATGTTAAAAAAAAATTCCAATGTTAGAGATGTTCTTGCAGTTTATTGGATACTGATAGATTTTGTCACTGGATTTTCAGGGCTTGGACCTTAGATAAATCATGTGTTCTGTTGTCTGAACAGTTACTTAATTTATTAAGTTTTTGAATTCTTTGTCATTTTGCAAACTGAAACACCCCACCCATAACTAGAGTGATCTCTTGTTTAGCTGAAAGCTCTAAGTAATGTTTAGTTTGGGCTCAAGCAAGAATGATAGCACTGACATCAGGGCGTAATGTAATGACTTGTATGGAGAAAGAAACTGTCGGGTCGCATTTTTCCTTACATTTTCTTTACTGTTTTTTGTAAGTGATAATGAAGTTCTCTGCAACAAGGCATGCTCAATGTTTTCTTATTGCTGTCAACAGGATTTAACTGCATTTCCACTGTGGCTTTAGCATCTTGGTAAGGATGTGCACTGAAACACAAACTAGATAGACATTATGGAAAAACACAGGCAGTTTTAGTGGTGGGTGTTGAGGATAGTGTAAAAAATACACAGTTCAGGATGTTCTAATGAGAAATTACATCTTTTGATCATAGTAAAAAGGCAGAAAGCCTATTCACAGTACATGTAGTCCACTATGTCATTTGTTGGATACAGCTGAAGGGGTAGTATGTCTAAATTTTCTCATGTATTACATTCACATTTTCCCTTTTTATTAGTTAGAAAGAGCTTTCTGTTTATGTATGGTTTGCAGTTTGATACTTTTTAAAACATGGAGCATCAAAAGTGAAACAGTAGCGTATTAGATACCACAACTGGCTGTTAAAGCTCCATGTGAAGCAGAGTGAAGAGTAGACCTGTTTGTGTAGGGCTTGGGAGGGGAAATGATGTAGAAGAACATAGTGTTGTGGATGCACGTTCAAGTTCCATTGTAATTACAGACTTAGGTATTCTTTGTGTGAAATCATGTTTTCATTTTTATTATAAATCTTAAATATACATTATAAAAAGACATCTTATTAATTTAACATACAAAAGTGTGTGAAGCATCTGAACAAGCAAGTTGCCTTTTTATTCATGTAACTTGAATGGGACAAGGGAGAGTGGACATGTCAAAAGTTCCTTTTTCTTTGGTAGAGTCTGTACAAAAGTTAAGAGAAAACATCAGTATAGGCTGTTTCCCAAGATCTATAGTAGAACTAATGTGGTCAGCTCTACTTCTGTCTTTTTCCAGCAGAAGCCTGTCATCCCAATACAGTAAAAATAACCATTATGACTCAATGCTCTAAATTTGGTAGGAAATCTGCATTACACAGTGCAGCTGTAAAAGGCTTTTTATTAAGTCCTCATGGTATGGGGAATGCCTAAGAAGCAATAAACTACGTGCCAAATTTTTCTTTGAATTTAAAAATATCAAGTTTATATTAAGATCTTTAAAACATAGCATGTTTGCATTTTCTAACAGGCATCTGCTTTATTGAATATAATTAATTCACATGTAACTTTTGACATTTTCACTCTGTGCAGAGTAAAGAATAAGAATGATGCTGCCTGTTGCATAAAATGTATAGAAATATACATTTCAGAAGAGAGATAGGAAAACACACACATTTCATATCAACGTACTTGTAGAGGACATTCAGATTTTCCAGGATGGAAAGGTCTGTTTCCCAAGACTGCCCTAAAATGATTCACGATACATCTCCTTCCCTTAAATTCAGGACAATAAAAACTTTAATGCATAAGTAAATACTGATGAGAAACAACTTCTTTTTCTCCTTGTAACAATAAACAATAAAAATTAGTAAGCCTTATGATCTAGGAGAAACAGACTGTTTATGCTTCTTGAAGTCAAAACCATTTTTCCTCTGATTAATCAGAATCTTAGCTACACTTGGTGTTGAGACTTTTTTAGTTAACAAATTGCTCCCAGTTTTAGTACTTTGAAGAACTTGACTTTAATTGTCTACCCTTTGGCTTTGTTCCAGCATCCCAGAACATCTGTTTCACTGCACAATCTGTTTGTGTTGTATTCTCTCTTTTCACTTACAAGTAAAGCTCTTTTGTTGACTCCTTATCATTATTACTACCATTAGATCAAGCTGATTTCTGAGTTAAGTAGATTCAAAGGATTAGAAGTAAAGGTCATTTATGTGCAAAGTGATCACTGTGTACTGAAGTGGTGTGATGAAATAAATGCCTGAGACAGTGTAGATGCTTTTGCACAGTAACAGTTTTCTCTTGATCTGGGATGGGAGCTGGACTTTCCACAGCACAGGTGGGTGGCTGTGACAAAACCAGGATTGTTGTTTTTTCTTCTGTTAGCTCTGCTCCAGCTTGTAGCTTTCTGCACAGCTCTTTCAAAGACTTTTATGTTCTCTAGAGGATAAGTGTGGTTTTATGTTTGATACAGGGATTTAAAATGAATGTACTAATGGATATGTGCACATACTTATTTATTGGAAAATATTTCCATCATAGAGATATGAGAAAATGCATAAAATACGTAGGTATGCTGTTATACCCACCTCCACTAAAAAAAAGTCAGACCATTTACAAACAGTGCATGGCTCCAATAGTATGTTTAATTAATTATCATACCAGTCCAGGAAAAGCAAGGAGAATGAACACATCACAAGGAAGAAGAGGATCCATACTCTAAATCCAGCATTGTTTTTGATGGCCTGTGAGGGAAAAGTCATCCCTGTTACCATTACCAGTAAATACAGTTTCAACAGTGGCAGCCCAGAATGCCTGTTTGTGCCATCACCCTTCTCTCCCACAAAGGAAATAACAAAATTTGCCTGTAATTTCAGGTGAATACAGGTCAGGTTGGCTGTACCTCTTTAGATTTATCACGCTGAAGTCACACTCAAAATCTTATAATTGTGCATTTGGAAAAAAAAAAAATAAAAACCATCCAAAGCCCAAGATCTCATGCAATCAAACACTCAGAACTGTATCAGAGAGTACATGCTTCAAAGTTAGTTTTAAGTTCCAAAAGTGAAATTCCTTGGTTAACAGTAATCAGCACTTCATGTTTCTAATAAAGATCTGACTTGAAACAAATATAAAAATAACAAAACCAAACAACAGTTTCAGCACTGTCTTACATTGGTAGCCTGCAATTTCTGCCCCCCCTTCTTTTTTTAAAAAATACTTCACAGGTGCTTAAATGCATGCCAGGTGACCTTCATGTTTAAAAAACTGCTGAGGCCAAGTAGATTTCTGCAGTCCTGTGTAGCTATTCAGATCATGCTTAGCAAGTGTGAACTATGGAGAAGCTCAGCTACCTTGAACAGTTTTCCCAAACCCCTGTCCTGACACCCAACACCCACTGCACCAGTCCCAGGGGTGAGCTTGCATGTGCTGTCATAAAGCAACACCTGGAAAAAACTGAAAGTTAAGAGAAACTAGTTTAAAACACAGCTTCAAGATATTACCTCTCTTATGTCTTCATTGCCTTCTTTTATATTCTCTGTTGCACCCACAACTAATTGATGGATATTGTCAATATCAGTTTCCTGTTTAAAAAAGAAAATTGAGAAATAGCAATGAACGTTATGAAAAAACACTTCCAAGGGCTTAGGGAACAAGAGAACTCAAAAGTAAAATAAAATCTGATATAACTAACATTTTTGTTTCATTGATACAAAGGCAGAGAGTAATACATTAAAGTTGAAATTTCTTTATCAGTGATTTTACGAACCTGAATGGAAACCACCAAGACCAGAAGGATGTCTCTCATTTATCCAGAGTCAAATCTAACCTGTCTGATATTTCCCAGCTCTTTTGGAAGAGGTGCCAACATTTCCAGAAAGGATGCTACTAAATAACATGTTTAACAGGACACCAGTTCTGAGGCAGAGGGATCATTCTAATACATATCTCTCTCATTTTCCATTCCTGGTGCATACTAGTAAGTAACAACAGTAAATATAACGATTTTGAATTTGAAAAACAAACAAAAAAAATTCCTTCAAATTTCTATCAAAGGTTTGTTACTTTTATGTTTACTAGTTGGCAATCAAGACCAAAATGCCCCCCAAAACATCTTCAAATTGTATTTATTACTGTAGTATTATATTATACTATACTAACCTGTTGCAAGACTTTCTCAGTGAATATCTCTTGTAATCTGGAGATTTCCACCACTTTTCCTTCAATTTGTCTTGGCAAAGAACAGAAATACTCCATTAGAAACTAACACAAACATGTCTTGCTGCTGCAGATTCAGACCCTCCAGCCCCTAAGTGGCTGCTTAGGAGGCCACTGCTTTGTCAGTCATCTGTGAGGTAGCAATAGCCTGGGACTAGGGCTTAGATAGTGCCTGGTTGGAAGACATCCAGCCCATAGTAAAGCCTTGGGAAAGGCACCCCTAGAAGTGCTCCATGAGCGGCTTTCACTGCCAGGGTTTCACGCTTCTTTCATTTCATATAATAACATCCATGCTGGACCTTAAGCAGTTGATTCTGACACACCCTTTTCATATGCTACTCTGGTGCGTGCAGTTCACCTTGCCTAGGACTGATACCAAAAAGTCAGTTTCTTGCTTGAGGAGCTGTTTGGGTGCTCTGCACAGCTGGAGAGAGGGAATGGCACCAGTGCCTGTCTCTGCATGGGGTCAGCAATGGCACCTCCCCTACTGCTGTCTAGATATCCAGCAGACAATAGGATAGAAATGGAAAATTTAGTACTTTGAAACTTAGATAAGGTAGAATGTAAACCTTCCATATGTAACCAGTGTTACCATTCTTTACACTGTGGGACAGCACACAGTTCCTTTCCTGGGCACTGGTGTTTTGTCCCAGCTGCTCCCACACCACTGGAGCAGGAGCAGGCAGGTGTCCTGCAGCCAATGCCCTGCACATGGGGGCTGCCTGGGGCATGGGACTGGCATGGGCCACCGTCTGTCAAGGAACAGAAAATTGTACCTGACTTCATCAAAGAGATTGTTCATTTCACCAACAAGTCTCTGGTTCTCCTGTTCAAACTGGAAAAAAAAGGAGAAGGAAATGACACACAAAATGTATAAGTTTAATTTTCCAGGTATGTGTTTGAAGAACTGTAACAGTAAACCTCACAGAGAAAGGTTTAATCTTCTGACATGGGCAATTTCTATAACAAAGAATGAAGAAAAACTTATTAACATCCAGATTTCTTTTTGTACTAGAGGCTCACTCTCTACCTCATTGGTAAGAACAGCCCTCTCTTCTGGGTTAAAGGATTCCAGAATCTAGGAGGAAGGTTACTGGGCACTGCCACCTTCACTGTGAGGTAGAGGTCTCAGGGAAGGTGCCCAGCTCCATGAATTGGAAGAGAGCAATGTACTGCACAGCTCCATCAAGTCCTATTGATTTCCACTCTAAAGATCCAGTGGTTTTGTCAAATAAAGTAATACCAGTGTTGCAATACATTCAAGTGTCATTGTCACCGCTGTCTGTAGTGACACCACCTGCAGAGCAGAGGATTTCTGAACATAAAATCGCCTAAAATACAGTGATATTCACAGCAGCAGATGGCTAAAGGTGCTTCATCATTGCACTGCTTTACATTAATGACTATTGTATGGCTGGTTCTTGTGGAGTCACAACAAAGCCAAGGCACAGAGCAATGAAATAGAGCCACGAGATTTTGGCGCTGTCATCTCTAGTTGGTTCTTGAGTGGAGCCACCATGCTGCAATTGTGTTTTCTGACTTCTGTAAGGATATCTGTACAAATACTCAATATGAGTAATTCCCTATTTTGCTTCCTTAAAAAACTGAGATGGTAACTAATTGAGAAGACAAATGTTCAGCAGAGAAACAGTGAATTACTTTAATCCTTTACAAATAGAACAAATCCACTTGAGAAAGTATTATTTTAAAAGTCCCTTTGATATTTAAAACCTTCCACTGGCACAGATTGCCTTTTAAACTGCTAAATGATCACTGCAACTTGAAATCATGGCTGATGGAGCGCTTGCTCAAACAGCAGTTAAGATATGCTAAAACAGGCAATTGAACAAAGGGTTTGAGCACTGAACACATCATATAGCAGTGCATCACAAAGGGATTTACATGAGAACATAAAATCAAGCTCTAGCAATCAGTATAGCTCAGTGATTTATGGCTTATTGATGTAGCCTCTTTTATGACAGTGAAATATTCTGTTACCAAAGTATGGCATAAATTGACAAACTGCTTAATATATGGCTAAAAATCCAAGGCATAAAAGAAATAGTCACCACTCCTATTAGTTATCCCATAAGAGAAGTCATTAGATGTGCTGTTCCTTAATTTAAGACAAGACCAACCAATGAAAAGATAAAGTCAGAGAAAAAAGTAGATATTTTAATAACTCGAAACAGCAGAGATAGCTTTTCCCACTAAATGCAATCACAAGACATCTGCTCTCAGTAACTGTAAAAAATACTAATATACCTGTATTCAGAGTTATAAACTGAAATTTATTGTGTAAATCATTCAGTAGCCTGCAAACATTTTGAACAACATCACGCTCTCTCCTGAGGGTAAAATACTGATAGAAATTGGTCCTTTAGCAGTGATAATGCTTTAATTCAATTTAATTTAATATTTAATTCAATATTTTATCTGCACAAAGGATCATGGAACCATGACTGAGGATTTGCTAAGTATGATATGACACAAACCTTTCCAATTTAAAACCAACACAGCAGTTTACAGACTGCAACCTACTGTTTTGATAGAACTGTTTAGGATAGGAAGATCAAGATAACAGATGAAGATAACAACCCAAGGCCACCACCACATCCCTAAGTGCCATGTTTATATGTCTTAAATACCACCAGGGATGGTGACTCCACTACTTCCCTGGGCAGTCTGTTCCAAAGCTCAAAAACCCTTTCAGAGAGAAGATTTTTCCTATGATCCTAGGCCTACAAAACACAAGCTGCGTTTAGCTTTCAGTCAGAAGGCGTTGTCAGAGCCATCATCCCCAACTCTTGTTGCCCCTGTTTCACTGGAAGCTGACAGCAAGGGCCCTAACAGTATTGTACCTAAAGACAGGAGAATGAAAGTATGTAAAGAATTATCTTTTCAAAGAAGACAGCAGGAGTAAACCTCTGGATTTTAGATTGGCACTCAAGAACAATACAAGAGCATACAGAACAGCCTCTGAAGAACATTTTCTCTTTAACAAGCCATACCATAATTATGTGCAACTTACTCATCTCTGACTGGAAGAATGATGTGTACTGTGTCTGGGAACACCTCGAATCACTGCCAAGGAAGCTTCACAAAGTCATACTGCTGCAGCCCTTTGCCCTGTAAAGCTCACTGTTCTGATACCTGCACAGCTACTGACTGCAATCAGTTTTTCTTTATATAAACCCAAGGCAGTGTGTGCTAATGCAGAAAGGTTTTCTAAGAATTTTGAGCTATGTTCAAAATGATAAATTTTAGGAATAGCAAAAAATGACAGGCTATCAGGAATCATGCCTATGTCAGAAATTTCCTATTCAAATGTAAACAGAATTGGATGAATCTATAAACATGCTGATAGTAGAGAAATGCAAAATGTTAAAATTCATGAAATTTTGTTGTGACAGACGCCTTGTAGCTATTCCTTCTAGAAAACCAATCTGATTTTAATAATAAAAAATTAAAAAGAAATAAAATGAAGTATAACTTCACAGTAATAGTTAAATAGTACAACTATTTGTGTTCTAGAAACTCTCCAAGAAAGAAGGGCAAACTATTTATTTTTTCAGAAGTTTCATAATGATTCTTCTGATGTTGCCTTTACTTCTATTGTTTCCTGACTAAACAAAGCAATTAGTAATTGTAATGGTAGAAAAGAATTTCAATTTTTTAAAGAAAGTTAATTTCATGTCTTCATGTAAATATTTTGTAGCATTTTTAAATATTAACTGCTACCAGAAGAACCAGAAAGTCACAAGCAAAAGGTGTATCTTCTTAGGGCATTATTCTGCATAGAATGTTAAAAGTTAATTTAGCTGAATCTGTACTTTTTTTTTTTTTTTTTTTTTTTAACCACATGTGAATACAGCAGAAAATACAATAAAACAAACAATCAGACACAGGATAAACATACCATTTGTATTTCTTCAGGTGACAACTCATCTTCCCCTCTGCTGTCCCCCCATAATCCAAGGTTACTTTGGGCATCAGGCAGATTCTTGTCTGTAAAAGAACCACCAAACACTTGAGGCACTGAATAGTACAGGGCACTGAATAGTAACAGTCAAAATAAATTTTCATCCATGTTAGACTGATGATGAAATTGTTGTATCTCTTTTGTCAGTTACTGAGATTCACCCTGTATTTACAGCACAAAATTACATCAATAACCTTCAATTTCTGAACTAGGCCAGAAGTCTTCATATTGGTTTAATTTTGTGAACTAAAGGGAGCTGCATTAACATACTGACAGAGAAGGATGTAAAACAGCTCATAATGCACTACGAGTTTTTAGGGCACAAAATACAGTTGCCTTTTAACAGATAAAACCACACAATTTTCAAAATGACAGTCTATATGCAAAGTATTTTTCAGTGAGACTTGGCAGAACCACCAGCTCGTCCTTTCAGAAACTAAAGACAGAATCTCAAAGATGTTTTGAGCAAAGCTCACAGACAAGCTCGATTTTGTCATGCTGTTTAAACTTCCTATTACAGTGCAAATCCCACACCACATTGTGCAAAGGGTCATCCTGCATATAACAGGAATCAGCTCCAACCCCACAAATTAACCATAACACATCAAAGCTGCTTCATTCATTCCAATAGTATTTCCCCTTTGATTAAAGCTACCCATCTGCATAAACCTTTGTATGAGTTGGGCATAAAAGATTTTGAAGGGCTATTTCTGGGCTATTCCCTTCTGGAAGATTTAAATTTATGCTTAATTATACACTTCTGATTATAGAGGAAGAAGTTAGAATGGGAGAGAAAAGAAACTGCTACAGGAACCCATTGTTTCTGAAGCTGTTCTAGCATTACTGTTTAAAAAACTTGTAAGACTGCAGCCTTGAGAGAGCCTTGAGAGAGCCTCTCTTCTCCCCACTGGCTGTAACAATCTTAAAAAACCCAAGAGAGAGCTGTACCACTCCATGGATCAACCCTCAACCTGCTTTGATGCATCAGATGCAGGTTGCAAATTTAAACACAGAAAGATATAGTTTTTACCTTTTCATACATTTCAGGCTTCCTATTTATTCCAGTCAATCTTTTAAGCTTTTATGTGTATATTAATTTAACTTCCTAGACATATTTTTTTCAATTGCTTAAGCAGCACTGATGCACCATCATTCAGAGACTGACTTGTCTTGGGAAGCCTCTGAAAGGAGCAGTCCTATTTATAAACACATACATGAAAAGAGATATAAAGAGAAGTTTTTCCCTTTTATCCTTCATGATAGTATTTGTGCAAACTTTTGAACACATTAATATTGTAAAAGAGTATTGTGTATGTCTCCATTATAAATTTCACCAGAATACATAAACAACGACAGTGTTACAAATGACAGATGTGGATAAGGAAAATAATAAATTAGAAAAAAAAACGCCAAACAAAAAAATAGATCAGCTCTTTCTTATGACAAATAAAATATAAATTCAAGAATCTCTTTAAAGATTGTTTAGAAAGCATCCAACTATTTTTTTCCAAGGGGTATTATCAGTATTTCAAATCTATTTCACAGAAACACAAAACTTACTTGTTTAGGTAATCAATGTATTTACATTATATCAAAATTATAATAAATTATTTACTGCATTCAAAATAAGATAATTAGTTTATAGAGGAAAAAAAATATAAAACCCCTCCTATTTTATCCCAGAGGAACCAATTAGTTTCAGGCCCTGCCAGCACTGTTAAAAAACAGCACCTGTATCCAATATGATGGCTAATAAGCAAGTATATTTATGGTAAGAGGTAAGCAAGAAAGATGTATTTCCCCAGAGTTCCTCCTGTCACTGTGGTATATTTTGGGCTTTCTGCAGCTTTCACAGAGCTGACATTAATGCTTTTCTGTAATTCAGCAAGCAAAAGCCAAACTACATTTCTATTTCAGAAACAGAAATAGTTAACTCATGACAGAGATATAAAATAATGATCAAATCCTCTGAACCTTTTTCCATGCTGAAAGGAGACAGCTGCTAAGCTTGTGGACCAGTGCAAAAGCTACTCATTATTTACATTTATTTCCATAAACTAAATATCAAATTTGTAATATGCAAATAAATACTGCCAGTATATAAAAGCACTCTCCAGAGAGACTATTTTCCTACCATGAGACATGTCCACTATAATTCTAATGTAAACACGTGCTTTGCTGCAAAACAAAGGTAATCACATTTTCCTTTGGTTTCTGCCAAAAAACCAGACAAAACCCAAGTGGTGCTTCAGCACAGCAAGAAGCACATTCAGCTGTTCATCACAGTGTTCAAATTAAGGACAGGACCACAAGCTGCTCTCAAAAGTATCTTTACAGATGAGATTTAACCCAAGGGAGCCAGGGATACTGCTGATGGTTAATTCATAAAAACAAATTATCACCATTCTCTAAACCACCAGCATCCTGAGGATGAAACAACTTATTTCAAAATGAAAACATTTCTTTGGCTTCCTAAAATTTTGAAAAGTTACTTGGAAAAGAAAGTATAAATCAAAGGCTGTAAGATTTAAACCGAGCTTCTTGTTTCCTCGTCATCTTGTTCATGTTGTTTTCATACTTCAACAACCACCTACCAGCAAAGTCACAAGGCTGATTCGTATAAGCAGCAGCAACCAGCACTTACCCTTATGTGAGGAATCACAGGCTGTGTGTATTTGCATACTGTTCCAGACAGATTTATTTTGATATACAAGTTCCATAGTTTTCTCAAAGTCTAGTCAGCAACCCCTCATATAAGTATCACAGCAGGACCACTTGTGTGGCAGGACCCCTACTTTCTCATAAAACTTAAAACAAAAACTCATGAAAGTGAGAACTGGAGTAATCAAAATTAATGTGCAATAAAATAGCTGCATTTCTATTTACTGCAGTGGTTTGCTGTGTCCAAGGCAACCAAGGAACAGTATTTTCCATGGTGTAGCACAGATTTTTGGAGCTAAAAATTGTAATGACACTATGTGGTGGGAGTGCACACTTCCAGAGATTGCAGGGACATTTGGTAACAAGGAAAGAGCACAGGGCAATGAAGATGCTACTCTGCTGCTGTTTCGCCAGTGGCACCTGCTCACAGGTGCAAAACACTGATAACAGGTTAGGGTGAAACTCATCTATGTGCCTGTGTGCTGCATCACTTAAGACATACTATAAAAAGGTAAGCACTAGAGACAGCACATAATCAAAACCTGTACTTCTTATGATAAATTCAGTGTCAGAGAAAAAAAAAAAAAAAAAGCACACTGATAGGGCTGCAGAAGAACAAACTGGTTAGGAAGATAAGCAAAGCCATTATCAGAAAATGAAGCCGTTCACACATTGTGAACACATTGAGGTAATTCAGTGTGAGAGACTTCATCCAGAAGTGAAGCATCCACTTCACATGAATCCACCCTCTGTATGGCCCTGGAGTCACCTAACAGGAACCTTACTCTTTTAATAAAAATCACTAAAGAAACAGCAACTGTTCATGGCCAACCATTGCATTTGTTCTATCCTGATAAAAGTATTATCCCAATGTAATCTAATTAGAAGGAAAAAAATTCCTGCTGTAAATCACAGGGTACCTTTGTCTCCTTTAGACAACACAAGTGGGAGACCTCAAGCCAGGGAAAGTAACTTCAGAATCACAGAAACAAGATTTCTCTTTAAGCATGAAACCTGAAATTATCTGCATAGTGGTGGTACTCCAAAAGGCACTCTGCTCCAAAGCTCTGCCAGCATACACATCCCAAAACAGGCTGAAATGGCATCTGTCCCTCAGCCTGAGAATCAGGCAACCAAGAATCAGAACCAATGCTCACAAACCCCACCAAGATCTGCACCATCTGAAATGACCCCAAGGAGAGAGATATTGCTTTGGACTTTTAGCTATCTCCTGCCCACTGAAAGACGAGATGCAATCCTGCCAGCAGGGCAACTCAACGGTGTCAAGAAGAAAGCCCCAAAACTACTGGATCTGAGCAGCCAATAACCTCCTCTGTGTCAGCATGTTCCACCTTTGAGTTCCTACTGTATGTGTCCAACTCAAGGTTTGTTTGCTTAAAAACTACGGAATGTCCCTAGAGCGGCCTTGACCTACTTTCTAATTCCTTGCATTCGGTGAAAGGAATATGGAGAAGTCAGACAAATTTCAGAAGATATGATACTGATAAAAATAAATAAAAAGGAAAGAGTACATAAAGAGATTATTAAGAGGATGAAGAATTCAGCAAAGCATATGACTTGTTTAGCTGGCATGTCAAAAGTTTAAGATTTTGCTTCCTCAGTCTCACAATATGCATCATCTGATCAGCTCAAGGAAGATGAAAATGGAAGACACGCTAGTCATAGCACTTGGCCCTTCTAAAGGGAAGGAAATACTATTGACCAGACAGGTCTTGCCACCAGAAGTAAAATGTAACTATGTTTTAGTCTTACCTTTGCTTTCCTCGGCAGAAAGTTTTTCTTCAGAGTCCTCTAAAGGACTATGTGAAGATTTTTCAGTGGAGAGAGTAGATTTGGACACACTGCTCTGCTCAGGTTCAAGTTTGGACCTAGAAGTACAAAAGCCTATGATTTAACTGACACTACACAGATGTATTTCTGTAAAATGAGAACAGACTACTAAATTCAATACTTTAATTCTTGCAAACTTCACATTAAAGATTTTCCAGCCAAGATACAAAATGTACTTAGCAACAGTCACTGAAATAGTTACAAAGGCAAAGAAAGCATGAATAGCATTCCTGGATAAAATGCACCACATGCTTAGAGTTGAGAATATTGAAGGCTACAGCCTAAACATACTGACACTTTATTGAACTTCCTTTCAAAAATCCAGTGTATTTTTTTAAAAAAAATTCCAACATTTACATCATGCTGAAAAATTTTTAGTAGCAATGGCCAAGCACTACTTCTTTACCTTTTTCAAATAATAATGATAATTTTACTTCATATTTTCAATTATCATAACAGAAATACAATAGAATTAGCTTTCTTATACTACTTCTGAGGCCCTATTAGGTAATTTTAATACAAAGGCAATGCAAAACACAAGAAGCTTATTCAATGATTATATATTAAGTATTTGTCAAGTATGTTTCAGTGTGGCATCAAAAAATGTTGAAAATTAGTGGTAACATTTTTCCCCAGTAAATTTCTGTGGTTTATTGTTGTCTAGAATGAATTCTGTAACTGCTACATAGCAAGCAGTTAAATGTTTAGTAATGCTGCTGGAGAAGGTAAAGAACCAAATAAATCAAAAACCAATGGTTGGAATCACCTGCTGTGCCACGTGATTCCACCCTACCCTTTATCACTTCCTGCCCTCTCAAATATAACCAACAGTTAATCTCATTATGATTTACAATTCTCCCCTGTGCCTATCAGAAGGTGTTTCTTTTTGTGTTCCTTCTTTGCATTGTGCCTAAATTCTAACTCATAATGGAAAAATTCTGTGAAAAACAGAATATAATGCAATTCTCATTACTGAGTGATCGCTATTTAACAAGAAAAAACAGTAGCATGGCATTTTTTTAGTTATAAAACCTCTGCAAGTACTGGGCTTTTGGTAATTTTACACAGAAGAATTCTACTCTCATCTCCTTCCTCTCAAATTTGCCTAATAATAATTAAAAAACCCCTTATCTACATATCTGTGCAGTTCAAATAATAGTTTTAATACCAATAAAACACCAATTCCTCAGGTAACAAAAATAGCAGCTTGATTTGAATAATTGCATACATAATTCACGAAATCTTCTAATGGAAAAAGAAGTTTAAAATTGAAATTAAATATAATCTTGAATACCAATAAACATTAAAATTGAAAATCACAACCAAGTACCCTTGCAGAATAAAATGCTTGTGTTTCTATTTCTCAGGTTTTCTTTCTGTGAAACTAGTCCTAACCAGCAGAACTTCTTAATCAAAAAGTGTGAGTGAATACATAAAGGCAACCTCTGTATGAAAATTACAACACTCAGGCAATTTGTTGAAGAGCTTAGAGCTTATATCAATATAAAAGGAAATATGATGAAATATATTTCGATAGCAAACTTTTCAGTATTGTCTGATATGCATATATTTTAAATTGACTAAACTGCAGGAAAGAAGAGCTGCACTAGAATTAATTTATTTCTAAAGAAACACATTCCATTATTGTTTGTTGTCCTTCCTATGCACAGTATAGGAATACAGGAAACTTTCAATTTAAATGAACAAAGTGTCTGGGATGCACTGTTTAAAGGATGCCTAGTTCTTTTAAGAGAGGCTACATGTTCTTATCACATAAAGCATCTGCTGAAATCCTCAGGGAAATTATAAATCAATGATATTATTTTTCTTTAAGTCATAATAAAGATTGGGTTATGTCCTGTTATTTATTTGAATTGAATTTTAATTTAAATGACAATTTAGCCATTATATCACATCTGCAATGCATACAGGCTCCACCTGGTCAACATCTGTTTTCTAGTTCTTGCATCCATAAAGAGAGGCATAGAGGGACCCTCCAATAAAAAGAATGTGTCTTCTGGGTTAATTAATAATGCCTTACTGTTCTTTAGTTAAGTGGTACTCTAACTTCTGAAATAACACATCAAATTGAGGGTTTTATCTCTGTTTATTTATCTGAGAAATCCTAAACCTGGAATTTCACATGGAAACAGTAATGTAAGAATACTAACTAACAGAAGAGCTGGTATTCATTAGCTACTGCAACGACTGCAGGAACAATGTTATCTTTCTTTCACACGAAGAATAGTGACAAGATTCTGTATTTTTACACATTTAAAATGTCACACAGTTTTTTTGTGTATTTTTTTTTCTCTGAAAACTTATGGGAGCTACAAAAACACCAATGCCTTCCTTTTCTCTCATTACTTCTTGCCAAATTTCAGAAGTGGTTTGGGGTATTTTGTTTTCTTAGTTGTGGAATGATCCTCCACGTGTACTACTGTTTATGTCTCACGAAGATATATTTGAGTGAATCTAATTGTGCTTAATCAGGCTGAATCATTCTGAATAAAATATACCTATGAACTTCTGAAAACATCTCTCTGGGTTCAATGTAACTGTAGCTGATCAACCCAAACACCTAACTGATAAACCAGCATCAAGTCTTGGAAAAACTCAGGAATTTATTTATGTGCATGTTCTAGAACCATATTTTTTACATTAAAATATAGATAATAGACACTGAAGTTACTATTCAAATAATGCAGAGTGAGAAGACAAGGAAAGCCTCTCAAGTATTAAATAAATTGCAAACTTGCTCACTTTCCCTATCATTCTCATGACTGGGAGTATGCAGAAAAAGAAAGTGAAGAAGTACAGGGTTTAAAATTTGACTGAAATAGAAATCCCACCAGATGAAAAAGGCAGCAAGCACATGACCTTTAATGTTTGCTAGACTTTCAGCTCTACATTGGCAGCTTTAACAAGTGCCACTATAGGAAGTGGAAGCTCTTGTTTCAGTTCAGAAGTTACATTCTAGTTTTTTATTTTCATTATGTTTCTGCTTGCCATGAATACCTGCCATCTCAGGTAGTATTTATTAACAACACAGTCACTTGTTTAGCAGAAAGATACCTTTTAAAAAAGCAAAAAAAAAAAAATTTGGTGAATTTGTAGAAGTCAAATAGGTTTATTAATCCACATTTTACTGGTCTCATGCTTTTGTCCTTTACCTAAATGAGAACTACAACAGTATAATGGCACTCTGCCACTTTCAGACTTGACTTCACATGCCTAAAGTGTAAAAAGCCCTGGAATGCACCTGTTGAGCAGAAGTTGCTCATCCAACCACAATCTCTTTGTCATCTAAACATGAGCAATAGTTCTGTTGAATGTCCTACAAGTGAAAGGCACAGTTAAACTATTTTAGATGCTACTCACAGTCTCTTTTTATCTATCACTCGCTTAACTCGGATGGCTCTTTGTTCAGAATACAGCTTGCACACTCCTGTTTAAGACAGCAGTAAACAAAATCTCATGTTAAAAAAGCAAAATTTCCTTTCTTGGAAAACGGAATTATCCATTTCTCACTATTCAGTAAATACTAAGTACTTTTTAAGTAATCTTCAATGAAGTCCAAGACAGCTGTTCTGTGCTCCTTCACCTGAGCAGACTGGACACCCTTGTGTGCTGAAATACAAAAGAAAAATATAAAACAATCTTTTAACTTTTTACTGAATTCCACAACAGTTTGCACTTTCAGTTGATATGCAAGTTATATTGAAAAGCCTAGCTACAATTCATATATGTTATATATTAGTATTTCTTTTAAACACAGCTATATTTAAATACAGATTCTCTAAAACAGCAAGTCATTACAACAAAGCAAAACCTGAAAATAACTAGTGTCCTATAATATTTTTTATATGTCACAGAATTCTATTATGTTAATTAAACTCTAAACAGGAATAGACAGCATCTAGGTAAGAACAGCAAAACAGATCTAGAGATTTAACCTGCTTGAATTACTGAACTTCAAATTCTCCGATGTACAGACTATGTGGAAATTTTTGGGATTTATTGTGTCAAACATCCTTTTAATTTACAGATATAGGTATTTTTCACTATGCATATAGGTATTTTGTAATATGCAGTTCTCATGCATGACTGACATTCAATGATTCTGAATAATGCTACAACTATGTTTAGATGGCATTTTAAAGTTGATGAAAATCTTTTGTGGATCAATAAAATACAGAGATGCAGCAAGTCAATTTGAAAATGGCAACACAGAAATTCTCTCTCTACAACTTCTACAAGATAGTGTAGTAAAGGTATGATCCCATAATCAAGTTGTCAAAAACACTTTTAATTTACCAGGACTCTGTTAAAGTTATTTAATTATCTCAAACTTGGAAGTATTATACCTGTAATACCTTACAGGTAGACAAGCTAGTAAAAGATAACTATTAAATTTAGAGAGCATTAGGCCTCTGTGCCACCGTGCTGAATTACTACTCAAGTAGCAAATATTTAAGACTATTTTTTACACTTGTTAACTGGTGTACTTGAACACTTAAACAAAATTCTATACTCTTTCAACTATCATTAAGGAAAATGGAATTACAGTACTAATCAGACAATGGGATTATACCGATGCAAACAAAAAGGCAACTAGAGTTCCCCAATCTTTTTCCTAAAGCATTAAAGATTCACCATTATTCAACAATATTCAGCATTACCTTAGTCTTTACCAAGAACTAAAAAAAAAATCATGTAAGAGCTACTTAGTTTACCTTCTGTTCTGAGCTGATGAATGGCATCAGCACATGTTCTCATAAACACCTGGGCGTCTTGATCTATCTGGTCACGCTCTGTGTCTGTCATCCTCACATATTCAGATATAATATGGCTGAGAAACAAAAAAACTTGTTACTTAAAAAATCCCCAACATAAAATCCACAAGTACACACCTTAGACCTTCTTCCAACTCACCGTCTTTGCAAGAACTTTTCTGCAACACTGATTTTCACAGAAAAAGTAATAAAAAGTACAGTAACTACCACTGATAAAAATGCCACTCCTATAAAGTTGGGAAGCTTTTTTTTTTTAGAACACTTTTACTAGTAAAGCATGCAAAAAAGCAGCATCTCCTTATCATCTTGTATATAACCAAACACAAAGCAGATAAGGAGAAAATACAACTATAAAATATATCATTTCCCTCAGTACTTATTCCAATAAAGTGTCCTAAAACCACAAAACCAATTAAGATAAAGGAATAGCTCAAATACTGAAAGTACAAAAAAAGGAACTTACTTTACTTAAATATGTTTTCATTATCCTAAATGTATTGCTTGATTTTTAAAGTAGCTGTACTATGAAATTGTGAGTTCAAACTAGAGGAAGAATACTGGAAAATAATGCACAATTTTAATATCAAATTGATTGCAATATTAATGAAAACCTGTTCCCATTGTTTATTTCCATTTTAGGTTATACATTATGCATTTAGTATTTTCTAAGACTAATGTATCTTTTTGTGGCCAATTAATAAAAATGGAGGCCTGTCCTTTAAAATATTAACTCACTGTAGGTAACCAGCAGAAAAGCATACTGTATAAAGGTATTTAACAGTGTTTCCACAGCCATAGGTGATACAATGATAAAATTCTGCTACAGCAAAAAAAAGTTCATCTTGGGTTTCCTGATGATGCAGTGATCACAGCCTATTATATCTGCTTTTTAAAAAAGGAAAGAACCTTAACCTATACCTGCATTTGAAATTACTACTTTTATATGTGAAAATTTCCTCGTGTAATGCGACTACATGAAAGCAGTAATACAAGTAAAAAGAGAGGATCTTCAACATTTAGCTTGATATCCTTAGAGATCTCTTACACACTTCACTGCAATAATGCCAAAGCTGCCCCGTGTCTGCTGCAATCCCAGCCACAGGAATGGCCACAACCAGTTCACACAACCCCATCTCATCAATTCATCCTATACAAACCCAGCAGCTCCTTCCTGCATCATCAATGTACTTACTGCAAGCACAGGTCCAGACCTCCTCTACAAAGCTTTAAGTATGCTCTAAAGTCTTCAAGTATTGTACCAAAATCTCTTAATTCCCATCCCATATTACTGGTTTTAGATAAAAAAACAGCATATGGTTCATCAGACTTGAAAATTAGTTTCTCTTTATTGGTCAGCTAGTACACAAGCACAGATTAGCAAGCAAACAATATGACAAACTAAGTAGAAGTAATATTCTATATTTCACATGTTTGCTTCCAAAACTGTCATGTATTTGACATCCAAATAGCAGAGCTTCTTCTCCCCTTTGGTTAAAGCTATTCTAAATGTCGTAAAACTATTATTTATTCCTTACAGAAAACCAGCCATAAGTCGTGTTTCCATTTATCTTTTAGTTAGCTGCATTGCTCTCCTTTGTTCAGGACAGACAGGTTTCATAAATTTGTAGCAAAATCCCTATCACAGCCATAATCAGTGTTTTTCTAAATTGTATCTCTAAATCACACTTTCTGAGAAAGCAGCTTCTGAATGATGAAAGATTTGAAATTGCCTGATTTTAGAAATATGTGATAAGACAGGATTTCCCCAACCTGGCTAAGATGACACATTGGCAGTTAAAAATGCAACATAACTCGTATTGTTAAATATATTGGGGCAGACCTCTCCTCTAGTCCCTCTGCACAACTTGTATAGGTATTTTTGCTTCTGGTCTGTTGGATAAGCAAGTTCTAAGCATGTGTAAAGCCAGGAAATCCATTCTTACATCCATCATCCTTACACAGGCCAAGACAGAAAGGGACCATTAAGACCATCTGGTATGGCATAATTCATAATATCATTCAGTGAGCTCAGCTTAATGAGTTACTTGAGCATTTTGGGGAACACAGATTTAGGTGGGAAATAAGGATGGAGTAACAGCTGCATGATGACTCCTTGATGAAAAAACTCCACCCTTCTATTTCAGATTACAATAATAAATTCTGGCTGGTCTGCTACTGAACAGGATATAAAGTTCTTATGTTTATGTCTAGCTTCTTGTACCCTTCCCAGCTTTGTAGTATTTGCAGAGCTCTAAACTTTCCATGCACTTTTTAACATAAGAGGGTAAAATAAAGATTACAAAATGCAAACCAGAATTTTCTTTTAAATCAGACTTAAGAAATACATATGAAAAAACTTGCCTCAGGCACACTTCATTTTTTACTAACAGTTTAACTAGTGGTAGTGTAGTGATACACTAAGGATAATTGCAACAACTTTTTAACATTGGGAACCCACTTGTTAAATTACTTTTCCTAGTTGCTTATAGAAAAACAGGGTAGATCAAATTCTTAAATAGGAGTTTCACAGCTTCAAAGATAGTAAAATGTAGCTTAATCCAGTAAACAAGAAACAGAATGCTTTTATAACTGCTAACAGCTTACATAGTGTCTGGTACCAGTGCTTTTGAACATGAGCTGGTCAAGCCACTCAGAGGGAAGGATACCTGAAACCCAACCTCCTTGGGAAGGCAAGAATGGAGTCATATAATCACATCCCATTATGTCAGAACACATATGGCATCCACTAGTACTAACAGGGTACTGAAGCCCCCACTGCACTCCCCAGTAAATCTGCACATGGAGATTATACTGAAAATCCATTTAATCACCATCCTCTACTGGAAGAGGAACCGTTCATTAAAATAAAACAGGCCAAAGAAAACCAAAACCACATAAAAACATCAAACAAAAAACAACACAACAGAAAAAAAATCCATCTGTGTCTTGTATGTCAGAGATACAAATGCATGGTCAGAAGTCCAGTGGCAATATCACAGCAGTGGACTGTTCCATCTCTAAATCAAGAAGGGCCAAGTAAATCAGGTTTTTCAGAAGCAATCAGAATAATCAGCCAAGATATTCACAGATAAAGAATGGAGAAAGGAGGAAAAGAAATTCCTCTGGATTTTCACCTTTGCCAATATGAGAAAATTTCATAAGAAACTTGGGCTAGAAGGCAACTTGGTTTATTTGTGATTTTTATCAGTGGGTGAAGAATACAATGAATGACCATCAAGTAGGCAGATTTCATCAGTCTAGAAAAATGAGTAGGTCAAATTGCAGAGAATGCAAACCTAAAAAGAAACAGAAAAGAATTCAGATGAAGTTGAAGTTTTCATATAGAAATTACATTATGGTAATTTGCAATTCTGCCCTTGCTGAAAAGAAGAGTAGGCAATACAGTGAGAGATCAACTGAGCTTTGTTGAGCTCAAAAAGAAATATCAGAATACAAAGTGCAAATTAGATCTGATTTCTATCGACAAGTCTAAAGGAACACAGCATGCAGGGACACACTCAGAAAAGGATCAAGTGCAGGATGAGACACAACTGGGAAGGGATGCCAGTGACAACAAGAGATCGTTCTGCAAACATTACTATAAGAAACACTTAAGAATGTGGTCTTGGCTTGTTTCTCAACAGAGAAGTAAAATTACATGCAGAATATGAATTAATTTTAGATGTCTATTGCTTTGTTTTGGGTTTTTTGCACTCACTTTCATCATTAATGTCACTTGAAAGCTACAGTTACTATTCCTTTTAGCCTATTGCTTCTAAATCATCTGGTCTAAATTTAATACCACTGTCATTTTAAAAAGATTGTAATTCTTTGCTGATATTATCACCAGCAATAGCAAGTGTCAGATAATGTATTAGTCAACAGGCTGCTGAGTGAACAGTGTATGAGAGAGAGCTACGTGAACCAGGTCATGGCATACAAGTGTACCTGAAGGTGCAGTGGCTCCTGGGACAACGCTGAAGGTAAACTTGGTGAAGTGCATATCCCTCCTATCTGTGTAACAAAGCTGTGCTTTTGAACAGAACTAACCAACTTCCAAAAAAGCCCAGGGCGTATGCACATTCATACAGTGTGCAGAGACAGGAGACCAAGCCCTAGAATAAAATGGGAAATGCATCAAATGACAAGATGTATCACTGCCAAGAATTAGGACAGAATAAGCAAATGACAGACTGATAAAAAGACAAAGGTTGGCAACTATCTTTGAAAACAAGGTTAAAGGTACAAAAAAAGTGCAGAAGACTTGTAGATCACTCAGTCTAGAAAAATATAGGAATAAATAAGTCATATTTAAGCACTTAGGAAAGAACAGAAAGATTACCAGTACCCAAGATGTATCAGTAGTACATCATAGGCAGTATAATTTACTGCTGGGATGCGTAACAGGTATTACTGATGGGTGAAAAGCAATCACTGCTATATTTTGGTATGGCTCTTATCATCTCACATAACATTCTCACAAGCTCCCAGCAAATAAATGAGTTAGAAGAAATAAGCACCATATGAATGTGAAACTGCAAAGTTGAACTCGGGGGTAGTTATACACCAAAACTTGTGAGTTATGTTTCATAGGATTTTGTCCCAAATCTGATGCTATTTAATACTTTCATTATTAACTCAGCAAAATTGAGTATATACTTATTAAACATTTAGAGACATAAAGTTAAGCAAATTAAAACTGCATCAATTCATAACAATATTGCCTGGAGAAATGACACAAAGAATTTGAATCAGGAATGGTCAGAAGCTCTTTGCTGCAGCAAGAACAATTATCTGAACCCACAGAGAATGGGGAACAACTGATTAGAGAACAGTTCTTCAGAAAGTCAACTGGGATCACACTGGATCATAAACCAAACAAAACAATAACATGCTGTTGCATAAAATGTCATCAATTACAATGGGATACATTATTCTAGTAACATGGATAGGGAAAAAGGAAAAAGCAGAATGAGAATATGAAATCTTCACAGAAAGAAATATTTAAAAGCAAGCAAAACACTAGTAATTCTCTTGGATGTTTCATCCACGGTCCTTCCAGCCTAACATTTCTGTGATCCTATTTTGCTGGCAAAGCACAAGGAAGCAAAGCCAATGCTACATTAGCTTTTGGAATTAGTAATTCTGCTGGTACATAAAATATCTTCTGCTTACTAATCCAATAAAGGTAACAAATCAAGAAGAAAAAATTTGATTTTCCTCCAACAGTGTATTACAAAAGAGAGAGAAGCAATAAGCAGAAATTAATCAGTTGTAAAATAGCAGAGTTTTGCCCAACTTACCACCTGCAGATACTGCCTTGCAAATCCACACAGAAATGCTCCCCATGTGTTAAGTGCACATATGAGTATGTTTAACCTTAGCTGCAAATACAGCAGCCACATTCTTCTCTTTGGGCATTTAGTATATTTTAAATTGTTTGATTTCTTACTGAACTAAGTTTTATGCACTTTCATTTACTGCCTTTTTCCATCCAAATGATGTCTGACATAATGCCAAGCTAAAAGGTTCTCAATTTAAATGACAAAACATTTCACAACAACTTTTACATAGTTTTTTTTTCAATTCTGCATGGAAGCCTCAGCTACTAGAATAGGCAATACAGGCATACATGAATTAGCATCTTCAGTTCTGTAAAATATTGCTGAGATATTCCAGAGTGCTACTATAAAAAAATTACTATTTCTGAAATGTGATATATTAATTTAATGTAATTTAAAAAATAAAAATAAGATAAATTATTTGAAAATAACTCCCTGGAAAACAGAAAAATATACTCCTCCAGGAAGAAGTCTTTACAGATCATCTATATGTTTTACTACCTCAATACAACAAAGCAGGCCTTGCTTCTTGTAAAAACTGACTAAGTCAAGAAAATAATGGAGCCTGGCATTGTATAGGAGTCAGTAAAATACTATTTTTAGAGTCCTTTAATGGCTACTTCTTTTATTGTTAAATACAAGGAAATACTCTCCCCAAAACCCTGTGTAAGCATTCAATGATTTTCTATTAAGTGGCAAATAATCTTACTGATTTATTGCCTTTAGACAGAGATAGATAAATACTAGGGCAGGAGGCATAATTACTGGGCACTAACATTATTTTTCAAGACAGAAAGATAATTTATTAATAATTTTTTCAAGGTATATTTGCAATTAACAAGTGTTCAAACACTTAACTGCACAGAAGGACAACAGAAGCATGTAATGGAGATACATCAAAAGCCACCCATACAGCCTTTCTGGTGGAAAAAGTGACATTTCTATTCCAAAGTCATCCACACTACACTGATCAACTACATAAGTATCTCTGCAGTTGCAAAACACAATTAATTAGATGTCTAATAATCCCAGATGGAAAGCTCTTCTCTCAAGTATTTTTAAGTATAAGGTGTTCCGTGATAAAAATCAAGAATTCTCACAATTCCTTTCCAATTAAACATTCTCATTAGAACAGTAGGAATAATGACTGGTCTTTAAACTGCTAAACCTTGAAAGATCCTTCAGAGAAACTGAAGGCTGTGAAGGAATCCCAAGAGGATCATTTCAGATTTCTGGGTGTTAAGGCACTACAGCTAGTTCCTTAAGGTATATTTAACACAAACACATGAATTGTCTTGGTGGTCAGTGATCAAAAACATGAAGGAAGTGATGATGAAAAGCAAAGGCACAAGTTGAGACATCAGACAAGTTACCACAGACTGAAGGCAGGATGTCTCCTAGCACAGTGTAAAAAGGAGTGTAGGAAGGCATTATAGGAAATGGATTGAGAGAGAGAATACAGAACGTATAGCAGTCAATATACTAAAAATGGAACCTCATCTGAAATCCTCTTCTGATAGGAGTTATTGCTTATAAGAAAAAAATGAGAAAGTACCCACAGTTTGTAAACAACTTCAGGACTCAAGAGTCTCTGTCTTTGCCTTTCCAGGAAGACTGATCAACTTGTGTGCACTGGTTCTGCTTGGGATAGAATTAATTTTCTTCCCAGCAGCAAGTACGGGGTTTGTGTCTTGAATTTGTGTTAGAAACAGTGCTGACAACTCAGCACCGGTAAGGGATATTTTTGGTATTGTGGAACAGTGCTTACACAGAGCCAAGGCCTTTCCTGCTCTGCGGCCCACCCCACCAGCAACGAGGTTGTGGGTACACAAGGGGCTGGGAGGGGACACATCCAGGACAGCTGACCCCAACTGACCACATGGATATTCCAGATCATTTGGCTTCATGCTCAGCACATGCAGCTGGGAAAGAAAAGAGGAAGGGGTGAGGGTGACACACATTTGGAGTGATGACATTTGTCTTCCCAAGTCACTGTGACGTGTGACGGAGCCTTGCTTTCCTGGGGATGGCTGAATATCTGCCTGCCCTTGGTGAATAAATTCCTTGCTTTGCTTGGGCACGTGGCTTTTTCTTTCCCTATTAAACTTCCCTTATCTCAACCCATGAGTTTTCTTACTTTTAATCTTCTGATTCTTTCCCCTATCCCACTATGGGGGCAGTGAGCAAGTGGCTCTGTAGGGCTGAGCTGCCAGCTGGGGTTAAAACCATGACAAAATTTCTCATCACAGAAGGCAGAACCCCTACATGTAAGAGAAAGGAAATAACCCCTAATAAGTGAGAGTATAAGGGTGTAGTGGCTGTAAGTCAGCAAGCTTAGATCACTGCATCAAGAATTTCCTGCATTTGCCACTTAGATATTTTGTAGATAATAGCCAAATCAAGAAGAAAGAAGGTAAATAAGCAATTACTAAGTCAGTTTAGGTATATCAGTTAAGTAGTTAAAGTTTGATAAAATAGGTCAGGGCCTTGGTTTCAAATAACCACTCTTCCAACTGACCTTCTAAAAATATTCCACTAAAATTTAGCACTTCCACTGCTAAAAATTTTCCTCTAAAAAAGAATTAAAGACATACCCTCTTAGCAAGATATTTCACGTATGCCAAAAATAAAAACTCCATTATTAAAGAATTCATAGTATTCAAAGGTAAGGTCGAAGAAGCAATCAAAAACCTGGTTGTAACACATTATGAAGAAGTTTTAAAAGGCACATAATAATATGACTTGGTAACTCAAGAGTTCAATTTCACCAACACATGCTATAAACATGGGAAAACAAACAACAGAACTGACAGAACACAGAGTAGTAATTTTGTTAATGAAATTTGGTATCTTCTACATAAATTTCAGCACAGCTTTTTAGTATTAATTTGTTCCAAAACTGTCCCCATTACTTAAATATTGAAGAGTTGTTAAAACTGCTGTCTTGAGTGAGTGAGGCTTTGCTAACACTGCAAGACTGACAGCACAGATACTATGATGCTCTTTGCACCCATGAAGTAGAAGAGCACAAGTAAACATTTGACATTTTTATGTCAAATTAAACATAAACAATTTAAGTTTGATCATTAAGAACAGAATCAACTGCAATCACAGATGAGATCTGCAGGATTATTTTATGGTTTAATAAAGGAAATGACACTTCTTTCCTCTCCTTAATGAAGACTTGGGTAGGGGGAGAGGAAGGTGAGAAGCACTGAGAATTACCATGATAACTTGTTGCAACTTGTTTACAAAAAGAGCATAAAAACTTCTGGAAATTAAAATAACGTGGACATATTTTTACTCTAATCACTTCCATTTTATGCACACTACTGTTAATAAAATACAAATGCTATCCAAAATATAATTGCTACTGACTGCTCTTACTGGAATTATTTGCAGTTTCTCAACCTGTGAATGCACACCAAGTTTTCATACAGTACACCCAGTTTTGTCAGTAATAAATTGCTAGCTCCACCTAGTGTTGTTTATGTCCTATTCCAACAGGCAGTGAAAAGCAGAGAGCCAGTCATAACACGGAGCTGTGCAGTAATTCTGCTTGCTCTTTTGGAAAGGCATCCCTCATCCAGCTCACACACAGTACTCTGCACACCCCGAGCAGCATTTTCACCAGCACTGACTGAACAGCTCCCACAGCCTCTCACTTAGAAAAGAAGCCATCTTCCAGTTTTATTTTGTTTTCAAAATAACAAAATGCTGCTTGTAAACTCTTGTGGAGACAAAAAAGGGTGCCAGAAGTCTTCTGGCAACTTACTCAGAACACACTTTGATTCCATTGCTGGATGAGGTAGTATTGCTGTTACTGTGACAGACCCTTTCAAGATTAGCATTGTTTCTCAGAAAAACTGTTTCTCCAACATGGGCTGAGCCTACGGAATAGCAGATAGCTCATCTATTCTTATTGTATTTTCCTGCTGAAAGGGTATCTGTCTGGATAGCACTTCTATGATATCCAGATATCTGGATAGCACCAAAATGATTTTAGGCTGTATTTTATCTACCTTGATTGAATCAGCAGCTCAGCTTTAGTCAGGGCTGTGTCAGAACTGGAATGAAGACAGAGCTGATTCACCCAGTTTGCACATAACAAAATTTCACTACAAAGCAAGTTTTACATTTCTCAAATGCTACAATGATTTCTACTCAGTTCACCAAAATACAAGCTGCACTAACATTTAGATCTTGTGATAACTTGATTTAATATCTGCAGACCAGAAGACACTATTTTTTTTTCTTACAAACATCAACTTGTAAATTTGTATTTTAATCTTCTAAAAATCCTACTGCTAAAGTTACCAACAAGTAAACAGATATAGAAACTTTGAATGCTTCTCAGTGGCTGAAGAGAATGAAAACTTTCTTCACACAATAATAACTATCAGAGCTGAAGCCTACGGTTTTTGTCACAGGAAAACAAATCTTGTGCTGCTGTCCTCTGACACCATCTCCTCACTGGTGCTCTTCATCTGGAACTCACATTCCAGAGCCTGAAGAGTTTGCATCATTGTTCTCCAGGACCTGCTGATGCTACTGACTTTATACTTTGGCATGACAGGTAAGTTCAGTATCACAGAGTAAAAGGGAAAACCTGTATTACCCTGCTGTCCCAGGAACCCCTTCAGAAGATTACTCTGCAGGTCCTTAAAAGGGGTAGGACTTTGACTGCCAGGCGGTTTTCTTTCAGGACTCACTCCTAAGAGCCAGAAATCATCTTCAGATCCTGAATCTCTTTTTATTCAGGCACCCTGTTTTCTTATGACAACACTATTCTTCCATCTTATAGTGGTTCACAGTAAGCCAATTAATAACAATCTCTGTTTTGGTTTTAGTCATTATGCCTACATGCTTTAAAGCTGTTCACTTTATAAGCATTAAGATAAATAAATAATAGATAAACACGTTTAAACACAGGGCACACTTACCTGTAAGCATTAATATAATCCTTTCTGTGTTGTAGAAGAAAATCTTTCAGCTTTCCAATATGAGAAATCTAAATGAATAGAAATCATAATTAAATTTCAGGTAACTGATAATTTTACGTTTGAAGTTCAGTATTTCACACTTCAAATGTGAATTCATAATTTTCTTATTCTATAATTAAATAAAATTTACTCTTTTATACTCGAATTTTCACATTTTCCAAGCAGTCAACACATAAATAGTTATCTAAAAAAGGTCTGTTGTACGAACATCCAGCTTGGAGAACTGTAGTAAAAATACATCTTCTTCCCACAAAGCATAAACTAAACAGTAAATAGAACTACAGTATTCAATATTAAAAATATTAAAAGTCGTAACACAAAACATTATCTAAATTGTCAATCCAGAAGTTAATGACTCCAGAATTTAATGTACACATTGGAAATAAATTCATTTTGGAAGACTACACAAGAAATTTTTCAACTCTTTACTGATCAGATATACATATTCAAGTTCAGCTATCAAAACTTGTACAGCAATGTAGTGACTCTCTCGCTTCTACTTTTGCCATAATTCAGTGACCAGTTTGTGCCCAAACTAAAGCAGTATCTCTGCTATCTGATAATCACTAGTAAGCTTTGCCAGATCATACACCCAAATCAAATTTCCATTTCTGAATTTCCACCTCAGTCTGGATAACTTTTACTATAAATCACTTTATTTTCTTTTTAAAGAGATCTTTACAAAGACCTTTTGGAAAGCCACAAAAAAAAAAAAATCTGGAACAACTTTTGCAAACTTCGGTCTGATTTAAAAGATTTGGTGTAGCGTAAGATGCTGCTTATTTTAGAGAATGAACTACAAAAGTGTAGCTTAATTCCCCAGAGAAATGAGAAGACATGATGAGGAGGGGGAAGTGGGAAGAGAATTCTATACGTTAGCAGTATATATTTTCCGAGGCAACTTTTAAAAATATATTCTCAAATATTAATTAATAATTCTGTGTAAACAAAGTATGCAAGGATTTTTATAAAACGTAAGTCTTTTTTGTTTACAATAAATGCAGTTTACTCCATGTATCTGGGAAAAAGTATCAGAAACTGTTCAAGTCTTAAAATCCCATTTTCATGCAAATGATCTTTGCAATTAAACAAACAAAAAAAAAACAGAGAAAGAACACAGAATAGTCTGGATAAATAGAAGATTAATTTCCCCAATTATTTTTTCAAAAAGAGCTCTTTGAAAAAAAAGTGCAAGGAAAAAAATGTACATAGTAAGACCACAGTAATTTGTACAACTCAAGATAAGTGTTCTCTTGTGCAAATAGATAAGGCTCCATTTCCCTATTATTATTATTTGCTCTGTTTCAGTTTTACTATATATAATTCATCATTCTGGATAAGGTTTTTCCCAGTCCTCATATTTCAAGTTTTCTGTGTGATTAACAAAGGAAATTTCATCCCATTCACAGCAAACTGAGTTCTGTCAGTATGTTCAGGAGTTTCCCAAAGTGTGTTAGCACTTTTATACACAGCAAGGGAAATACTGCAATTACTACGAGACTAACGAGGCACAAAGACTAAGCTAAATCATTCTACAGATGTTCCTTCTCATTCCCACTTGAACTTACTATTTGTACAGATACTGTATCATCTATTTCTCAGCTCAGACTTGGTATGTCATCAAATTTGCTGAATAGATAAATCAAGCTTGACTGTGAAAGTAAAACATCTAAAACAGTTAGATGTTCCAGTGTTCCAGTGGAACAATAATACTTAATAGGCAGAAAGAAAGTACTACAGACAGCAAAACAAATGTAAAATAAGAAATGGTCCAAAACATTTACATTTATGCACGAGCCCTAAACTAGAATACAGATAAGCAAAATTTTGTAAGAAATAAATCTTAATATTACTGCAATAGGTATAATTTAGGAGTGATTAACAAGCAGAAAGAATCAGAATGACAAGCAAGAGCACTGTCTTACAGTAATTAATTCATCTACTCACAAAGAGCATTCTATTTAGGCTAAAATTGTCATCATGTGTTTGAATTGCACTGACCCCACTTTGCCTCTCCTTCATTTGTAAAGCTTTTTTCATGAATTTAGAATGACACCATTATGCCCATACTCACATCAAGCTCTTAGTTCCCAAGATTTGCATCAGAAGTAAGACCTCTTGTTTTAGTTTCCCTCAAATTCTAACAGCATCTTCTGCAATCCTGCACTGCAGATATTTCTTTCACCTTTTGTTACCATGTACTACCAGCATAGCTTTGAATTCAATTTGTCATAACCATATGAGCAAAATTAACTTTTTTTTTATTAAAAAGAAGGTTTCACTACTATTAAAGGGAGGGACTGTTAATTTTATTTTTAAAAACTGATTGGTTTTCTGTATGATGCTTCATTTTTTCCAGACACAAAATATCCCTCATTATACAAACATTAATCTTCAAGATATCTCCAGGCTCATCAACTTGCAATTACTCTGGTGTTATCAGAGGCTCACTACACACTCTTTAAAAAGTTATCAAGCTTCAGCCTAAAGGGAATAAAGCTTCTCCCTATTACCACTAAGTGGCTTTATTAGAATTGTATCGCTCTTATTACTGTCAAATTATTGTCTAGTTTCCAGGTTTACTGATTACCAACTTGTATACATCTCTTCTTGCTTCAGAATGGTCCTTTCCCTTAAAAGTTCTGCTTCCCTGCATGTTTGACTGTCAGTAATTCTATCTATCTATCTATCTATCTATCTATCTATCTATCTATCTATCTATCTATCTATCTATCTATCTACCTCTAACTTTTGTAGCCCAGACAAATAACACCAAGGTTTTATTTCCTTCTCACAAAACAGTTCTGAAGTTGCAGAACCCACAGCTTTCCTCTGCATTTGTTCCAGTTTGCATCCATCCATTTCCAATGCAAATGACTAGAAAGGCATTCAGTGATGGTTACTTTGTAACTATTTCTGTTGGAAACACCTTTTTTCCTACTATTTTTTCTAGATCCCAGTATGTATCTTGCTGGTCCATGATCTTTTCCTTATTAATTTAGTCTAGAGTCCATGAGCAAACCATTCTTCACCTATACTCCAACTGCATGACAAATCTACACTTTTTCCTAATTTTCTTTTTATTAAAATAGCTAAAGAGTATTTTAACTTTAGTTGCTAATACCATTAGCAACTCATTGTGAATTTGGCCAAACTTAACTTTATCTCTGTAAAAAAAAAGTCTTCCCTTCTGCAACAGTTTTCTTGGCCAGTCTGTCTTCCTCACCCTGCTTTCCACTGCCTCTGGGATAAATTTTTGTATCTTCTCTAATTAATCTTTCAAGTAGATCTAGCAGAATTTTAAATCCCACCTGCATTTCAGCACATCCATTTTTCCACTCCATTTACCCATCCATCACAACCACAACTTCCAATTTGCTGTACATCCCTGTTTCCAAAACCTTTATACCACCAGTTGACACAGGTGTCAAAAGGATAGATGAAAACAATTTGAAGAAGCACAAACACATCTGAGTATTGCCCTCTCGTCATGGTTCTCATTCTTTGCATCTGGGAATTGACTTTCTTTTTCTCCGAAATTCTGGAGCAGAGAAATAAGCCTTTCCTTCAACCCTGAAATAAAGAAATGATTTCCTTTCTTCTCCCCAACCCCTGCAGAGATAGGAGGGCTTAGAGAAAAGCCCTTCGTAGTTGCAGCACTCTTGCACTACATAATAACTAAACTTATCTTACAGAGAAGAACACTGCTGAATTTCCAGATAACTGACATTTCTAAGGGACTAAGAGGAATAAAATACCTTTCCTCACAATATTGTGAGCACCAGTTATATCATTACAGCAACAGCATCTTCTTGAGCTTCTGTTCACTACCAGAATACAGTGGGTTATATTCTATCAATGAAGACTCCCTAGGAAACTCCAGGCTCTCCCTCTTCTCTTCCCATTCCCACTGATACTCCCTTGAGGGTCAATAGCATACCCCAAAACACTGAAATTAAATTTTTTAATTACTCTTCTGGAAAGAATTATTATGTTTCATTTCAGCTTCACAAATACCTGTATCAGCAGCAGTAGGGTGCCACCAAAGGAGGGCAGAAGCTGAAAAGCACCAGTAGGGAACTTCCTACAAGATGTATCTGCCATGAATGGATAAAGTATGTTTAACTACAACCTAAAAATTCAACATGATAACCTCCTAGGCTCAGTATTGAATCTGGAGACTCCAGGTGTCAT
Organism: Brachypodius melanocephalos; assembly: GCA_013398615.1. Taxonomy (NCBI): domain Eukaryota; kingdom Metazoa; phylum Chordata; class Aves; order Passeriformes; family Pycnonotidae; genus Brachypodius; species Brachypodius melanocephalos. The sequence continues at coordinate 10,702,438 of VZSR01003371.1, read as the reverse complement.
TTAAAAACTCCCAAGTGTAGTTCTGATCACGAAAACCCAATTGATTCTCTACAGTAAAGCAGCAGCAGTTTGCCACTATGTAGCAAACAAAAGCATCAACATCATGCAAATGAAAAACACTATAAATTCACATTAAAGCCTGTAATGTAACTTTTAAAAAGCTACTTTAGGTTTCAGTTTGCACTTGATCTTCACTGTAAACTATCTCTTTAATACATATGTCTGTGTTTTATTGCCACTACAGATTTTTTAAACAACTCTTATTAAATCATAAAAGTAATTACTGCATCTAATGCAGGTCCAACACAAAAGGAAGCTGTGAATGGATACCATCTGCTACCACAGGTGGCACGCATAGCTCTATTTATACTTGGGGTCTGCACTAAAAATGGTAGATGTTCCTCTGTTTAAGAGATTTTTCTAAAGATTTCAGAGCAGGCTAAGTTATTTAAAAAGATGAGAATCAGGAAAGCATTGCCTCCAAAGCAGCATGTTGATGAGACGTAGAGACTTCAGAACAGAGCCGCTGACTACGCTGCCTTCAGTTGCTCAGCAATACATACTGCATTTCTTTCCACTTCCAACAAAGAATTGATCACTCATGAAACAGTAGGTTCCAATTTGCATGCATTTAACCCACTGCAAGAAGCAGCAGCATTGTTTACGATTAAAATGATTGGAGTAGGTTCCCGTGACATATTGTAGAGAGAATTCAACTGGGCTGAATAGTCATTTTCATTGAACAAATATAGCGTTTTATCAAATTTACTCTTCCATCAGAACAATGTGCAACTATTTCCTACCGTATAAAATTGACTGTTACACTTCACGCTGTATTGCCACTCTGAATTTTCTAAAAGATGTACTTAGTTAAACGAAACTTTAAAACTTACTTAAAACCAAAACATAATAGAAAGGCTTTTGTAAAACTTGTGAGAGACATGGTATTTACTGTTGATTCTGCAGCACTAACAAGTACTGCTGCCTATGGTGCCATAGTAACCCTAAAACAGGAGTGGGGGGTAAAACCCTAAACAAAATTTTATATTTAATTTTCCAATATATTTGAAAAACATTATCTCCAATGTCTTACCTAAACAGATTCCATCTATAACATCTCGAAAAGGGGACTATATTCTACAAGCCCTTTTGCAAAAAGTGGAAAATTTAAGTTTGTTATAATATTAATATCTGGACACCTATCATGTTTTCAATTCCAAACATATAGTCAAGTCAAACATACCCACTGCCTATTTCAAGGGAAATTCTGAATTTCAGTAAGACATCAGCTTATGAACAGGAACTGCATGTTTCTGACCAAAAAAAGTACTATCTCATTAGTAGGAGGAGATACAGTAATTAGAGTAAGAACATAAACCTGTTCTTCCGATGTCTAAATCATATTAACAAAAAATTACAAAAAAAAAGAAAATTAAAAATTTTCCATGGTTAGTGCATGTAATGAAGGTAAGTGTTTTCAGAAGTCTGGAGTAAAACCCGAAGAGAATACATACTATAAATGGAAGTACAATTTATATTAAATACATTTTAAAGTAAGAGCTTTGGCTATTACAGTTGAAAAATAGTTAGAAATGGTTTTGACGCAGAAATACTCCTACAGAGAACTTTTCCAGAACAAACGACCTTTGATTAGATATACTAACTTTTTAAAAATACAACACAGGACAGGTTCCACACTGGTTATATTTTACCTAGGTTATATTTTAAGCCCTGCCAGCCCACTGAACACAGGCTCTGCCTGGATGATGCTAAGAACTGACAAGTCCTTTTGTATTTAAAGTAGTGTTACTTGGATTCTACATTTCAAATCTGGAACCTTCAAAAAATGAAATTATATAATTCGCAGGTACAGTGACATGTAACAGAGATTAAACCAATTAAATTAAACCGAAGTCTGAATCAGGAGCCGTTACTCTGAATTCAATCGTGTGAAGCCTGTTCTTTAAAGGATTTGCTGGCGAGTTCCCAGCACGCCATGAGATGGAGCTGTGCCCCCAGGATTGACGGCAGGGACACACTGGCTGCCTCCACACGTCAAGCGGCCAGTTTGCAGCTGATTTGTCTCTTGAGGGGATACATTTGGTTTAGGTTTCCCCAGCAAACGTGAAAGTTTCTAAAATAGGTCACGCAGATCAATTGCTCTCGTAATCTGAGACCCAAAAGAGCAAATAATATCTAAACTGTGGCATGGGGGTGGCCCGGAGCTGGAAGCGGGGAGCAGGAGGCGAGGAGACAGCCAGCCTGGCTACCTCTAATCTCAGGAAAATTGTGACTTTGTTCAGTTTCTGCTTTACATCAGCATATACATTACAGCAACGGGCAGAAAAACATTTTTTATCGCATTTTATTAGTAGTCTTGCATTTGAAGCAAAGGAATTAACCAAGAAATGGGAGCTCATTGTACCAAAATGTGTGGTATATGGGATAAGAACATTTGAAACTGAATTAATTCAATTGAACGCCATGAAAAGGAAGAGTGAGGCTACTTGAAACTTCAAGGTAAAGATGGTACAAAATTTTAAATTTTTTTTTAAAAAAAATGTTTAATATTATCAATATTCTAATTTAAAATAATACTTTTTAATATAAAATGAAAGTAAAATTTTAAGGAATCATCACAAAAGATTTCATTAGTCACCGTGAAATACTGGAAGTTAAAACCTGTCTGTGGAATACCATAAACAGTATTTGGTGCACATTAACAAAGCGATTTAAAAACCTTTAAACTGAAGTAAGAAGCAAAGCCAATTTCCTGATACCTGGTCTGGAGTCAAAAACACTTCATTTTGCTTAGTATCAAACTGTCAAAAGGGAAAAAGTAAAGAGCACTGTCTTGTACATTAAAACAAACAAACAAAAAAAACAGTTGGCTATAAACATTTTTTTTTTACTTCCTGCTTTACTTAACATATTTTTATATATACTGTCTGTGGTTCAAAAATTGTCTCATTGATTTATGCTACTGTCAGTTTATATCTAAATACTTTGCCTCTAAAATGCACTTTAGATTTGCATTTGGTTATTTTTATATTTTATTCATTGTTAATTACCCGCAATGGAAAATTTGGTATTCACTATCAGCCTAAAAGCCTCACATTTCATCATACTATGCTTTCCATAATAATAATCCAGAGTTAGTGTAAGATTCGGTCAAATATATAAAGAAAAAATTATTCTTGCCATTTTGTGACACAACTGCTAACATTTGTCGTTCATGACGCTTCTAAGAAGAGTCAAACAAAATTAAGATCCAAGAGCTCAAAAAATCCAGTTCCTCACTGACCACAATAAAGACTGAAAGTACCCAGTGTTTATCACTGGGTGACGGTTTCACTGGAATCTTATTTGGGGATAAGGCTGATAAATGTTTTAAAAATGTTTATGGTATTGACAGCAAACTCCACCTGTATAGAAAAATTACTTTGAAGTCACTGGATTTTTTTTTCAGAAATTATCCTCAAATATATTGTATATCCTTAAAATTGTTTCTAATGTTTAGTACTTCAGGCATTCGTAAACAGAAAGGAAAAAATGTCTCATTTTTTAGGGTAATTACTTACAAATACTGAATTTCAACTCCAAACCAGAAAAACGCAGAACCTTTAAAATAGAGGTCTGCATTAATTTTATCACTGTTTCCTTAGCTTTTGTGGGAACACACTGGTTTGAAACTGTCACATTCAGAAGCACATCTTGATATTCTGAAAATGGTCTGTAGACAGTCAATAGGAACATGTGATGACCTGAAAAAATTAACAGTAGGCTTCCTACAATGTAGCATCATGCTAAATGATTTTAGTACCTACTTTTCATTTATTATCAGTGGCAGCAAATACTTGCAATTTAAAAAAAGAAAGAGCACAACATCTGATTTTAACAAAACTTACTATTTCCCTTTTCCTTGTTTATTGTCAAACTCTAATCATAACTTTAACATTTATATTTTTACACAATCATCCAAAACCTAATTGACTAAAATATATACCCCACAACAATTGTGGGGAGTGTTTTGGTTGAGAGATACAAGGAAATTGGTCAAAATACGTATTTGCAATAATTGGCCTTTACCACTGCTGTTGAAAATGCTCCATTTACATTCTTTCAGTAACTGCATTCAACATTGTGTCTTCCTGTAAGAGATATTTTCCTTGTCCCTTGTTCTCACAGGGACAAGCTGAGCTCATTTTAGTACTACATTTTCTTCACTGAAATATGTTTTACGATATAAGGAGAGATGTTCAGTCTCATTTAACAGACACTCAGTAATAAATAGTTACTCTTTCTGACCATTATTATTAAATCTTTTCATATTCTAAAAGGTTTTTGCAGTGCAATTCAGAGAGTTCCATGTGCATCTGCTTCACTTGGGGACCAAGCTGAATCTGCTTCAGCGTAAGCCATTGCAGGGAACTGCAGGAGCTGAGCCCGGGGCAGGGGCAGAGCCCGGGGCAGGGGCAGAGCCCGGGGCAGGGGCAGAGCCCGCACTCCCTGAAGCCGCGGCCCAGAGCCTCGCCTCGCTCAGGCTCCGCATTCCCTCTGCCAGGCCCTTCCCACTCAGACCTCGACATTTTCGGTGTATTTACATTCGCACACACATACTGACATAGAACACGAACCGACACAACACCTATTCTGTCTCAAAATCCTACAACTCTTGTCAAATACTATTCAGAGGAGCAAGCATTTTCCTGGATTTTCATTATTGGTACAATAATGCTCTTTGTGCAAAAATACTTCTACTATGTTTCAACACCTTAATTTGTATTCTACAGACTGAACACTACTTTAGTGTTACTCTAGCATTTATACCAAATAAGTTTCTCCCCCACTAGAACACCAAGAAAAACACTTAGTCAGAAATGAGACGTTTATTAATACCTATGGAAAGAACGTGTATAGATCAGGCACAAAACCAATAAATAAATATACTGGAAGTAAGCCATTACACATGAAGATTTTAATCCAAGTGCTTTATGGTATCAACATAAAAATTAAGATGAAAGGCCCTTTCTGCCCCCTTTTCTCATGTAACAGGAAACCCCAAGAGCTGGATACTCTCCCCTAAATGGGAGGAACTTCCCGGGCCCTGGTAGCCTTAAGTTCTTCTATGGCTGATGCAGAGTGATGCATTGAGAGAGGTATTCACATCCTTAGGAAACCCCAGACAGAGCTGCTCCAGCAGGCACACACATCTCCTCCTCTGGCCCACTTCAGATTTCTGCTTCACTGCCTTTTCTGAGCAAGCCACTAATCCTTTGTTAGAGCACCTAGGAAATAGAATCATACAAAAAAGCACCTCCTCCATCCCTGGGGAAAATAATTCTTCTTCACTTGTCCTTATAACAGCAAACTGAAGTGAGGAAAAATATAGCAAAAAAAACCCCCCTCATCGTTTTAATAACTCTTGGACCAGAGAGGAATACTAACATTCAATCTGAAATCCAAATATTATCCAATTCCCTTCATCTTGTCCCTTTCTGAGAAATGAGTGTCTTATAAATTGTTATCAAGGGAAACCATGACAGGTTCACAATTCCACAGCAAGGGCTAGAAGTTGGGACTAAAAGCATCACAGAACAAAGACACCTTGTCTTGTTCCCACTCGAGAATCTTCTGACATGATGAAATCCAAGAGAAGAATGTCTTCCTTCAGAACACATTGCCCTTCCATATTTCCATCCAAATGAACACTACACTCCCAAGGTAACATATGAAGTGTCCAAAAAAAGTATCTCTGAAGCCCAGGATTAGCTCATGATAAAATGCTTTTCATGGTGGTTTTCATCCGCCTAGGTGTATTTGCCAGCTGTTTTGCCTATGAAAAAGATGCCCCCACCATGGGGAGAATAATTTCTACCTGAAAAAAATAGCCACATAAAAATTTCTCTCCAGAAAGTGCTTGCAAAATTTGTGAGGGGAAAGTTTTAGCAGTAATCAAAAGAGAAATCAATGCTATTCTCTCACATATGAGTAATACTGACAATTCAAACACATTATTTTTAATTACTGAAACCAGAATCCCTGACAAGATTTCAAGTTGTGAAGTAAGGCACTTTTCCTTCCTTTTTCTCAGCCATGAATCTCAGTAAGATTTTTTACATGTCCACTTCCTGTAATTTTGGTAATTTTAGAGTATAATTATTTTTACATTTTTATGATGCCTTTGGGGTATCATTACAAATATTTTTTAAGCATTTAAACTTAGAAAAATAAAATTAAGTAATAGCTTCTCATGAGGAGAGATTGTCAGTCCTGTTTTGGATAAACAATTCCTTTTAAAGGCAACCCAGAGATTTATATCCACTGTAACCATAGAAATTAATCTAGAGTTTAAACAAAATAGAGTAAAACATAATTTATTTAATGAAAATCAGAACAGTGCTATTGCAAATGAAAGTTGTGTTTCTGTTTTTTTAATTCAACAGCCAGCTTTGTATGCAATTGTAAGATTTTACTTGATGGGCTACTTCTTACAACTTAATCATAATCATTTAACCAATTTGAACAAAGTATTCAGATATCTGAGTTTTAATTTTACTTGATATAAATGCCAAGCACTAAAAAAAAAAGCTAAAGATTTTCACATTTAAAAAGCTAAAATAAATATATGAAACATTTTTAATGATAAGAGCAATCATGAGAAACTTCTTTGACATTGTAAGGCCAACAGGAACACAGCATAAAAATTTTTATGAGTTTCTTGTATAAAAAGTTTGGGAATAGCAGAGAAGAATAAAAATGCACAAACTGGAAAGCATTTTATATGTCAGCATAGCTAAAAAAATGTTCAGAAATAATTGTTCCTATTCCTTAAAGACTAAGTATTTACAAGTTTGCCTGAAACATTCTAGCATGCTGACCCTCAACAACAATTGTGTTACGTAAAGAAATTCAAGGTTAAACTAATTAAGTATTTATAGGTTAGTTAAGTAAGAGTTAAAAGAGCAACAGCATTTATTGTATTTTCAAAAGGCAAGGAAAAGAAGTTCACCAGGAAACACTGATGTGCTCTACAATGTAACAACAACAACAAAACCATAGCCCAAAATCTAGAAAAAATTTCACATCACAATAGACTGAAATAGTTTCCTATAGGAACATCTATCACACCCACATAAAGTGAAAAATGCTGGAGTAACAGTAGAAGGAAACGTGATCAAAAAATACAATTTAACAGACAATCTTTCTAATTAGTGTATGTTTTAAAATAAACTATTCTGTGGCACTTTTGGTGGTTATATAACCTATATATAAGTCACCATGTAAGCCTTCCTTGACCATATCAATAGGAAATAATCAAACCATTATCAGGAAAGTAATAAAAATAAATAATGAAGTTCAGCCTTATTTACAACTAAACTGTGAATTCAATTATTCTACTATACAATGACAAAAACACTATCAAACAAAAGAAAGAAAAAAATTAAGCTGCTTAAAAGCTGAAAGTTTCTAGTAAGACAGTAACTGTTCATAAGCTAGAGTACAAACTCTGAAAACCTCAAGAGATACAAACTTCTGGTCTCCTCTCAACTCAGTCTGTAGGAGAGAATGATCTAGGAGACTCAGCCAAACCAAGGCTCACATGGACATAACAAAGCTTGGCTTGTAATACAAATGCCAAAAGAGACTCATTGAAGCCAACTTTGCAAGACCATGCAAGACACCTCGAAATACAACAATCTGTTTCTGTCTCTTAGCTAAGTGACCTGTATCCTGTAATTGGCTACCATTCCCTGCAACATACTACTAATTTCTGAAGGAGTTTTATCTATCTCAGAAAGTCTCTAATTCCTAAGAGCCCACAATTTCACATAATAGGTGGCTTTTTGATGGTACACATCCACAGAAAAGAAAACACACATTGCATAAATAGGGAAAGAAACAGAAACAAAAACTAACGCAAAACCGCACAAGAAAAGGAAACAAAAGGGTTGGCTGAAATAAAATGAAATAGCATCTGTACTGAGACATACCACCCCTGTATACTTCTGCATTATGTCTGAGGTTCCAATCAGTAGTCAACTCCAAAGGGCCTCCAAGAAGAGAGGGCTGTAGTAAACTACAGCATTATCCTCATGGCTGCTCAGGAAAGGAACAGAGTCTCCATTCTGAAATTACTAAGTGCCCAGCCAGCTGTGAGACTATCTTAGGAAACGAGATGTGACAGAGAGAGTGACATGTATTTACTGACAGATTCCTGTTCACAAGGACTTTGCAGTAAGAGCCGCATCGGCTATCCAGCACCTTAAGTACACTGAGATAAGATCACAGAAAGCACCAGTGCAATGAAAAAGACTGTGCTTACTCTAATGAATCAGAAGAGCTTCAGAAGACAAAAAATCTATTAAAATACTTACTTCACAAAATCAGTTTGAGTTCTTATTTTATCTGAAACACTCTGTTATAAAACTGAAACTACTTTCCTTCGTCCAACTTTTAATTTTACAGGCAACATCAGAGTTTTTCAACAGTTTGGGGCACACACATTTCATAGATGCTACCGTTTTCATAGAGACCTTCTTTTCACAACTTTCTGCTGATATCCATTTGGCCATTGCTGTAGCATGTAGGGCAAGAAGGAACCATCAAGTAACTAAACCACCACCATGACAACGAGTAAACACACACAAACTGTCCAGGAATTCAGATTAAGCTGTAAAACTTAGTAGTGTGCTTTGTGTTAATACTCAGTGCCTATCAAACAGTTTCACTGTACCTTACCAACCCATATAGTGAAAAAATCAATGTTACCTCTGTCTTTTGCCATAACAACTAGATTGCCCAGGTTGGACTGCAGTAGCTGAATGCTACTCCATTGTGTGGGCAAATAACAGAACAACTGGAGGAAAAATACTTGCGTTTCAGCAGAAAAGCATAGGGAGAAATTGGAGGATCTCTTGTGAGAGGAGTACTGGTTGGTGTACAATTTTCACTCAAGGTTAGACTAAAATGCTACTGCAATTTGCCACAATGTTTCACAGCTCTTATGTGAATTAGTGAAGAGACTCTCAAGTCAAGGACAGAAGTGGTATCACATTTTCCAGTTTCTATTTGGGTTACAAACACCTGATTTAACAAATGTCATGCCCCTGCTGCACAGCTCTGCTCTACATTACAGATCAGTCAGTATTACTGAAATACATTTAATCAGTTCTTCAGTAGTCTGCTCATGCACTGGCATGAGCTTAGGAAGAGAGGAAGGTAAACATGAAGTACCTCCCTGCTGAGGAGCTATCTCAGTAGCAACTTCAAGATGAAAATGTTACAGCTATGAATCACAATCAGAACATGAAAACTTAATAGTAGCAAGAAAATTTACCAACTAGACTGGTTGGGATTAAGTGGTAATGTCGAGCAGGTATCTGACTGTATGAATAAATGGAACAGGAGCTGGCAAAGCTCATTGCGGCACAACAGTGGAAAAACAAGAGAAACATTGAAAAGTGATGGAAGGGGAGAATTGCAGATGGAGAGGGTAATAGAAGCAGAAGGGCATGGTCTGAGGAAAAGAGTAAAAAACCAAGAAAAGTAAGGTTTTTTCATCCTAGCTAAAGCAGTAATTGTAATTACAGTGCAAATGAGAGACAGATATCAGAGACACAAGAGCCTAGCATGTATTGGAAGAACAGGACCCTTATTTAGGGTAATAAACCAAAACATAACAAAAAAACCCCAAACCTCACACTTAAAGGGGAAAGAAGCAAACCCCCAAACCAATTATAAAATCTCTTAGAATGTAAAATATTCTCCTTGAAAGTGTTCAAAATAGCCTAAACAAAAGACTTCATGCTGTACATATGCTAGCAAGGAGAGGGTTAACCTGACCTCATGTTTTAATAACATGTTCTATTCCTTGGCACATCAGCATTAGAACCAGAGCATTCCAAAATTACAATTTTCCCCACAGAAACACACAACAATTTCAAATGCCTGTAGCTCTAATGTCATACCAATGGAAAAGCATATTGTTGAATACAGTGTATAGCAAGAGATGCATCCTTAAAGTCAGTATATCTAAACTAGTTTGAAAATACTTATTATTTTTTGTCCTGAACGTTTTTCAGTCTCCTACAGAGCAATTTGAATGTGGTTCCTGCATAAGCAACTCAAATGTCTGTCTGACTACAGCATCAATAAGCATGGAAGACGCAAAAATGAGTAAGGATAGAAAAATAAGGAGAAGGAAAATAAACCCCAGTGTCTGAATAGAAAGTTTTACTCACATAACTTTGTTTAGTTCTATCTCATTGCACCATATCAAATCAACCGTACTGTAACTTCTTATGTAGCTTAAGTAACTCAACAGGATTTTTCTTTTATTTAAAGTGATTTAAAAATTTGCACTTTAGAAAGTTCTTCAAAAGCATAACTTTAATTACTGTAAGCCTATTTTTATTGCTTAATTAGTAGCCATTATTAATACTAATTAATGTCATAAATGGAGTCAAGAAAAAGTCCAAAAAGCAATAGCTGGACAAGACAGGAAAAAAAAGACAAAGGAAAAATTATTTATAAAGATTAAGCTTCATACAGACAGCACTTGGAATTCCTTTGTCTTATACAACAAATTAGATAGCAACAAGAGAAAAAAGCTCCCTTTCTACTGCAGAAAGTCAAACAACTGACTAGGTATTTGCGGGCAACCAAATTACTCTTCTTGTAGTTAACAGTTTCTTACCACTTAAATAAACAAGTGTCTACTAATTCTGTAATGTGTAGAAAATCAGCCAAAAATCAGGAAATAAATACATTAACAAAGGAATTAAATGGAGTGCAAATTAAGAATACCAACAACAAGAAATCAATGACACCAGAATTGTGACAGATTTCAACAGAAACCTATGACAAAATACAATACACAGAGCCAGAAACAAAAGCACATGTCAAAAACATACGGAACAAATGAAGGGAAAAGAAAGTTGACTCTTTTAAATAAGTGAATCAGGAGAAAATAGGGTGACTCCTGAAGAACCTAATTTTTTTTTCAAAATAAATACCAGGGATTATAATAAAGTTAATATTCCCTTTAGATTTAAAAAATTATCTTACAAGGGAAATTCAATGTACTTCCTTGAAGAGAGGCAGCTAAAAGATGTGTGCTCTCCGCTGGGTTTGGAGTGCCTGCTCCGAGGCAGGGGACACGTACAATTACAGGAGCTGACTCAAGTGATCTGGTTTGAAAACAGCTGACACACAAATATCCACTGAAGCACAAAGGACAAATGCTTTCACTTTTTAAATTTCTCTTTCCATTAAATTAAAAACATGGGGGGTTTTTAATACTGGTTTTATCTTACACTACAAATATAGTGTATGCAATGGACAGCAGAAAATCTATCAGGCAGTGTCAGAATGCAACTGAAAATTAAAAGTAGTTTCTTGCAACAGTCACAAAAAAGCCCTTTTTCTAATGAGCAAAGGAGATGCAACTGAACCAATTAATCTTCACTTGCAAAAAACACTTGATGTGGCCATGAAAAATCTTAAGACTATGAAATAGTCCTTTTTCCTGTAACACAACTTCTGTCTATTGCAGCCAGTATAATTATCAAGTTACTGTCAGTAGCCTTAGAATTTGGGGTCAGTAGTGTCACTACCTCTTAGAATTAAAATTATCCAGATCCAAATAAACACAGTGTGAAATCTAGACTTCTCATTTCAGGTAACCGGCAGGCTACAGGTACTGCCTTAGTTTACTCTCAGAACATACTCATTTCAGCTGTTGGTCTTAAATGCTTTCATTTCTGAAGTTCTGTGCAATACTTAAGCCATGTAAAATGAAATGGAGCACAGGAAATAGATTCCACAACCTATGACTGTGCAGATTTTTCCTATGAAGCTGTAACACAGAACTATTAAATATTCAGAAACTTACATCAACTATCTCTACTTTCCATTGCAGTCTGGTAGTACATTCTATGGCAGCATAAACTTTATTAGAATTTCTAAGTGAATTTTATTTCTTATTGTCATTATGGTAAGGAGGAAGGAAAAAAAGTGCTAGGGGACTTAGTAGAAGTAGATTATGACCATATCTTCTACGATAAATCTACTAATACAAATACAATTGTGCAACAGACGACATTTGCTATTATCAATAGCTGTAAGGTCTTGGCTCCTGATGTGGAGTTAAGACAGGGAGAAAAAAAAGACTTCCCAATGTTTTTGTAAATAGGATTCTGATGAAGGACTGAAATTTTAAATTGGATTTCCCGACTTCTGAGTGCATGGCAGTCCTTTGTTTCTGAGAGAGAAATAAACCAAAACAACAAACCAGACTGACGTTATATACTACTACATTTCCTAATACTACACTATTACAAATTTTGCTTTAAAAGTATGATTATGAATATCATTTTATACATTTCCATATTACCTCTTCAGAGCAGTATCATTCATCCAGCAAACTACTACACACTAAAAACTCAAACCAAACAAACAAACCAGCCAAACACCTTCCACCCAAAAAAACACCCCAAAAGAGAAATAATAGAGCGCTTTTCCCATGCTTACAAAATATGGTGACAAAATACATTCCATGCAATCTCTTGGGCTTCAGCTTTACAGTCAACACAACATTCATTAGATCATTTTTTTCCTCAAGTGCTACAAGGAAAGCCAATTAAACATCAAAAGACTCCTGCTTGTCATGTCAAATTTACTACTTACTGGAACAGTGTGCCTTATTCATCAAATATGTGTTCACTTGGAAGTCATCATGAACCACATTCTTAACTAATTACAGCAACTGCTACAAAATACTGATTATTATTAAGAATAAGTAAGTTAAACTAAATGCACTAATTATCATAGGCTTCACTTGCCAAGAAACACCATTCTATCTATCAAAAGCACACTGCACAATTAAAAGTTAAAAATAAAGTGTTTATTCTGTCCTTAATCATTGCTCCTCCACTGCTATCGAAGAGATAGGAGATGTTCTCCTGTAACAACCTCACCCTGTGCACTGCACTGGGTTCTGCAAACTACACAGCTTCGTTGCAAAGAACGCCTGCCAAGAGAAGGCTGCTCAGAGCTGTCCTGTAAGGAGTAACAACACCATGTTGGAAATGTTATGTCAGACAGTGAACGCAGCATGAGATTCCTCTCAGCAAGATGCATATTATATTGTGTATTATTATATATTATGTGGTTTGTTCTGCTTGTGGAATAATATCAAAAGATGCCTGGGCTTCAACTTGGTGGTCGAAATGATAACTTATATTAACTTCTACGACTTGTAGCTGCCTATGTATTCTGTAACATTGCCTGTGTGGTTGAATGGATAGTTACTTGCTTTAACTGAAATAAATTAATAAAATAATTGAAAAACTATTTTCAGCACTATTTTCTAACCCCTATCAACTACTGGCAATATTGCAGTCAAGTAGTCAGAGTTCATTTTTCTAAAAGAGCCAAAACCAGCAACGGTGGGTGTTTTAATCTGAGTATTAAATATATGGCTATGAACACAGACATTTAATTACATAACTTTGTTCAGATTCTTTCATAATTTCATTGTGGCAATATTAAATATTCAAAAGAGCTGTTTAATCCACTTTTTTAAAATTTAAAAATTATTTATACAGTAAACTCTTGGGACTTGGTGCCATTTTATTAACTTCACTGGAATAAAAAACGTTTTCCTAAACACTAAGTCAACAAATAAAAACCTTCATGATCTAGCAACTAGGTAGCAAAATAAATCCTTTAAAAACTATCAAACGACGCTAAAAATAAAATTAGATATAAATTCAAGTTTTAGACTGTGGTCAATTGAGGTCTAGACAAAACCCTATGTTTGTTCACTGCCTAGTCTCCAGTCTGCTCCAAGTTTGAAAAGGTAATTGAACTCAGTCTATAATTACTGGATTAGATACAGATGGGCTCTGTACATTTCAGGGGAGGAAAGAACTGTTTTGATTCATTTTATGATTGCCTGTAAGGTCAGACTTTTCAAAATGTACTTTCATCTGTTAAATAGTTTCTCAAAGTCCCAGGGGGACATCTTCAATAACTGATGTTTTAAGCAATTTGAGTCTATGAGATCAAGTCTTTGAATGTAATATGCTGTCCATTTTCTAGAATTATAAATGTGCATGTAGGTTAATTGCTACAACTCAGAGAGAGTTTCAAAACTACAATTTTTCAGAAAATTGCTAGTTTTACCCAACAACTGTTATCCATAAATATTTTCAGAATAATTTTGGTTTAGGATACAGCATATCTTTGGAAATACAAATAAGTGACACAAATTAGAAACGTCCTTACTCAGAATGCCTTCCCACTTGGGGAACTCTCTCTCAGGATCCAAGTGAACAACATGTGAATAGTTTCAACTGAATCAGTTAATTTCTTGCAAATTGAACAAAAAAAAGAGAAATATGTCTTAATAAAAAATCCTTAAGAACACTTGAGAAGACTTCTTTCTCCATAGATCTCCTATCTGAGCCTTCATCCTCACTCTCAGTCAAGATAAAATGTGGAACAATAAGCAAGCAATAAACTTTCACCTGGCTATGAATTTTTTGCACAGTATTTTCTTCAATTAAATCAACCATAACTCTGCAGCCTGTTTCAGTAAAAGCAGGATTTCATCTTGCATCATTCAAAGTCTTGCTTAGTTAACAGTTCAAACACTCCGCAAAGGGAATCTAGCTCTGCTCTCAGTTAGGGACTCTCAGAGCTACTGTAATAGCAATTTAAAGCAGAAAACACACCATGCAATCAGAAGGCCATTCAGTTCATAGTCTTAAAAGAAGTAGGAAACTTAACTCCAAACAACTTACAATTCAAGAGTTTCAGTTTCTTTGTACTGCAACAGTCCTCTTCCTTATAAAATTCCAATTTTTTTTTTTTGTTAAAACATACATTTATGTTTAATCAACAATATCTCACTGCACGTCTTAGTCAAATGAGTTTTCTCTGTAGGATGTACATCTAGCCATCTATAGGGTTGTTCTGCCAGAGCCTTAGTATTCAAGCCCCAGAAATAAGGATAATTGGAACTATGTTAATATAACCTCTGTCTCTGAGTGGGCTAATGAAAAAGCATGTTATCTCATGTAATTTCCATGATTAATATTTTATTCGTATTATTTCAAAGTCATCCACAAGAGGGACAAAACCTGAAGGCAGAACCAAACACCACAAAGCCCCAGCAGAAAGACACATTCTAATAATTGAATTATTTGTAGGCCTACTCAGACATAATATCCTGTCCATCATCACCAGGCTGCACAGAACTCCCACCACAACTTACAAGTCTCATCAAAAAAAGAAACTTTTGCTTCATTTTAAGAACTCATTGATACAAATCAGTTTGTTAAAGACCGCTCAACCCATAAAATGCCTGCAAGCAGACTATGGGTTTCTGCAACAGGAGCTCTTTTTTAAATGTCAGAGCACCAATAGCAACCATGTGTAAGCAAATAAAAGTTGTCTTTGAAACAAGTATGCAATATTACTCAAAAGATAAAAATCATTAATATTTGCGTTATCTTCTTTCCCCACACCTCTAATAGACGCTTTTAAATGTATTTCTTTAAAATTGAAATACTACTTGTATACAGAATTTGCATTAGGTACTTATGCTTAATTCAGTAAAGTAAGTCTCAATCTTTCCCTAAGAGCTATATGGAAAAGGCTTCTTTTCCTTCATTGTAAGTAATAAAAAGTTTCCTTCAAAACATACACACGGCCTTATTTTCTCTAAAAAGTGAATCTACAAGTATTTCAAGTGTATTGTGGGAACCTGCAAACTCTTTCTGAAACTACTGTAATTTTTTAGACAATAAATCATGAAGAAATGATCAATTACGTGAAATAGGCAAGCCATAGCACTACACATTCTGTATGCTGTAACACGGCAGAAAATAAATACAATAAGAGAAGTTATACTAGGTCATGTTTTAGACCAGGTAATCAGCCCTTTGATATTTTTCTTTTTTCTTCTCCTTCACATTTTCACTATCTGTAATAAGTAATTTCCTGTATTTGCTGTACAGTCCTTTACATCATATTCAAACTCTTAAGAAACAGTACCTGAGCTTTCGCATGTATTTCCCATCTATACTTTAATGGATTCCACAATGAGCTAAAAATTTTGGGAACTGAAAGCAACATCATGAAGAAAAACAAAGTGTATTCTCACAAGCTAGTCTCACTCATACTATGTTGTATCATTGTGTCTTTACACGATCTTTGAAAAAGAAAGATATCCTATTCACGTATATTAAACAGTCAGTATGCAGACTATGGCAATGTGGCACTATTTAATCAACAATCACCTCATATTGATTCCTTCAGTCCCCCCCAAAAGAAAAAAATAAAAAAAATTACATAATTTAACCATCTTTGCACATCACTCATCCCCTGAAATCCATGGGGAAGAAATCTGACAATAAAATAAAAAAAAAAAAAGTAAAAAGTGGTTGCTTACTTCACAGCAACAAACTTCTGTGGTAGATTAAGCACCCTGTGAAGTCAAATACAGCTATTTTATTTTAGAAATACTCTAGAATGATTTGTTTCCTGTAAGTTCATTTATTATTAAAAATGAAGAGAGAACATTCATACATTTGCACAGACCAAGGTCAGACTGATCAGAGTCACAGGTCACTGGAGCAGTAGTCTGGGATCTGGAAAACCAGTATCCAATTCCTTGCTTTGGTATGAAGCAGTGTCCCATATGTAAAAAGGAATTCCAGAACCATCTCTATGCATTAACTGCTGCATTACTTGTTAAGTACCATATGTATTTTGAAATACACGCACTTGACTTAAGAGATTCTAAGTGATGCAGAATTTACCAAAACAAGGATCAGCTGAATCAATCCTTAAATAATTGCATACTTGCAGCACTGTATCTTATTTTGCTGTTCATAGGATCTATGAAGAAATCATACTTGTGATCATGAGTCATGACAAAATAAAGTTAAGGGATTTCTCACTACAAGGTAGATTGTTCAGACATTAGATAATTTTTGTAGTTCTTTCTATTTTTAAAAAACCCAAAACCCCACAAAGCAACATCCCACCAGTACAACACTTCTGGAAAACGTTGATTCTGTCATTTTAATAATGCTATACACTTTCCCTTTAACTGATAATTCCCTCTATGTTTAATTAAATGTACACCTTATAAAAACTTGAGTTCCATTATTTTGTCATTGGCTTCTATGCGCAATATTTACTAGGAGCCAAAAAGGCCAAATTATGCCCTACAACAGCCACAACCAGAACCAATAAATGCCACTCTTATGCAAAGATAATACCATGCCCAAGAGATACGTATATGTATTTCATATATGTACATTTGTATACATGTAATAATTTTTTATATAGTTGAATGAGGAATGCCTCAATTTAAGCCTACACAAAGGAATGCTTTCCCTCAAATATCATGGCAGAAAATGCAAGCTGGCATCACACTGTCCAGCTGAATGGATCCAAAGAAAATAAAATATAACAAACACAACTGAAGAAAGCAGAATTTTAAATTAATCAAAAATTTGTAACTGTCACTTGAAAACTAGTATGAAACAAGGTTCTGAAAGAAGAATATCCCAAGAACACACACATCTGTTTAATATTACAAGCAAACTGTCAACATCCTAAGTGAAGATTTAATTTAATATTTTTTCTTTCTTGATGTTTTACCTTTAGTCAATTCCTTGTGAGAGTATCAGCTTTCTGTAAGAAACTGTTAGATATAAAGAAATGTTATTGTAGCATGTTTATAAAATCATAGTTCAAGAACTTTTTATTTTTGTAAGGCCTGACCACAACTTAATTATCTGCAGGACATTCCAAGCTCACAATTGCAAGCTCCAGTTCCCAAGCAATTTTAAACAGTATCTACTGTACAGGACATACAGCACTGCAAATACCACAACATGGTAGTGTTTCGAGAAGTCACCATTAGAGCCTTTAGATATGGTTTTTATTTTCAATAAGTATGTTTCTTTACTAATCATTAAATGGTTTCCATCACCACTACATGTTTGTCTTTCACGCCTGCTTGCTATCAGTGTTTATTTTAACGTAAGTGAACTAGTCACAAAAAAGGCAGATACAATGTGTAACATGCTGTATGTTACACGCAAAGTGTCCTAAGAGCAGTATGTTCTTCTACAGCTCACACAATGTTTTTCTTCTTTTCCAGGAAAGAACTAGAGTGAAAGCAGGGAAAAAAAAACTTGTTAAATTGGAGATTGAGGAAAAGTGAGACCACTACCTCAGCCAAAAACTCTCAAAGGAAGGCTAGAAATTTTAAAGAGAGAGAAATCTCAGAAGTCCTGGGAATTCAAATTTGTTTTTCAAAACATCCTAATCACCTGAAAACAGTCAAGAAAAAAAATACCCATCATGCAACTGCGCCCAGATTTTACCTGTCAGTCTGGAAACAAACAGATGACACAAGATTTTTATAACAACTCAGATCTCCAAGAGTCTGTTTCCCCCCGCAAAAACACCAAAGACCTTGGTTTCAACCCATTACTGACAAACTGCTCTGTTTTCCTACCCTTTTAATCAACTCTCCCTTTTTCTGCAGGCTGATGACACTGGGTACTCTGCACTCACAGACACGCTGCTGCCATAGAGGCAGGGAGCAGTCCCCAGTGCACTCATGGTGTACAACATGGTCCTGTACAACTTGATGCTCCCTTCGCACCTCCTCTTTCACCTGACACGCCTCGGGTGTGTATTTTATTCCAGGATCCCCACAAGTCCTGCAGCAAGATTATTTCTGGTCTTCTAAATATAATGAGATTTTACTTTCACCTTGACTAAATACTAAAGGCCTTAGTCTCTTTTACTGTAAGAAAAATTTAAAAATTCACGGAATGACCTTATTAAAATTACAGTTATTCTAGTTAGAATATTAGAATAATACTTCATATTAGAAGTCAAATAAATTTAGGAATAAAACCAAGACCCCTTCTCTTATTTGCCATCATTAACCAACACATTTGAAAGCTTATGGATATCCCCACGGAACCTCCACCAACATTCACGTGAAACCCACTTCACTCTTCCTACCCAAATAAAAAATTGGAGAGGTGGGAAACACCAGTCAGTTGCATCTACAGCAATTTATCAACAGAAATGAAATATTTAATTTAGAATTCGTGAGATTTCATCCATATTCAAAACTGTTTAAAAGTGTAAAAAAAAAAAACAAAAAAAAAACCCAAAAAAACCCAAAAAACCCCAAACCACTCTCCAGTGTGAAATGACAAGCAATCCATTAATAGTGGAAAATCAAAAACTGAAAGGAAGTTGAACTACATTTAATTGTATCTGGTTTTCATTTTATTTTCAAATGCTGGACAATATCTGCAGAAATGGAATAGATGCAAATTTGAGTCAACGCAGCACACGCACTTTTCCACAGGTCTCACCAGCGTCCAAGGCAGAGTCAGAATGAAAGGGTAAAAAGCGACAACAAACACCTGATCATTATAAAATGTGCTTTCTTGCCAGACAAAAAGTTTTGACACACCACCCTGAAGCCAGGAAACTCACATTTTCAAAAAAGTATCCATCATTTAACTTTCTCTGCAATTATACCACAGTGTAATATTTTCAACACTAAAGAACATTTTCCTCAAATTACTGGAAATGATTCATACCTCCAATTTTCACCCTTTAATTGCTCTCACTGCTGAAGCTCTCATGCCAGGTTTTAATATTTGCCAGTTTGAAAAATATTTTCAAGTGTAGAGGACTGATGTTTCAAAGACAGAGCACATAATTACATAATCTTTCACGGAAAAATTGTATCCTTTTGTCTATGGTGAAACACACAAAAACTTAATCAACGCATTACCAAAAAAGCACAAGCTATCAGCTCAGCATTAGAGTAATAACTAAACCTGATGACCAAAATGAGTCTCAATTAGCAAAAATGCAAGGGTGAGCCAAGAACATCCCTCTCTACCTAAATGAAGAAGCAGGATATACCATGAGTACAGAAAGAACTGCAGGATGCTGGGAAGAGTCACAGCTAAGACCTTCTCTGGGCTGCTATCCACCAAATTTGTTCTATTTTCAAAAAGCAGAGGAGGAGAATAATCAGACACCTTAAAGTTATCAACTTTCAGGGAAATCAGCTTTATTTTGGCCTCAGTATTAATAGCTGGAAAAATAAAACCCACAGTTACGTCTCTTAACAAATCACACTGATATTTATTTGAGTTTGCTTACTTTGATGTTCATTTCTGTTCCAAACAAGAGATTATATTTCAAAATACATAAATATTGAGTCCAAAGCTTGTAGAAATGGCAGTGCACCAAAGTACCCAAAATAATGAGCTGTTCTTGCTTCAAAATCTTTGACAAAGAACTCAAACACCAAAAAGTATAATTGCATCAGTTAATTTCACTAACCTTAAAATATTAAGTTCCACCTTTTTACTCCGTTCTTCCACTTTGCTTTCTCTCTTCCCTATTTAGATGAACTATATCACAACCTCATATAATATCCTGATATTCATTCTCTTCTTTTAAACTCATATTTCTACCTCTAAACTCATATTTCTACCTCTAATGTTAGACTGTCTCTTCTATAACCTCGATCATTCCATTTTCTTCCAGCTATGCCTGCACACTTTCTATTGTCTGTTTTTTCCACTGTGTCTCTCCAGTTTTTCAGACACTTCAAGGCCCATCACTTTGCCTCTAGCCTATCTTTCTCCTTCGGAGGCTATGCTAACGTAAACTATGCTTAAGAAAAGAAGGAGGCTACCTATGATAAACCTCGGCTTCTACTTCTGCATGCACTACAAACTTCCACAAATGTTATTCTTATTTGTGGCAGTATGAAAAAGCAAGAACTTGCAAAAGCTGTCAGCTTAATGGAACACCAGAGTCAGGAAAGAGTTCATAGTTACCAGCTGCAGGATAGAACAATCCCTGCAACTCCAAGCCAGGAAAGAACCTCCCACAAGCAGCCTGGAAGGAGGTGAGGTGAGGACGAAGACAACATCCTCAAAATGGGAACTGCAGTGTTAGATACTTTTGGACTCCTCAACACCACATGAGGTCCAGTTAGTCAAAACAAAATTAAGAGGCAACTAAGGAAAGTTGTCTCTCAAGCCAACTTTCAATCCTGCTGTTCTGTTAAATTCAGAAAATAATTCCCATGGAGTTGAGAATGTACTTTAAAACAAACAAACAAAGCAGGGGGAAACAATGACGGACATTTGCACAGATATTTCCCAAAATGCAGGAGTTCATAACTTTTCCCCAAGGCCAACCAATATCCTCCTCACTGTTTCTGAAGTGATTTTTGCGAAAACCAGAAGCATCACATGGAGAACATTAGTGATTTGGCATTTAGTCCTAATGTACCGAACAAGGTCAGCATTTCATTCTTCTCCAAGTTGTTTTTTTATTTTTTCAATCTTTACTCTGCTATTTCTTTAACCAGCTTTTTATATGTTTCTCATCTACTAATTAAAATTATCATCTTTCCCTTCCATCTCTTAGACTAAACTTCTCTAACAAGGATGAAGAAAATGAGAAGCAAAACCAATAAATGCTCATAATAAAAAACTAACATTAACTGTAATTTGCACAGGGGAAGAGAAATCTGAGGTATTAGATAGCAGTACCCTGTAACTCCCTATTTGAAAAAGTACAACTTAAAATTATATTTTCTGCCTACAGCATGGCGGAGGAAAACCCCCACGTATGTATAGGAGTACGAAATGCAACATCATCGGTGAACTCTGGGGGAAAGAGTGATTGTTCATAACTGTTCATGGGAGAAGTCAGAATTAATGACCTCAGCAATGGGCCCAATTTAATAGAACTTACCTCTCATTAAAAGTTAAGTGAACTGAAATATCACTCACTGTCCAAAATTTGGCACAGTCATTCATCTCTAATAAAGACTCTAATTTGGCTACACCATAAACAGTATACATTTCCCCTGCATTCAAATATTCTCTCATGGGAGTTATTCTTATGTAATCAGTAGAGTCAAAAAATTGTATTAAATAACCTTATTAAAACAAGTTATAATTTTTTAGTTGAAGTATAAACCAAAACCATTAAAGCACACAACTTTAACCATTTTTGGCCATTTCCCTCATAGCACTGGTAAGTATCAGCTATTCAATTACAACACAAGCAGCTCACTACATGATCATGCAGTCTTTGGTGCTTTGCCTGTGTTCACCCACAACGGTACCGCTCTTGGATATGGAAGTTTTAACGATTAAGTCGTTTTCATTTCTGTTTTAGACCTGGAGAATACACGTCCTACCCCGTAAAAGTTAAAACAACAAACTATGTCATTATTTTGGATATATTCCAGCCTTTTGAAAAGCTCATATAAAAGCTCATATATAACCTGACTGTTCTGGAGTCATCAACCTGAACTTGACTCAGAACCAGCATCATAATAATAACTGCATATGCCAATAAAACATTTAATATTTGGCATTTTTCTTTTTGTATACCTTTTACTTTTAGAACATGGATGGTGTTACTCCTGGCATCAGCACACTGGTGCCAATCACTGAAGTTATGATATATCTGAAACCAGTAGGCAGTGGAAAAGCCTGTGGACCTCCTAGCCTGCAAGTCAACTTTTTTCTTATCATATTAGAATTGTATTCAGCACAAGGAATCCTCTGTTCGAAATCTAGATCTTCAGATTTCTTCTACTGTCTTGTAATCTACTTTACATCTAATATTTTTCAAACTTTTTATTTGCAAAGACCTAAAAATTTTCCAGTGAGGGTCTTGTCTTTCTTGTCTTTCTCTATTACCACTGCATACATTACACAACTGCAGTGGCTGAATTTTATTCTTGATACCTCTTCAAACAATCCTGAACACCCTGAAAGGGATCAGGAAGTATTTATGTTTAAAAACACTCTCTTTTAGTTGTGCTATGTTAACAATTACATTATGCTATTCAAGGTAGTCCTCTATAGTCCGTCTGGGGGACCAGCTCCTGGTTCGGGCATTCCCCATGCCTTTTTTAGGCTTTATTTAGTGCAGGGACAGTGGCAATGAATAAACTGTAACACCATATACAAACACTCCTACCCTCTTTCTGTCCTAGGGGAATGGTCTAAATACCAATCTGTATTTATTTGCATTCGTAATACAAAGATGTGCAGGAATATCTCAAATCTGGCACCAAGGACAAAACATCAGCTCTCCATCTCTTCTAATAGCAGTGCTATTTTAAATTATCCCTTAGGCTGAATTCCCAACAATGAAATAAGTTGGACTTTCACAGGTACACACGAAAAGCTGTTTTACATAGAGTATATAAAATTTCAAAATAAAATAAAATTATAAAGTCACCACTGCCCTATGTGTAGCCAAAGCAATGTACTACAAAAGTCAAGTAGCCTTCTAATTAAAAGGTTTGCTTAAAATTTATATTCAATGTCATTTGTTCTGGCTCTCAAGAACTAGTTTTGGAGACAAGTTTTATGTGGGGATTTTTCCTCCTCATTACACATTTGTACAGAGCAGCTGAACATATTTTTTGTGTGAATATTGGTCTATTGTACCTTTTTTTTTTGAAGAATCAGTTAATCATCCTACAGAATCCATATGCAGAACTTACATGAATAACAGATGTTGCAGCCTCATGGATCTGGCAGCCTTATGTGTTCAACAGCTTCAAACAGCGACATTTGATCATTCTGAAATTTTGCATTTAAAGATTTAGAAGTATTTAACCTTTCAAATTTTCCATTCTCCAGGATATTTCTTCAGATATGCCTGATACTGTTTTTGAATAATCCATGCTCCAACTCTTCCATTTTTAGCTTTTTGCAAAACCTTAAAGAAGAGAATTTCCCAAAGCAAAACAGATTTTATTCATGACTGCAATTAAATCCATCATTAAATTCTGCTTTACCATTAATTTATATTTATTTCTGTTTACAGGCTGTATCAGCCTTGATTCCATTTCTCCAACACATATTGAACAGTCAGCAATCATAAAAAGTTCTTGTTCCTTCAATATTTTCAAATATCTAAGAAGTATATTTGACAGATGATATTCCCAATTGCTCATATTTGTCATAAAAAAGTAAAACGGAAGGCCTAAAGAGTCAGATTCCCTAATATTGTCCTAAAGCAGAAGCTCAAATGCCAAATACTTTGCAAAACTGACAATCTTTTAAAACATCCAAAACAACAGATTTAAGGCATTGCAAAGCTGTGAACCAGAGTCACATAAACTGAGGCTCTGAACTTACGTTTGTCGCTCAGCACTTACTGCAAGCCCATTTTTTAAATTTAAATACTTTTGCTCTAATCTTTAAAATTCTTCAATCATTTAGCTTAATCCCAAACTTGACACTCTATCAAGGAACAAATGTATTGGATTTGTGTGGCAAGGTTTGGTAGTGGGGGGCTACAGGGGTGGTTTCTGTGAGAAGCTGCCAGAATCTTCCCCCATGTCCAGTAGAGCCAATGCCAGCTACAGGACAGACATGCCACTGCCCAAGAATGAGACCAGCAGCAACAGTGGCTGTGCCTCTGGGATAACAGAGTTAAGAAAGAGGTGAAGAAGTGTTACTGCACAGCAGGAACTGCGTCAGGAGAGAGGAATGAGAAGATGTGAGAAGACAGCCCTGCAGACACCAAGACCAGTGCAGAAGCACGGGCAGGAGGTGCTCCAGGTGCCAGAGCAGAGGTTCCCTCCCCTGCAGACCTTGGTGCAGCCCATGGTGAGGCAGCTGTGTCCCTGCAGCCCATGGAGACTCCATGGTGGTGCAGGTGGATGCCCACAGGCAGCTGTGACTCCATGGGGAGTCCACACAGTCTCCTGGCAGGACTTGTGGAGAGAGAAGCCCACACTGCAGCAGTTTTGCTGGCAGGACCCCATGAGTGATCCACACTGAAGCAGTTCACAGGGGACTGTCTCCTGTGGAAGAGATCCCCCTCTGGATCAGGGGGACAGTGTGAGCAGCCCTCCCTTGGGAAGGAAGGGAATGTGTGAAGAATCTCAGCCTCCACTCCTTGTCCCTCTGTGCCACTGGTGGGAAGGAAGTAGAGAACTGGGAGTGAAGTTCAGCCTGGGAAGATGGGAGGGGTGGTGGAAAAATGTTTTTAAGATTTTGGTTTATTTCTCATTATCTTCTTCTGATCTGATTGGTAATAAACTAAACTCATTTTCCCCAATTCAAGTCAGTCTTGCCCATGACCCAATTGCTGAGAGATCACTCCCTGTCCTTACCTTGACCCAGGAGCCTTTCATTCTATTTCCTCTCCCCTGCCCAGATGAGGAGGGCAGTGATAGAGCACCTTTGGTGGGTAACTGGCATCCAGTCAGGGCCAAACTACATAAGCCTATATAAAAATATGAAGAAATGCAAATTTTAACACCCCTGAATATTTTAAACAACTATGTCACTGTAAAGTCTAAGAGAAAGAAAATGTTTTGTTTTCACTAAAAAGCACTAACATACACATAACGAATTCTAAGTCTTTTACAAATTGCAAGTAATGGAAAGTCTGTCACTGTAACTGTAGCTTTCCTGTAGCTACAGGATCCTGTTCATCCTTAACAATAATTTCTCACCTGGTCCTAGTTAATAAGCAGCTGGTGAAGAGATTGAGAGGTGCCAAAAATATTCAACATAAAAAAGCATAAGTCACATTACATATCAGATAACTCAATGGTTGTACAATGGCAGCTGACAGACCAAAAAACCCCAAACCAAATAAACAGTGATGGGTTGATGCCAGAGCAAAGAAAATCCTTTCAACAGCTCAGAGCCGTAACATTCATCTTTGATTTATATGAATGAACAGTTTTATCACAGTTTAACAACATCACCAACACCACCTGTCTCTGTGACTAACATTACCGTGGTTATAGGGGAGCTCGTAACATCCTTGTGTTAAGAACTTAGTCTCAAATACAAAAACCTTCATCAGTTTCCCAGAGACTGCAGCAACACAGTATACCTGAGCATAAAATAGCCAGCTTCAAAAAAATACAATACAGAATGCTGAAATATTTTCTTGTGATTAACACAGAACATCAAGAGCACACATCTCTAAACCAGCTTCCCCACACAACATCAAATCAAGTCAAAACTCTTATATTCTACATTCTCTGTGCCCCCTTCAATCCTCAATCCTTCTTCAATCCTCAATCCTGCTTCAATCCTCCTTCAAAAAATTCATGTTATGTTTGAAAACATAAAATAGGAATTTATAACTTTATCTCCCAGGTGCAATGAACCTCTACCATAAATACAGAAGCTATGTAGAATCACTGGTTACAATTTTGTCATCTTCTTCTCCAAACACTAAGAACCTTCAATCTTCCCTCTTAAACATCACTTTATACAAAGACTGTATACAAATAAGTCAAAACCCAAAGAAGTTTTCATAGTCCTTGGATCCTACAGCAAAACTCACAGTCCTTCAGCAGCAGAAAGAAGAAAGACAATATTCAATGTATGATAGTTGTATCACTTAATACAGTTCAGCAAAGTGTTCAAACACATTATGTCATACAAAACTTCTGTGGGATGGGCTAGAGAGATCTCTGATCCTACAGCTGAGTGCCAGCCCAGTCCCAC
Organism: Brachypodius melanocephalos; assembly: GCA_013398615.1. Taxonomy (NCBI): domain Eukaryota; kingdom Metazoa; phylum Chordata; class Aves; order Passeriformes; family Pycnonotidae; genus Brachypodius; species Brachypodius melanocephalos. The sequence continues at coordinate 10,675,838 of VZSR01003371.1, read as the reverse complement.
ACTCCAGCTGTGTTGCAGCTGTGAGCAACTGGCTGCTACTCCTGGAACTTGGAGCACACACAGCATCAGCACAGCTCTACCTGCAAGATGCTATACAAACCCAGACAGAACATAATGTTGAAAGGAGTAGTTCTCTGTGTAGACTTTATTATTTCAGTATTTCCATATTTGCATGTCAGATGGAGAACTTGCACTAAGGACTTTGGGCTTCTCTAGTTTGGAGAAAAGGAGGCTGAGGCACAACCTCATTTCCCTACATTTTCCTGAGGAGAGGACATGAAGAACAAAGTGCCAATCTTTTCCCTCTGGTATCCAGGGACAGGATGACTGGGAATGGTTCAAAGCTGTGCCAGGGGAGGTTTAGACTGGACATTAAGAAGCATTTTATAATGAGTGGGTGGGCAAACATCAGAAGAGGCTTCCCAGAGTGGTGGCTGGTGCCCCAAGCCGGTCAGTGTTCAAGGGGCATTTGGACAATGCCATTAATACCTTGCTTTAACTTTTGCTCAGCCCTGAAGGGGTCAGGCAGTTAGAGCAGGTAATAGCTGCAGGTATTTCCAACTGAAATATTTTATTCTGCAACCAAGTAAGGCATAAAGAAAGTAGTGACTAAGTGTAGCTTATCCAGAGTCTTCACTTATTATCCTTTATGGATTCTGACCAGTGTCGTTCATTAAAACTTTTATAGACAATACTAGTTAAACATTTGATACCTTCCTCAGATTAAAAAATAAACAAAAAACTCATTCAGTGAAAAGAAATCACGAGGTTGTGGAGAGCTTTTTTAAAAGAAATACATTAAAGAATTAATGCATCTGTCAAAAGATTGCATTTCCAAGACAAAGTACACAGTCTTGGCTGAAGGAGTCAAACTCTTAATCAAAAGATTACAATAAAGTATTTGAAAGAGGGTTTCACACATATATAATCAAACTGAATTGTATTTGGCTGAAACAAACAGGTAAAATCATAATTTATTTTACTTTAAAGCTTATTCTTCTAGCTGCCATTTCAGTGCTTTATTCACACATTAAAATGATGTTCTGTGGTCTGGTGGGCTGTTGGCTCACTGTCACAAAGGTACAGGAGTCAGAGCAATGCCAGCCTACCTCACTCCTTCTCACTGACCAGCTGTCAACAGGCACCCTGTGTTCACACAGCAACACATTTCAGCTTTTGCTTCTTCCTCAAAGTCATTGTTTGTATAAGTACCATTAATTAAAACCACTGTACCCCCCTCAGAGAGTTCAGCTCATCCCCACTGGCATTAGCTGCTTACTTCACCTGATGCTCTTACAAATTAAACAAGACACTTTTTTGTCCACACCTTCTTTCTGTTGTCTGGACAGTGCACTGAGGAAACTCAGAAAGTGTGAGGAGTTCAGTTTTAAAAAATTGGATCATCAGGAAAGAGCAGCTGTGAACAGGGATAAGCCAAAGAACCAGGGCAGGAAAAAAGGACATGGCTATAGCATGCTATCACTGCACAGGACTACAGCAGGGCAAGGAGAAAATGGAGGTGAAGATAGGCTTGAGTATGAACAGAACTTCAGAAAACAAAACCAAACTTGGGAAGAGGCAAAAGCAAAGAAGCCCTGCTAGTAAGAAGTTAAGGGGAAGCAAAGAGTAGAAGGGAAGAAGAGGTTGGCATGAACCTAGTCTGAGACTGCAAATTATTTGAAATACAGACACAGAAACTGAGGAGGAGGAATCTAAATTCAGACAGAGATAATACTGATGGCAATGGGGCAAAAGGCTTGTTCAGAGGGAACAAACACAGGCTATAAGACTATCTAGAATGGAACCTAAAAACCTCAGATTTCCTTATGCTTCCTCTGCTACTATAAACCACTTGTGCATTCCTCATTTAGTCCCAAACTTGCATATCTGTTCTGTAAGTGAGAACTGTCTCCTCAGAGTTCCTCTTAGTTTTCCAAAATACAGTCCACTGCTTTATCAAAGATATGTTATTCAAACCCTGCCTTTGACTCAAACAATATGCAACAAAATTGTTTTTACAGAACGACTATAGACTGAGGACTGCCACTAATGACGATCAGCTTTCACCTCTGCAACTCCTTAACTTTTCAAGTCCTAAAACGTTCCGATTACCTTTGTACATGCAATCTGCCTAGGGCTGCCACTGAACTGCCACACCGTGTGACAGGGGAAGCAACCCAGCCAAAGGCAGCACGCAGGGAGCAGCACTGCAAACGCTGACGAACGCATGTACCATGGCAGCGTTCTGTTACGTGGCAGCCGGCAGGAGGAAACACCCGTGCGCACGCAGGCACGGGCCGGAGGGGCGGCGGATCCGCACGGACACAAGCGCAGCCCTGGCAGGAGGGGCCGCGGCCCGCAGAGCCCCGGGAGAAGCCGCGCCGCGGGGAACGCGGACGCCAGGCGGGCTCGGAGCCGGCCCCGGCCGCCACGGCAGCGCCGAGCCCCGGCTCTCACGCCGCGCTCCCAGCCCACACCCGTGTGGGAAAGCGCTGCCCCGGGGCTCTTTGCGGGTGACTCCGGGGCCCGCTCGCTCTCCCCGGAGACGCTCCGAGGCGGCGGTGAGGGGCGGGCTGCCCGCCCGGGCGGAGCCGCTGCCGACGGCCCCGGCTGCCCCTCGCCCTCCCCCCGGGGCCGCACTCACCACCTCCCGCGCCCTGCTGGTGAAGTCGCTTTTAGAGCGGGCGGTGCCCCGCTTGAGCAGCTCGTCTCTGGCGCTGTCCCCCGTCGCCGCCACCCCCAGCGCCTTGTTACGAGTCTTCACGGTCTTCACGCTGGCCTTGAAGAGCAGGGTGATATCCACCGCCATGGCGGCCGCCGGTGCCGCCGCGCGCCCTTCCCCGCGCAACGCGGCCCCGCGCGGCGCGTTCCGGCTGCGCGGCGGGGCGGGAGGGGCGGAGAGGCCGCGGGATGACAGCGCCCTACCGGGAAGGGACGGGACGGGATTGGGGTGGGATTGGGATTGGGATGGGAGCCGTGTCCCGGCACAGCCTGCACGTGTGGCCAGCGCTGTGTAAACGCTGAAAACAGAACATGTATGGTGTGTAACGGTCCTCCGCTAGAGCATCCTGCAAGGTGTCGCCAAGCGGTGCTGGTGCAAGGCACGTTAATTAGAGTTGATTAATACATATTTAACCAGATCTGCACTGCGATCTAGGGTAGGCGCTGCTGTGAGACTCCCCTCCGAAATGCCCTCACGTGTGATCAGGCAATGATGTCACCCCCGTGGTGACAGGGACAGGACCTGAGGGAATGGCCTGAAGCTGCGGCAGGGAGGTTTAGATGAGTTATCAGAAAAAAGTTCTTCACTCAGAGAGTGGTTGGGCACTGGCACAGGCTCCCCAGCTGAGCAGTCACAACACCAAGCCTGACAGAGCTCAGGAAGAGTTTGGACACTGCTCTCAGGTGTGACTCTTGGGGGTGTCCTGTGCAGGATCAGGAGCTGGACCCGATGATGCTTGTGGGTCCCTTCCAACGCAGAATATTCTGTATTTCTGTGATTCCGTGTATATCCCTGTGTAGGTGGAGCAACCTTGTTACACCTGGAGCGTGCAGAGGTGGTTTCCTCTCCTGAAGAGGAACCTGATTTCCCAGGTCCCCAGATTTGCTGCCATCTGCACTGGCACAGTGTCACGCCAGTACCTGCAAGATGTATCACAATGTTTGTAATCTGATTGCAGAATAAACTTTGTGAAATATCCTTTGTCATCGAGGCAACTTTATTATCCTGTTCTGTGCAGTGGCCTAACTACATGAGATGGCGTGGCACAGAGGGGAAAGCTTTTGACCAAATAACTCGTGAGGGTGTTTATATAAATATGCTTGTGCATACATACGTGCCACCCGATGCTCTGGGATCCAGCAGACACCGTGCAGTTTTTAGCTGTCATTTCACTGATCAGAAGCGCATTCATTCCCTGCTGCAGTCTCCAAAGAACACGATTTCAAAATCTTACCTCACCCCAGCGGACTGAAACTTAATCAACCAGAACTATTTTTCCTATCTACTCCAGGGTATCAGGCTTTCTTCTTATGTTGATTACTACTCTGCTTTCAGTTCAGTTCCCATCAATTCAGCCTTAGCTGTATATTAGTGGTTCCATCATAGTTATATTGTAATTAGCATTCATTCATACTTTGTTATTACTGTTCTATTTTAAATTGTGTTTTTATTGTGGTAAGGCTACATATTTCTAATTAAAGGAATAAACTGTTTTAAGTCTCTGTCCTCGGTGCTGGATTTACCATGAGAATATACTTAAAGTATTAAATAAGTGGACAATGAAGGAGATTAAAGTTGTCATTCCAGGAATGCCAGCAGTACTTGATTGAACCCTGAGCCAAATACTTTCTCTTTCAAGATTAAGAAATTCAGTATAATGATGCTTCAGCCAAGGACATGTTTAATAAAGCTATGTGTAATAAAACTCACACATAGTAAATCAAATCCTTTCAGGTATGTTTCCTAATGTTGATGGATTTTCTTTTCCTTGCATTACCAAAACCTGAGCAGTCACATTTAACAAACTTTCAGGAATGATGATCATGCTGACATCTTCAGTCTTAAACTCCTTGAAGACACTTCTGAGACATGTTCATGAATGCTACCAGTTAAGGTAATTTTCATGTGCTGTAGTTCTGCCATCCTTATAATAACTAATAACTCATTCCACATTCCTCATTCCTCATTTCACAGGCACTTGCACAGGTTGGTTTTGTCTGTAGAAGAAAGAAGGCCACATCTTGGCTCATGGTAGTATGCTCCTGAAAGTGTAGGTGATAGCATTAAAATTCAACTCTATGGTTTGTTGCAATATTTAATGAAGCAAAGATTTACACTCCCTTAAAGTAGTCTCATTTAAGTGGCCATTGGATAAGAATCTACAGAGTTTTTCCTATTAGAGTGCTGCTTTTTTTACATTTAAGCTGTAGAAATATGAAAGCTATTTTGAAATTTTTAACTTCACCTTCACTTACTGCTTTTAGAGAAAAAACAATGCATTAGCGCCTGTGTCAAGTCATAGTTTAATTATTTTCTAATGAGGTTTGGATTCTTTAAAATAACTGGAATATTCTATACATATTTTGACAAAAAAAAAGAATCTACAGTTCATTAAAGCAGTGTAAATTTTAACAGACATACTATAGTTTACCTCCTAATTTTGCAAAGATTTATACACATATTAAACTACTTTGAATACTCCCACTGAGGTCAATGGAACCTCACAAGGCACACACAGTTAAGCACATAACTCTTTTACTAGATCAGGACCTTAGCTGGAAATTCTTTGGGAACAAGATCATGTCTTTTATTTCTACTTTTACTTATTTATTTGTGTTTTATGCATGTGACCAATAGTTACTGAAAAACACCCTGAAACAGTAATAGTAATATTACACAACCAATTTTGAACCTCAACAGTCTTAAAACTTCCATTCCAGCTCAAGGAAATAAACAGAGACACATTTTAGAAGAAACAGAGTATTAAAATTCCATGTAGCTGATCTCATCTGTGAGAAATAAACTCAACAGTTAATCTGGCAAAAAAAAAAAATTAAAGTACCTTTTTAATATGAAAGAAGGTTGCTCAAATCGTGTAACTCGTTAGGTATATAATACCCAGGGCCTCTGCTGTAGAGATAGATAGCTTTGAAGATTACAGCTGCTTTAAAATCTGTTGCTAAGAACTGCTGCCCAGAGCTTTCATTTGAACTTGATCCGAGCTTCCTGTATACAGTAACTGCATCTCCTCAGCAGTTATTTGCACTTCCACAGCCACCTTCTTTTAAAAGCTTAGAGCCTACTTTGGAGTAGATAGGTTTCAATAGCTCATGCTGGAGCTTCCTGTAATTGCTAAAAACAATCACCTTGAAATTTAAGATTTTAAGGTTGGAGTAAAATTCCAAAAACACACACAAAGCACTCCAGTCCCACCATGAGCCATGCAGGTGAATTGGTGAGACCACATGCACTGTGCACTCTGTTGTGCCCCAGCAGGAGCATGTCTGGAAGAGAAGAAATTAGGACATTACAAACTACAACAGTTTTGTGTGCAGTGAGAGGACAGCAAGCTGATCATCAGGTCTTGGTATATTTACCTGCTTAACAGACAGTCCTAGGAATATCTGCTAGTGAAAAGGAGTGCATGTTTCCCTGTGATTATCAATTAATGTGCCCATTAAAGAGGGCCTGGTGGGGTTGTCTCAGAGACAGGTAAGTCCTCAAATTATAATTTCCTTTGGTGTGAAAGACAAACAAAAGGGATAAAGCCCCTGAGCTTTCTCCCAATGTTACAAAGGTCCTAATTTGGCACAGGCAATAGGAAACTACATATGGTCCATTTTATAGATTTTTTATTTTTTATGGCATAAACCCAGTAACTTTATTTTTGTGATGGCAGTGTTGCAAACTGAAGAGAATATCAAGAGGAAGGCAATTTGCTCACAGTGCACATTTGTGACCAAGACAATTCAAGAAGGGAGAAACCCCAACTGATGACAGTTTGAACTTTAAAGCCAATAGCATGCATATTTACTGGCTTACACGCAAAGTAAATACAGCCTTGTGGATGTGCAGAGAAATCTTCTTTAATGTTTAAAAGTGGGGCTGGAAGACAACCTGTACAAGGGAAGTACAGTCACTTCATTGAAACAAAGTTTTCTGGAAAGAATGTATATGAGCTGCAACTTATATTGTCTGTGGCCACAAATACTGACTGCTAGAAACCAGTTCAATTGGCAGGAATACCAAGATTCTGTCATTCCTCTTGGAACTAGACTATCACAATAACATTTATACCAATAATACTTAAAAACCAGAAGCTCTATTTGTAAAATATATTTTTGCCTTACAACATGTCGGTATATATGTCGTCTAACAATAGATATTTTTAGAGAAAATTATTACTGGAAAATTATTCTCCAGATTCACAGGTTTCAGAGTGAAAACCAACTTTTTGAAGTTCCAGCCTCTTAATAAAAATTGATTAAAAAATCTGTTGTGAAACATGAAGAAGCACTTCAGTCATGGAACACAGCACACAACACACTAATGTTTTGTATTAAAAAAGAACTCAATTGAGAAGTGATCTTCCACTGATTCCATGTTAACAATATGCAAAAGTGATGGTAGGGTGGTCATTACAAGAGAATGGGTAAAACAAATATGCAAAAAGGGTAGAAAAATTAAAATGTAGAAAGAACTTATAAAAAAAATTATTGTAAAGGAGAAGAGGGGAAAAAATGGAAAGAGCTTTTCTGTAGTTATTTACAGACAATGATAGGAGAAAGGGAGTTGTGGAATCTGGACCATTTTTTTTCAATTTTCTCATAAGAAACTCAAATCCTTCTGTGTACATAACAAACCATACAACATGATGGTTGGACGGGCATTGAATTGATGTTATTTTAACTGCTTTGAAAGTAAAAGAGGAAAAATCAAATTGGAATTTTAATTCTGTTTCAATTGATGTAAACAGCAGTGACCAACTGATATGTCAGGAAAACAATGTCTTTCTTAATGCCTGAGTGCTTCCCACATTTACAGGGTCAGAAGTAACAATAAGCCAAATCAAAGAAATTTCCATTGCTGGGATTTGAGTCAGGCCCAGCATACGTCACTAGAAATCCTACAAGGTCTCTGCCAAACCCACAAAGGCCTGGAGTAATTCCATAGTTCCATTTGGACATTTCTGAGGTTAGGCAATGGATCACTATCTGCTGGATATCATGCAGATTAGCAGGAGAGTGGCTTGTCGCAGTCACCTTTACAATAACTAAAGCACCAGCAAAGACACCAAATTAATTGACTTTGCAGTACTCAAAATTAAGTCATCTTTAGTTCCATTTCTTATAACTTTAAGCTTCTGTGTGTTCTCTCAGTATTTGCCTGGTTTTATACAACTAAGCTCCCTGACTCTTTCCATGGCTCAGTTGGCCAAAGCATTGCTGTGGGTACAAGGGAAGGGATGGGAACAAATAGCTTACGGAAGAAAGGGTAGGAAGGTGCTGCAACAGCCCCAGCTCAGACTGGTTTATTCTGTCAGTGAATAAACACTAGAGCACAAACCAGCAGAAATAAACCAGGCAGAGTAGCCTTACAGAGAATAATTTTGCCCTCATTTGTTTAGTAACTCCACAAAGCCAGTGGAAGAGGCATAGGAATAAAGTGTTTGACTCTATTTTTGTTTTTCTTGGTAGAAGCAGGAGTTGAACGAGATGTAAATAGCTGTTAGAGCATTTTTGGCAGGTTTGTAGCCTGCATAGCAGCTCTGTATAGGGATCCCTGAGCTGGCTCCAAGCAGACTGGCATGTCCGCAGCGCACTAGATTCAGTGCCCTGGTTGGTTTCTGCCAAAGTGTAATCATATCCCTTTTCAGCTTAGACTTGTACAAAGGCATTATTATTGCAATATGGAATGTACCTTACCTGACAGGGTCTTAGAGCCAACGCTGTTTTTTTCATGTTGATGGCTGAGAGTCAGTGACCTGGTTTTCCTGGTCATGTTGTCTTTTCCAACTGATGAACCTGCAGTTTAGAGCAGAAATCTTTCTTGTTAGTCCCTAGAGGAAAATAAGGAAATAATTGATACTCCTTAACTCTAAATAATCTCAAAGCTGGTACACAGTTTCAGCTCATTCTCTAGTCACCTCTACAGCCAGCAGCCCTTTTGGCACATGTACCATTGAAAGGGACACCTGTTTTGGGTGAGGGGCATATTATTCTTCTGGTGCCTGTTTTCACAACCAGGTTTAGATCAGACTTCTAGCCCAGACTGGGCATCCTTGGAGATTAGATTAATATAATCTTTCTTATCATGGTGATTCCTGTGATAAAAATGTAATATACCAAAATGAAATGATTCAATACTTCCTTGAGAACACTGGAGGGAGCTCACAGAAAGAGACAGGAAAAAAAAAGAGAAAAGGTGACAGGAAAAAGAAGTTGTTTCAGTTCTGTGAAAAGTTCTGTGAATATTTACACTTACAGATTGCATTTAATTTCAATACATGTACAAATGTAGGAAAGAAGTATTTTTGCTTATATTAAATTCTGGTGATTTTTGTCTCTATTTGTATCCTGGTATCATTGTAACTTTCTATTTTGAACACATTTACTCAGAAAACATGCTTAAGAAGCCTTTTCTTTTTCATTTAAATTATGTTTATTTGAGTTCTCTTGTTTCCATTCACTTGGCTTCATGCTCTGCAGTCTGATATTTAATCTAAAATGAGGGAGAGGGACTTTGGCAAACTGTAGTTATATGTCCCCTAGGAAAATACCATCATCTTCAGTGAACACAATATAATGAGGAGGTGTCCTATTACATAATTTAGGAGGCATTGTCTTTTATATGCATTCTGGTTCATTTTTCACACTAAATTAATCTTAATAAACATCTGCTTTGACTAAAGAGAGTTTTGTGATATTTCAACCATGACCTCTCTGGAAGTCCAAATGATTTTGCTTTATGTTTCAGACTGGAGTATCCTTTTGAAACATTTCCCTTTACTATATGATAATCACTGTGTTAACATGAGCTGATTAATCCCATCAGTCAACACTGATACCATGGCTCTTGTGCCCTTTCCCTAATAAACTCCTGGTTACAAAATCACTGGCTTCTTAAATGAATTCAGGGCAACCCTGCAGATTATGGAGGTCAAATTTGATGATCACACTGGTCCACTCTGGTATATAATCTATAAATCTGTAACTCAAACTGGAAGAACAACAAATAACTGTACAATAGCAGTAAATGAAGAAATAAAACTAGCTGCTTTTAAGAGAGATCTTGATATATTCATGAAAAAGGTTATATAAACTCGTCTGCAATAGCTGGAGCAAGGATTTGGTGGCTCTGTAGCACTTCCAGATCTATTTTACTGTGTTTGAATTGCTCATCAGCTTGCTCTCATTTTTAATATTTGTTTTATAACAGGTTTTGATACAGTTACTAGAATAACAAGTTAAAGATGGATTTTAGCTTTTTAAAGAAAGGCTCTCTTTCATTTCAGATGACAGACTGAATTGAGGCCTATGAATAATGCTTGTGTTGACCTGCCAGAATATGTCTTCACAGCAATGAATTCTCAAATACCCAGGCTGAGCTTATTCATTTTGAAGTCAATGGGAGGGAAGGCAATACAGCCCAGTGCTGAATCAGGCTGCATTTTAGCATAACAGCGATCATATAGTGTTTTTTTTTAAAAAAATAAGAAAATACTTTGCAAAAGCCACATTTGGTTTTCCATCCGTGACTTTTGCTATAGAGTTTATCTGCTCAAAATCCTAGTGCTGTATAGCATGTGCTAAAAAAATGTTCAAAATGTATTGCAGAGTTCCAGAGTTACAGTTCTTTCCTGTCCTAGTAATTTGTAAGATTGGACAGAGTTGCAGCTCAGGGGAGAGCTGAACAGAATGAATATGGGGTACGGAGACATTTCCAAGAAAAGTAGGAAGTGGGTTTGGTAATTTATTTGGTAACACACTAAGGATCTGGTCCAATTAAAACAATGGATAAAGTTTACTCTGGCTCAAAGGGAATAAATACAAAGCAAACCATTTTAAAATCAAGCTTCTTACTTCAGAGATACATCTCAGATGAGACAAAAGGAGTCTCCGATTCCATTTTGTCATTACCAGTTTCATGGCTCTTTTTAACAGAGTTGAGACTGGAAAAAGGATGGTAGACCATCATGTCTTGGCTAAATTTCATATCTAGTAGCTGTTTAAGTACCTTCATTTCTTCCTGTGGTTTGCCTTATTTATAGTAGTGCTAAATTTTACTGCTCCTGCTGCATTTTCCTCAAACTGTACTTACCTTCCTCTAACAGGTGACTGGCTCTTGATATGTTTTGCGGCCTCATGGAAAGATTTATGGAATTTTGTAGGTATCCGTGAAACGCTTAGAGCTGCTTGTTTGAAAAAGACCTTGGAGATGCTAGTTTAAATTCACAATCACTGGAAATCTCAATATGCAAACCAAAAGATTAATGCAAGAACATTGTTTCTTTTTTCACTTTTCCACTCACTCTAACAGGCAGTTAAAGTATCTATTTTATCAAAGGTTAATATTTATTGTGCCGTTTCTCTTCCTTTGGCTGCTCCTTGGCAGAGCACCAGCGGATTGCTCACAGGGTAGGAGAAGCAGGGGCACAGAGCCCTGGGATGCAGTTTCACTGACTCTCAGGGTAATGCAGGTTGGGCTGGTGCTGACAGAGCCATCCTGCCTGTGGCCAGCCCTGGCAGCTTGTGCCCCTGTGCTGTCATTACCACTTGTGTGGCTGCCGAGCCAAGCAGAGCGCCCCGCGTTTTCTGTAGGCTCATGTTTCCATCAGATTGGCCTGCTCACGAGCACGAGTGCCAGCATATTTAATGCAGCGAGAGTGCATAACCAGAGGCGACTGGGAGGTTGGGACTCCCTTTTCCAGCACTGACCCCAGGCAAGGGTGACGTGAGCTGAGAAAGAAACCATACCTGTGGGATTTAAAGGCAACTGCTGATTATGGCTGCCCTTGTTTCTGGGTATCTGATTTAAGATATGTTTAGAACATGTGAACTTAAAAATCCTCTGATAACCAGATACCTTTAAGGTTCTCAAATTTAGCTCACACACACACACAGATTTTCTGAAAATCTTGGCTACAATTCTTTTTCTTAGGGCTTTATCTCTAGGAAAATCTTTCAGACATGGATTATTTGGTTGTTACCTGTATGGAGTTAAGCATCAAAACCCTCTTTATGACTATGAGATGCTATAATACAAATATGAGATAATGAAATAACACTAAATTCATATTCTAAGGTTAGTATCAAATGAATAAATTTCAAAGATAAATTAAAAGTCCCGTTTGTTTTGTTTTTTAAAAAATAGACACTTTTCTAAAAGTTAGAAAAGTTTTAAAAGAAAAGTTAGAAAGGAAAATTTAGAAAGATACACCTTCCAGTGTATCATGTCATGTGAATTTTAACATCTCTGCCTATAATCCAAAATGTGAATAGAGATTACTTGAGTGGGTATCAGCCATGATGCATCACCAAACCCATTTATTCAATTCATAATTGCTTGCAACATACAAGCTCAAACTTGCAACTGTAATTCATTTGTCAACACATTTCCATTAACTAATCACAAATTATCAGCTTCAGTTCTATAGGTCTAACTACAGGTAAGTTTTCCCTTGTCCAAAACACTTTAGCACTCAAATGGAGAGTTTGAATATGATTACGAGTGGTATGATATGTAATGATAGCAATATTTTGTGCTTGAAAGGGTATTTTTAGATTTCCATGCTTGTAAATGCATTTATGTAGAACTAAATTACTATGAAACCATATATGGTGTACATATATGCTTTCCAATGCAATGTTTAAAAAACATGCTTAGCAACTTTATTGCTTAACAATTAACTTGAATCATATGAACCATACATAGGTAAGTTAGGAGAATTTTAAAGGAATATTTCCTGTAGGAGAAATATAACCATGGATTAGAATATTCCTTGGAGAAAAATAATACTTTAGTGTGGGCAGGGTGGTCTTTCCCAGCTGATTCACCAGATGAGAAGGAAGATGGCGTTCCTCTGCAGCTCAAAACCACTTCCCAAAAGTCCTGACGTAGCATTTTTGGAGAAGTCTGGTTCTCTGGGGTGCTTTGTGCACAGGGATGAAGGAGCTGGAGGTCTGTAGGGAACAAGCCCACAGCTTCAATGCACGGAAAACTCCTGTGTTATTCACAGCTGCCACTGAGGGAACTGAGCAGGGCTGAGTTTGTTTGACTGCCACAAGAGTGAGAGCAGGGTGCTGGCAGACAGTCATGTGTGTTTCCAGCTTTGTGAATTCAGGAACTTGGATAACCTGTGTGATCACTGGCAACTTATGTGATGGACACGTGCCTCTAAAGCCCACTTACTTATTCAGTGAAGTATTTTCTTTCTCATACTCTCTAGCAAAAGAAATTAACTTCTGGTGCATTCAGTTTCAAATAGTGTTAGGTCAGACTAATTGCTGATATTAGTTATAGCAGAGAGCTTGAAGGCATAGGTTTTCATGTCAGCATGCAGCAAGTGTTACCAGACATCACTTACTGGAGAATGCTGTCTTGAAACAAAACTTCAAACCAGAAATCTGTAAAGCCTTTCTGCAGGCACATCTGTTATATTCATACACAGACTACACAAAATAAAAGACTTTTTTTCCTATACTTTCAAATCCAAAAGACTGAACTTTTCTCACTAACTTGAAGAAAAGAAGCCGCGCAGATATAAAGCTAGTAAAAATATGAAAATATGACTTTTTTTTTCTCTGAAAGAGGCCTTGTTCTGTAGTTTTTGAAATGGTAGCAATAATCTTGCTCTTAGTTTCAAAGGGTAGGTTTACTTTAATGAAGATTTCTGTTTCTCATTTGCTTTATTGCATTACTTCCTTATTTGCATGACAGGTTTTACAAGTGAAATAGTTGACTACAAAATATTAAAACTTGACAGCTTCCAATTAAAACAGTGTAAATCCTGAACCCACTTGTTTAGCTTTTTCACCACTTTCACCACGAAAGTAACTACAAATTTGCCCCCAAAATAGTTTTAGATTGTTACATCCAAAGTGTTAAGCATGCTAACTTATTCATACATTTGTTTTCAGATATATTTCATTTATGCGTAGAAGTCAAATTAGTGTAATACTGCAGATTCCCAGTCTTTGTGAGTTGATTTTGAAGCAGTGCCTATAGTCAGCTCTTGTCAAAATTTAGCTAAATTAGTAAAGGATTGTTAAATCAACACAACCCTTTTACACTGAGACAGTCGTATTAGCACAAACATGGTCATAGACTATTTATACATACTTGACTAAATTTATGACAGCTTAACTATTTTAAAAAGAAAATGTTTTTATGATAACATAACTTCATCCAGATTAAGGGATTATAGCAATTTAATTTGTCTTTTTGTTTGTTTATTTGCTTGTTGCAGGCTTTTTACAAATTATTGATCTGGTGAAATTGTTGGGTGCAAAAATTGGATGTAGATCAGGCCTCAGATCATGCTCTTATTAGCAAACCAAACACTGGTTTTGTTTTTGTTGCTGACGTTGTTTGTTTTCATTGCTGTCTGAATGAGCCTTTTATGGTCTCTGGCTCTGCCTGGCTGACTGCACCCGATTGTATTTAATTACATTTACTCAGTAGTTTTAGCCGGGATCCCCGGCCATTACCTATCAAGTCCAATCGCTATTATTTAAATCCAATGACTCAGAATCAGAGAATTTATCTTTTACACAGTTATTGCCTAAACATCCAGCATAAACACGCAGAGATCTGGAGGACTTGTTCTGACTGTGCTGATTAAAGGCAAAGAGCAAGATGGATGGAGTCAGTTGTGATCAGCAGGCTGCAGCGTCCTGCTGTGCTCCAGTCTCTGCCATTGTGCGGGGCTCTGGGTACCAGACTTGCCATGGTCCTCTCAGGTCTAAAAGGAAAGCTGGCTTTGTTTGCCTGTAAGCATCTGCAAACTGTTCTGACACATGATCTACCCTCTCAGCAAGGCCACTCATTAGGCTGATTATCACTTCAAAGTTTGTATTATCATCCATCTCTAAAGGCAATTAGGAATGGGTGGCTTTGAGTATCAGACACTGGGTGACACTAAGTGACTCATCTTTATTGATTCTTTTGTGAGCAGAGACAGTGATTGAGATGATAGGATTGCAGCCTACCTGCCCCTTTGACTGGTAAATACTGAAGAAAAACGGTGTGTAATTAACTGACAGTTAATATAGGTTCTGTTTAGTGTTCAGAAAGCACAATAGTGGAAGCTGCCCAAAAGGAACAAAGTAATGAAACTCCTTTGACAAGTTAAACTCTAAAGCCAACTGTGTAATTATCTGACAGTTAAAGGGGGGAGGGGAGGGCCGGGCTCAGTATTTATGAGACCAAAGGAATTCCTGCGCCTGAACAATGGGGACACATACTGACAATAATCATAACAGCTACACAAAATATTTGTTTGTGCAAGCCTGCCTTTCAAGTGAATAATGATCCGTTTAGGGGTCAGAGGAAGCTTTGCCGTTTTGGAGCTCCCCGTTCTCCAGATGCCCGGGGCCGGGGCCAGTGCGCGGAGCTGGGGCAGGGACAGGGACAGGGACAGGGACAGGGACAGGGACAGGGACAGGGGCTGAGACTGGAGCGGGAGCTGGGGCTGGGGCTTGGACAAGGGACAGGGACAGGGACAGGGACAGGGGCTGAGACTGGAGCGGGAGCTGGAGCTGGAGCTGGAGCTGGAGCTGGAGCTGGGGCTGGAGCTGGAGCTGGAGCTGGGGCTGGAGCTGGAGCTGGAGCTGGAGCTGGAGCTGGGGCTGGGGCTGGAGCTGGAGCTGGAGCTGGGGCTGAGGCTGGAGCTGGAGCTGGGGCTGGAGCTGGGCTCAGTGCTGCTGGGGCTGTGGGACCTTAGTCAGATCAACCTTCTCTCACTGCTGGGAAAGTCAGACCGGCATGAAAGGGCCACAGCCTGGGCTGCATGAAGAATTGTATAGGCAAAATTTGATCCACCCTAATTGGCATTCACATGTAGTGTCCTGCTAACAAACTCTTCACTTTTCCAGCATAGTTATAGACATTCCTGTTTACACAGTGACACAAACCTGTCTGAACAAGCCTTCTGTCAGTCGATTACCACGGAGGCCTCACTCACTGGTTCCTCTGCTGCAACACGATAAACTATTCTCCACGGACATGTTCTCCCACGATGCAATGTTCACTGTAGGAATTGCCCACCTGGCATCATTTTGAAACCTTCTGCATGAGGATCACAGTAAACAAGGAAGAAAATATCCAATTTTTGTTCGTGTTTGCTCCATATTATTTCAGAAAAGGAAATAATATACCTCTGTCATTTTCCTCCTGGAGTTGTTAAAGAGAGAGCCACTGACTCCTGAAGTTCTCACAAAGAGGGACTTCAGTTACTGAAACGAGTCCTGTGGTAGGTATTGAAGTCCTAAAAAGATGATCGGGGTGTTGGAAATGTCAGAGTAGATCCTTTCAGAGTCTTTAGTGTGGCAATTTTTGGACTGAAGGCTATTTAATATTACTTGTGATTTCATCACCCTGCGAGTAGGGGGATTTCTGTTTGAATATTGTATAAGTAATGCTTTATTGTTTTCTCTCAACTGAGAACCACAAAGTACATGTCAGACTAAATAAGCCTGAGAATGTCTCCATGAGATGGGCAAAAAAAGGAAACATGACAGCCCTGCAAATTTTAAAAAGTATATGCATATACAGCATATAAATGAAGATGAAGTAGCTTGTTGAAAGAACACTGCTGCATGTTTTTCTTTCCTCTTGTCTTCTGCTAATTTCCCATTGACCTTTTCCTTTCTACAGAGTAAGACTCTGGGGACACATAGCAATGATGGCTGGGCCTCTCATTTGGGCTGTCTCTGATGTGAATGATTTCCCGACAGATAGCACTGATCACATCTTGTTGGACATGCTCACAGCAGAGAAGAAAAATTATCTGTGGAGTTTGTGAGGTTCAGTGAAGGCCCAGGCAAGGAAAGAATTAGGATGACATAGGGAGATGGGAGGGAAGGTAACTTGATGGAGGATTCAGTTAATGGGGTGGTCAAATCTTCAAGCAGTATCAGTAACTTGTGGCAGTGCAAGACCAGAAAATCTGTGTGGACAGAGGCATATTCAGGTTATTTACTTTTTTCATCATGGTAAATAACGAACTGAGTATGGTATGGCTGGAAAATCTCTAGATATGTCAGCAGAGGACTAGGCAAACACAAGGAAAATATTGCAACTGTACATGGTCTTTCTGAAACTGCTGCAGAAGGAGAGTATTGTGCTAAGTTTGGATATTTGTTTTGCCAAAGGAAAACACTGGCAAGGTAGAAGTACAGAAAATAGCTATAAAGATGCGTGAATAACTAAAAATCCTAATTATTTAATTTATCTGAAAGAAGCTGAAGACCATTCAAAATCATCCATTTAGTTGAGATATTTTAATCTTTCAGACAAATACTTAACAAGAATCGACATCTGGGAAACTGAAAGTGTCAAATCTAGAAATAAATAAATCATGTGTTTTAAAAAATATACTATTGAAAGACCTTACACAAGAGTGCAAGGTTACACAGGAGTGATGTGGCCCGGGTTTTGGTTTTAATCAACAAGTCTAATTAAGAAATAGGCCAGAGGGAATGGAAGAAGGGTGCCACTACAAAATTACCCAGCTTGTAGGATGATGAAGGGGCATTGACTAGACAACTATTTTTCCGTCAACATTTATTTTTTGTGAGAGTGAAGTAAAGAGGAGCTGAGGAGAGAGTGAGAAGTGGAAAGATGGATATAGCAGCTGGCAGATTCTGCTGAAGCACAACAGCTCTCTGGAATCCTGGCCCTGATGCTGTTGGCCTGCTGTGCCCTTGGCAAGCCATGATGTCTTGCAAGGATTTTAATTCCCCAGGCATCCTGTGATTATCTTATCTACTTGAAATGAAGTCGTAAGTGTGCTGCTTCTGAAAAAAACCGGTTGAATTCTCACAAACAGGTTTTATTGCAATACAAAAAAGAGAACAAAACCAGAGAACTTTAACGTGGTTAGTGTCTCACTTCCAAATCACATCCCAGTCAAGCTTCTGCGTCTTCATGCAAAAAATTTAGGATCAATTTGAAAGATTTGCATTGATACAGCAATTAAAATTAATCAGCTGAGAAATGCAGAGTATAACAGAAAGTAATAGCAAGCACTGGAAGAATTGTCAGCAGGCTACAGTATGACAAAGGAACTGACTATATTAGCTTTAATTGTGTTAGATTATTTTATTCTACACAAGATATTTTCTTGTTACAATACACAGACATTTCAAATTCATGTGATCTAAAGAATTTCCTTTGGACATGTTGTTATTGCTACAAAGTGTACAGAAAAGTCAGACAAGAGGAAGAGAAAGCTTCAAGCACGATGTTTGGTAATTCATTTTGGCCTTCACCACTCATTTGTAAGTGCATTCTACTTTCTCTCTCACTTTTACCTTCTTTCCAGTTTAATCTGATCCAAACAAATTATACACGAGCAGTCATTTTCATTTGGGTCTTGTTCACTGAGATACTTAGCAAACAATCAACCGACGAACAAGATAAGGACAGCAAAAGAAAACTAAGCTTTTGTTTAGATAGTGGGATCACAGATAAAGACCTAAGCAGGCCTGCCTAAACTCAAGAAGCAGTGATATTATCTTTGAAACTGTGGCACTGTGGTTGCATTTACTTGCTATACATGCTCATGAAGGCTAATTTAAAAATAATTGGAGATATACAGAGTCCAAAATTTTTTTCTCGTTTTGGTTGAGAGAAAGGTTTATTATTTGCTTTTGAGTCTTTGTGGCTTTAGTCTGGAAAAAGCAAAGCAAAAGAAGCAACCCCCAAACACCACCAAAAACATAGAAATCCTCACCTGAACTGACAGGACAAGAGCAAACAGAAAAAAAAAAAAACCCCAATGTTACAGTATGGAAGCCACTCTTCTCATTAGCTTTATTAGTGGTGATGGAGAGCTGGTACCATGGCTATAAATTTGGTAGCAATTCTATGGAAAAAAACAACACCATAGGAAAAAAGGTTTGCTTTTGAGTCAAGTATTTCAAAGCACTTAATGAACATTAGCAAAATAAGCTTCATAACTTCCCTGTGGAGTAGGTAGGGAAGATTAAGCTACCCTCATGGATGGGCAAACTGAGTTACAAAGAGCTCAGGTGAGTGGCCTGAGGTGAAGCAGCAGCTCCTGCAGGGTGGAGAATGGAACCCTGACCTCCTGACACAGCCTCTATTCCCTAACCACAGGACCTGTACCTTCCACAACTGTTAGTGTAAAGTAATAGTCTCTAAATGAAACCCACAGAAAGCTGCAGTCTCTGAAGACATTTGTTTGGCACTCTTCACTAGCACTGCAGTCATACATTGTTCTGGCAAAGCATTATTTAAAATACATTGAAAACTGCAACTATTCATTTATTCTGTGAGAAAATACTTATATACAGTTAGAATGCAACCAAATAGTTAACCTGATGAATGAAACAGATATTTAGTTTGATGAATATGAGCTTCCCCAGCAGGTTTTGCTAAGGCATATTTGAATGTTGTTCTAACTATATACAATATATATTTGCAAAAAAATGTTGCTGGAATAAGTATTTTGTTATAAATATGTCCTCAAATTATATTTAAATACGGATCTAAAGATTTTTTTAAAATATGAGCAACTTAAAATTTAAGCCTGCAGATGTCAGAGAAATAAGCTTTTTGTAAAGCTTTATTGGGATGGCTTTGTGTATCTTGGGAATTGTTTCTTTCTTTCAGTTTGTGTCATACAAAAGCTTTAAATCACCACTTCTACAACTATCACTGTGCAATGAGAAAGCTGAATTTTCCTATAGACAATCTAAAGAGTGGATATGCATGACAAGAACTATACAGATTGAAGCCTGATGCTGACTGCAAATGAACAGTCCCAGCCAAGGCACCGTCTGTGGACACAGGTGTTCACATGCTTTAAAGATCTATGAAAAATTATGTTGTGCTTCTCTACTCTTTTACCTCTTCAGAAGAGCAAAGCAGAAGCAAATGTGAAACTTTTCCAGTGTTTTGTGCCACAAAACTCAAGGATGGAAAGGTGAAATTTGGCTGCTGGGGAACAGAAGGATGTGATTGATCAATATAGCACAAAAACAGAGAGGCAAGGAAAAGGAAAAGTTTAGGGTATTCTGAGGGGAATAAAGTGTGAATGTGGTGCAGCGGAATGAGAGAATCTAACAAAAGGATTCCATGTAAGGTGAAGACTATAAAAGCCATGTTTTAAACAGGCAGGTGGTATCAGATGGGGACAGGAAAGGAATAGAAGAAGCATCAACTGAATGTTAGAAAAGTCAAACATCAAGGGAGGAGGTGAAGGGAAATTTGAGCCATCAGAAAAAGTCACACCCTGGAAATATTAGAAGGAAAGCAGTAATATATTTTATCTGTGGTTTGGAACAAAGGACAGGGATGACCTGAGGAAGAAATGAAATTTCAAAGGAAAGAAAAAATTCCTGAATCAGATCTAGATCTGGCTCCAGGTTTCACACATCCTCTGGAGTTTTGCTGAGCTTACAAAGGGAGGCACCATTAAAGTCTGGATTCAGATTCAGTCACACTAAAGATACAAAGTTTTGGTTTTACACCATCTTAAAAGAAAACTCTATATAAAACCGCTTGGAGTTAGGTCTCTATAGAGGCCAAAATATAGAGTATTATGGTGATTGATATTTGTTTGGGAGTCAAATTTGTTCTGCATGAAAAAGCCAGGGAAAGGGTTCCTCTTCTCTAATTCAGTGAACAGAAGGTAATTGAAAGATCTCTTTATGGCAGGATTTACAACCCCCGAGCCTCAGTCGTTTTGAGCTAAATAATAATGCATTTGCATCGTAAGTGTATCTAATTTGAATTTCGATTCCTGCCTAAACACTTTGAAAAGATGCATGCCTTGAGGTGTCTGCCTGAATAAAATTCCTGTGGAACTAAGGCTAACAAATAAAGTATGTCGTGGTGTGTTAGAATCTGCTCTGCCCTGGAGAATAGCTCCCCTGATAAACTGTCTGATTTATAATGACAACTGCTCCCACTGTTGTATACAAGTATACCTTACAGTAATGGGCTATTAAAGAGGCTTTCATGTGAAGCAAATATTTAGCTTTGAAGTCAGTGGGAGCTGAGAGAGCCCAGCACCTCATAGGATTAGTCCCTTGGGAATTAACCTTTTCACCTTACTATAGAAGAAGGATGAAATTTTAAGGTAGGATTTTAATGGTGTGAGCGTACAAAGTGATAGGAAGGATGAGAATTCATAACACTAAATTACCTTCAACTGACACCGGGATAGTTCTATAAGACTACACGACTTTCTCAACCCCTTATCCCGGCTAAGACTTACACAGAATTAGTTTTCATGGAAAATGTAGCCTATGATCCTTTGTCATAAGCTTGATCACATGATATAAGAGCTTCAGGAGGGGACTGTATGTTGTTTAAGTTGCTGTATTAACTAACTCATCAGCACCACATCAATTGTGCAAAGGCAAGAGCAGTTTTTATGTTTTCCTGTGAGAAACTTTCCATCTGCTTTTTAGCTTCTGTTCAGTGTCTGAATTAGCAAAAGTGACCATGGAAATCCAACTCATTCTGCAGTTACTCGGTCAAAAGTGAACACATTTTTTTCCAGGTATTCTTTTGTTGATGATGATATTAAAAGTGGGTTTTAAATTGGCTGTTGTGAAACAAACAGAATCTGCCATTGAGGGAAAAGACAAACTGCTTATAATTAGTTCTGGCAGCTGGAGGATGGCACTCCTGCTGTTTCTGCTGCTGGCACTGTCAAGTACATCATGTCACAATGCATGAATTATCTGAGGTCAGCTCTTCAACACACCCAAATTGCTACCAATTATTAATTAATTAGTATCATTATGGGACTGCCTTAAGGGCCTTATCAGTCCCCTTGAAACAAATAAACTGACTAGGAATGAAAAGGCAGTAGAAGTAATTAGTGGTGAGTAAAGAAGTAATTCTAAGGAGAACATCACATGAGTCTAATCCTGCAAGATACTTACTGATTCTCACCTGATCTCCAATGCTCTCCTCATCATGTCCAAGTGCATTTGAATTACTTGGGAATATAAATTACCTGTTACACGTTAATGTATTTTTCATTACTAAAATTTTCCTATTTAAACATTACTGTTCAACTGTGTTCTTTTATCTTGCTTTACCTGCTCTTCCTCTGAAAGCTTCACCTACCATACTTTAGGAGCTGTATCTCACAAGATGTGTAGTTATAATGCTAGATGGTGCTGTAGCTAACATTTTGTCATCTGTCTTCTGAAAGAATAACTTAATACTGCAAAACTTCCAGTGCAATGCCAAAGTTAAATAACTTAGAATGGGGTTTAAAAGAAAAAAAATACAATGAGAGGGGAAGAAAGATGCAGTTTATTATCTGGTGATTACAAGTTAAGAATGGGTGAGACAGAAAGTTGCTGATTCTATCTGAGTGCCACTTTAGGAGTCAAATTCCCTGTTTATGGAAAAAAACCCTCACCATCAGCATATGCTGCAGTCATTGTAACTGTGCACAATTTGATATATATCTGAAGCACAAGCCTTCTGCCTTGACATCAGATTCAGCAGAGTAAAGAATGTACAAACTTTGTCAGATTGTGATAGCTTAGTATTATCCAAGTTTTCCAGAAGCTGTCTATCATTGTAAAATGCTAATTATAAAATTTTTTAATATGTGAGATGATGATGACTAAAACTAGAGTGAGTCAGGCAACATGGGACCACAGAAATGCAGAGACGCTGTGGCTATGTGCTGATTGTATGAACCCTCTCTGCAGAAAAGTCTGTCTGATAAAAAGTCCATCAGTTGACATAGAATGAAGATGAAAACATATTTGATTGATGGACATTAATGAGGAGTTCTTTAACTCAAGGAAGAATTAAATGTATTTTTAGGAGATAACACCAGGATTTTTTCCTGGAAGTTAGTTGTAGTCTAAACCACAGGAAATAGATACTTATAACTTTTTCATTTTCCTAGAGTTCATAACTGGAATATCAGAGAACCAGCATTTCAGATAAATTCAGCACCTGCCTAGACAGGAAAGTTTACCCACTAGGTAAGTGAGACATTTCAAATGTTCTTGGCACACAGCAGATCCTGGAGTAGAGCTCATAGGGAGGGATTTTCTTCTGTCAAGTGGTGCTGAATTCTTGAAGATCAGCCACTTATTTTGGCACGGAAAAAGTCCATGTCTTCCTAGAACACTTCCTAAGAGCCTCAATGGGTATAAGTCATTAAGGAATTAGAGCAATGCAGTAGGTGACTGTCCTGTCTGGTTTTAGGTCTTCTTTTTTGCATATTTTGCCACAAATCTTCAATGGCAACTCCGTGCTATTTTGTTTTAAATATTTTCCATAACGTTTCTAGGAAATAAGTAAGGCAAAAGAGCTAATCTCAGACAGAAATGATTTAAACTATGGGTATTCATTATTATTTCAAAGCAGCTGTCTCAGCGAGGCTTTTAAAAAATATATTGCCACTATTATATGTAATTGCTGTAATTGTATTTTGGGTCCATAATGAATGAGGAGGCTTATCAACACATACTCTTTCTTCAAATGCACCACAATCATGATGAATATAGTAATAAGCAAAGAATGCCAAAGAAGAAAGGAGAAGAGAGTTCTGGAGACAATAAGAAAAAAAAGAGAGGAATTTTTCCAACTGAGAAAAGACCATTTCCTGTGTGGATTCCAGTTCTCAAAAATTTGGTCCGCTTTATCATGTCATTAAAAATGTGGCTGTTCTAATGCATGCAATAGTGAAAATATCAATCTTACTATTTATTCCCTCCATCCCCAAATCTATCTCCTTTTTTTGGTTTATCATTTAATTATTACTTTTTAACTTGAATGATGCTTTTCTTAGCTAAGATAGTAAGGATTGATTCAGCATTTCAGCATATGGCCTGCTCAAGTCAGTAAATAAAAGTGCCTAATACATAATTTTGGCATTCTTCTATCCAGTTTTGCTTTTACAGTTTTCAGTTTGATTGCTATTCAGTCATGGTTGTGTCCTAGGATGCATTTCCAGGGATCAGTTAGACTTAAAAGTGTGTGATTTGACCTGACTATTAGGAATTATATTCATGGCAAAGAAATGTCCCAGTGGTTGTAGTTACTGTCTTATAAAACAACATCTTCTATATAAATTAATTAATTACTCCAAAGAACAGAGAATTTCTGTGCTACATTTGAATTTCTTCTGAAATACGTGTGTGAGCAGTTCAGAAGGTATCCTCCACCAGCAAAATTGCACTGTCACTTATCCATATGTACATATTAGACAAAAAGGAGTAGATGTTTCTGAGAATTGGTGACATCAGGTTTGAAACTACAATGTCAACACATTCTTCCCAAATAACCTGATCTCCAGTAGGATGATGTGTACCTAAAGCTACTTTTTTCCAATACTTTTAGTGGAAGAACACATTCTGTTGTGAGTTTACCCACAAGAGAAAAGGGTTTCCTGCGAGCACCTGTTGCCCAAAACAGTCTTAAAGAGATTTTCATGTGACAAATACCACAAGAGAATGAAGAATTTTTTGGTGATTTTTGTAGAATCTGGACATTTGTAATAAACTGTTCTGAATAGACTATATCTTTGCCTGTGAATTAGTATTCCTTTACCTCAGTTTCCCATTGTTTATCTCCCTGAAGAAACCATTTAATCTTTATGCCCACTTTTGGGAGATGTTTCCAGAACAGGCTTTGGACACCAGTGTGATGAAGAATCTGCCAAACTGCACCTCACAGTGATCACCTTTGGATGAGCACACCCAGGGCACTGAGGGATTCATGACCAATTCCTTCAGACAAAGGCAGACTAAGGAAAAATCTTATGACATTCCTGTGGTTTTGATGTGACACATCAGGCATGCTTTGTCTTCTACAGCACTGTGTATGTTATACCAGAAATAACAGATCCAGACATGAGAGGTAACCCGCTACTGATAAGACCAATATTAAATTACTTTCAGAGAAGACAGAAGAAGAGTCACAAGAAACATACTTCAAGTCCTGATTTATTTTTTCTTCCTGCATCAGATGCAGTGAAGCCAACTTATCAGAACCAGTATCAGGTCTGCCTTTTTCCTCAAGGAAAGAGCTTTCACATAATCCCCAACTGAGTGGAAATTAAAAATATGTGATAACGTTCAGAAATAGTAACTTGTAGTTAAAATGGAGGTTTTTTTCAGATTATTTTTTACCACGAGCAGGACTATGTCACATGGTTTGAGGCCTCAAATTATATTTCATGAAGCTGGTTTTTGAAAGACAGTAGGAATGAAAATATTGCCATGATCTCTGCTCATTATAAAGGGAAATGTTTTGCATTTGAACATTCTCTTTCAGTGCTGTGAGCCCAGCTAACCCTCTATGAGTTCCTGAGAACCAGACTATGAACCAGCCAGAAAACAGCTATTAAAAAAAAAAAAAAAAAAAAGTGACATGGATCTCTCTGTTTTCCATTTGCCATTAACTCAAGTGGAAGATAATAATAATAAAATTGGATTAAAAATATTTTGGTCACTGTTCTGGCATTTAGGCTCCTTGTACAGTCATACACTAAATTTTACCTTCCCCAAAATCTTCAGACCACAGCCACCCTACAAAAGCCCATGAAACAATTTTCAGGCAGCAGACTAGGGTCAGAAATATGCACTTTAGGGTGTGTATGGTCTTGTTTGTCTCAGCTCTATGTAGTCTTTTTATATTAGAGTCTTTTACATTTAGAATCTTTTCATACTGGTCTGCATGGCCACATTGGGTAGATGGTTGCCCCTACAGCTGCTCCTGTCAGCTATGCCAAATGAGCTCTGTGTTCTCATAGAGGTGGCCTAAAATCCTACCACCACACTGATACCTGGAACTTTAATTCTTTCAAACTCTTTTTTGGGTGTCTACAGACTAAGAGATTAAGAAAAAGGATCTGCAACTGTGACTCAACTGCTGCACAGAGACAAAGCACATCTGTGTTCTTTTCTCCCCTTCAAATTAATAAGGTTAATTTGGAAAGAAAACCATGGAGTCCAGAAATATCTGTCAAGTAGTTATGAAGATACAAGGATTTATTAATAGAACTAGCTCATTTTCTTACCATGAAGTTTCTGCTTATCAGAAAGTGACTTTTTTATCAGTCTGGTATTTTTTAATGAGAAAATGGTTGATTTAAAGGTTTTTTATATTTCAATTAGAAATGTTTTACATCTTCTTTAGAAAAAAAAAAATTAAACCCCAGTGTTATTTCCTGAAAAAAAATTTCTCTTGCCAGTTGCTAGTAATATATAGAGTTTTGTCCCCTGTAAATACATGAATACTGTGTTGACAACTTCCCTATAAACATTTATCCTTTCCTTATTTACACTGTCACACAAAAGTATTGGGACTGACAGCTCTTAAAACTGAAAAGAGTTCAACAATGCAGGCTCAGACACATTTCTGAAATGCCAAGAAGATGAAATGCAACCGCATCCTGTTGAGCATCTCTGGGTAGTTATGACACTGTGCAAAAACTTTGAGACAACGTGTCCCAATTAATTTACCTCTTTGGCCAGGTTCCCTTTGTTTGGTGCAAGTTGCCATATGGAACCTCTAAACTCTTGCCTGACCATGAGTGGAGAATTTACTAGGTATGTTCCTGTTATTTAATCCAAAGGTAATTCTGAACAGTTTTTGAAAAGGTTCTTTCAGGTCCTGCTCATTACCAAAATGCATCTCTCAGTCATCAAGTTCAAAATAATTACCTATTGACAATAAAATGTAATGCATTTTTCCGATGTGGGTGAACCAGAATAGTCCAAATAAGAATGTCTGGGTTTGGTTTTGGTTTTCTTTTTCCACAAAGCTGAACTGAATCAACTATTTTCTAAAGAAAATAAGTACATGATAATGGTTTGTCACCAGAGGTTTTCTTAGAGGATTTTAAAAGTCCTTTGAATTTTCATTTGTCCCATTTCTCCCTGACTGGAGATTTATCTTTTGCCTAGTGTTCTGTCAACCTTGTCCCCAGCTCAGCCGCAATGCCAAACAATCTGTAAGTCACGCGAGAGCAAACCTGTTTGAGCCCTAGGGCCTGGTGGCCTCCCAGCTGAAGTCATCAGAGTCTGTTAATTGATTTCAAAGGGACTGGATGAAGTCCCAGTGTCAGATATAACTGTTTGGAGAGTTTTGGGGGGTTACGGTCTGGGTAAGCAGCTAAACATTTGAGTCATTATCTGAACCCAATTGAATTGCCAATGCAGAAAGTTCATCCATCATTTCTTTCTGCTATCCAAGTTCAGAGCTCAGGGATTTATCTGCTCCTCTTTCATCAGTGAATCACATAACTAACGTGATTATTTCAAGCAATGCAGAAGCAGAACACTCCCCAGTGCTTCAGTGAAGTCGCTTGGAATACAGTGGGTAGAGGATACTGTTAAAGGGGTACTGAGCACATCTGACACAAAAGGAACCACTGACTTTTCCTCTGGTTTAGCTGAACAGTCTGTGCTGTCTAATGTCACCTCAGCAGTCTTGGCTGAGTATTTAGGCAAGGAGCTTCAGGCAATCCCTAGCCTGAATCCCTTGGAGTCTGGAAAAGCTTGGACTAGTATGTTTTTACTCCAGGTTTCAGCATTCATACAGAAGAGTTTTTCTAGCAAAGGAAATTCTGAATCCTATTGCCCCAGTTTTACTAGCTAGAGGAAGGAAGAACTATGTTTAATTGACACACTTGGAACTTTCTGGTAAATTTTATGTGTTTGAAGCAGTTTAGGTCACCTTTAACCACAACTGTATAATAGACAAGGATGCTGTTTCAAGTTCAGAGCTCAAGAGTCTTTGGGGACTGGGGGTCCTGGAGTTTTTTGGGTTGGACAAACCAACAATCTAGTGAGTCCAGAGTCCCTATCCCCTATCTCCCTACCTTCAAACCATCTGTGGTGCTCTCACACTACAATTTCCTCCTCCGTAATCTGACAATGACAGTGTAGCCATGGGACTTTTTCTTTCTTTTCTTTTCCCTTTTTTGATGGTTCTTTCAGCTTTAAGGCTGCTACACTGTTGTCAGAAGTCTGGCTTCAATGGTCTGAAGGGAGACAGATACTGATAAATTTCCTTTTGATCTCTGCTCTGCAAAACCACTCAGTCAGGAAAAAATAGAAGGGTCTGTGTGCGTAGGGGTTGGAGGATATGAAAGGCAAAAAGCACCCTCTCATGCCAGAGTGAGTGTAACTCCCACTTCACATCGGATCTGAAAGATGAATATAAAGAGTTTTGTATACATTTTGCAAATCAGGACAATGCACTGTAAGAAAATGAAGCCAATGAGTAAAATGGGGATAATGATACTGATCTCCTTTCTAAAGTGCTCTGAGATCAGTTGATGAAAAGAAGAGTACAGGAGCTAGGTATTATTATAGTTAGATCATTGCAATTGCTTTTCTCAAAACCCTTATCTTTTTGTTGCATATTCATCAGGATCAGTGTTGAAAGGTTACAGTTTATAACAACTACTTTGTTATACTATAAAATGAGGCTGAAAGAGAACTTTTTTCATGGGGCTTCAGAAATTTGCACGTATCATTCAAGGATGCATACACAGAACTGTAGCAGGTGCCACTCAACTTTCTGTGTAACTCTGGATGAAGGCAATTCCCCAGTGATCTGAATGCTGTCAAGTGAAGAACACAATATGTAAACCACAAAATGTTAACTGTGATTCTGCCTAGACAAGCTGTCATGAGCTTGGTGGGCACAATCCAGGAGCCACAGCACTGCATTAGGGAGCCTTGTTCCCAAAAGTCTCTCAGTCTCTCAGCAAAGGTGACTGCTGAGACACCACATTGCACTGGCACAAACCAACTCTCTGACTAGAGCAGGCTTGGAGGAGCCCATCTCAGAAACAGGGCAGGGCACACTCCTGTCTGTTGGGTATGTAAAGGCATATTCATATGTTTCTTTACACAGTGGAACTCAGCATTGGTAGAACTGGCCTTTATTTGTCAGAATTAGCAGAGGTGTAAAACTTACAGATGAATAAAAAAGCCCAAATGATAATGCTCCAGTAGGACTACTAATGCAGCAAAGGGTGTCTCAACATGAAGTAAGATCCAAGGAAATGACACAAAGTATTGATACAAAACCCAAATTAGTTTTTTACCCCACAGCTACTGGGAGACAGTAGTTGCATAAAGGGTATGTACAGAAGATTATACAAACAAATTTAGAATTGAAAGTACAGAAGAATAACTAAGGCAATTGAAAAGGATTCTTCCTGACAGAAATACGTTATGCATTCTTTAACATATCACAATATATTAGACTTTACAAGATAGCTTTTAGTTAAAATGTGCTAATAAAAAGTGACAGCAAAATACTAGTTATGGAATGTGTGAGTGAAGCTACTGAGCTCTTACATATGGTTTAGCAAGGGCTGTACTACATTATATACAGTTTATAATAAAGTCTGTGATGTGCCTTTTATTCATGACCCCACAAAATCACTTGACATAACCGTATAGCCACAAGTGAGTCTTCCAAATGCACACAAACAGCAAAGCCTAAAGCTACATGCAAAGGTTCTGGCTGGATTTCTGACAGGTTCTGGAATGAAGCATGATGAGGGTTAGTAAAGGACTTCTACTACTTTTGTCTCTCTTACTGCATAAAAATTATCTTTCTTAGCTTTAAAATGAAGATATCTCAATGTCTTAATGTATATGTTGCATTTCCAGTCATCTGTGAAAAATCCTTTATGTTTTTGAGTAAAAGAGTTTTTCCAGAGATTTACAAAGCCAAAATACAAAAACGGTTTTATTGTCTGTTGGGATTTTACAGACCATGAAGCAAAATCCATAGTAAATGCATCTGCATACAATTATTGAAAGAAATATCCATTTAATTGATGCATTAATTTCATTGAGATGAACTTGCTGCTTATTTATAATATCTGTGAGAGGTCATATAATCCCTCCATGTAGACAAGCAGGAGTTTCCAGATTCAAAACAGAAATTCAAATAAAAATAGTGAAGCAGTTTTGCTTAGCTTGGAACATGCATGGAAATATGTGGAGGGAGAAGAGGCTTCAAGTTAAGAAGTGGAGCAAAGCTCAGTAATAACTGAAGACATAGAAAGAACTAATGCTTGTGTATGCCTTAGGAAAAGTCCACAACATGTATTATTGCTTGGGTACTGACTTGGGGATGCATTATTTCTGGCAGCTTGAATCCTGATGTTTTCAAGAAAGAAGTAATTTCTTTCTCAGAAATAAACCTTTTCAGAAATAAAGAAAAATAAACATCAAAGAATATTTACCCCATCAATTTCTCCATCCCCTGGGAATAACCTATGGGATCTCAAATTATGGTTAGCTGCTCACATCAAAAAGAGTAACCATATGTTTCTCACTATTGCTAATTACAAAGAAGACTAAATTACTAAAAAAGGCCTTAAATTTAAACAATTCCAATAAAAATAAGAGCTGGTTTATTGACAATTATGTGCTTTTAGGTACCGCTGAAATTCAGTTAAGCCTTTAAGGTATGGCTGTTACTAACAAAATCAAGTGGTGCCTTAGTCATGGACTGAGACTCCACTGTGGGAAGAGTTCTGTGAAGTTTGGACAAACCCCATAGTCCCGCCTCAAAAATCATCTAAGGATAAGACAAAGGAACAGATGCAGACAAATGAGTTCAAGGAAACTAGGCAATATCAAATTATTTTATCAAAAGTAGTGATGAAGGTCTCTGCAGGCCAGTAATCTAGCATTTGTGTAATCATCCACAGAGATCAAGGAAAGAGGATTCCGACTATAAAGAAACCACGTCCTGCCAATGCTTGTCAATAATTCTTCCCAAGCATAATGAACAAAGCTGGAAGAGGAATGAAGATCCTTGTTTGAGAATTAATGGGTATAAGCTGCTGAGGGCACCATTATGTTTCTGTTAATATCTGTGAGCTAAAAATGGAAACTGAGGGAGAGATACCAAGCAGGATGAGGATACATCACCTAAAGGTTTAAAAAGACCTTGGCAATCAACATTTTGGTAGAATTTGGCCTTGGATGGAACCAGAGTAGAGAAGCTCAATTTTTCATTCGGTGAACCTGTAAAGAAGGAGGTAAATAGGGTACTTGCTGGAGAGACAAGGGCAGGGAGGTGACTGTGAGATCAAGTGAAGAAGTATTGTACTGAAAGGGGAAAGTAACAAAAGCTATAGGAAGAGTAAAGGATAAAATGGAAGAGTGAGATAAAGGGATGGGGCTGCTGAAGAAAGCAGAGCTCTGAAAAGAGAGCCCCTACAGCACCTCTGCCTCAATGGTAAAGGAAAGTTGGGGAGAAGAGAAAGCAAGACAAAGTAGAAACCTTTGCTGATTTGCTCTCCGAAGATTTTAATGAGATGTCATCTGAGTAGAGAGATAAGTGGATACAGGAAGATGGGGAACTTAAAGAGTAAGTCAGAGACATGGAAAAAGGTACTGTAATTAAGTAGATTTGCTCTAAGTAACAGTGTTACTTAGAGAAATGGCAAAACTGGGAGACAAAACACATTTATGATACAGGAAGGCTTCCAAACTCCCAAGTCACACTGTGCTGTACAAGATCAGGAAGAGAGGAAGGGAGCAGTGGGAGTGAGTTAGAGTTCTGCTGTCAGGGAAGGGATTAAAAAAAATGAGGAGTGGAAGACAGAGAATCTCAGAGGCAGGACTTACCAGATCAGAGAGAGAAGGGAACAAAATGTGAGCAGAGTTGTGAGTTTGCTAGTCAGGTTTACAGATTGTTCTGGCCTCAGCTCAAGAAGTGGTTTATTTCTGCGAAGCTAAAGTCCTATCAATGCAATCCATCAGACCTTTAATTATCTTTCCCTGGACACCAAGTCCCAGGCATGATTTCTGTGCCACCTTTAGGAGGTCAAAATTAAAGAATAATAGTTTGGTAAATGGCCATTTGACATTGTCTGCCTGGTCCAAAAATGTATCAAGTAATATAGTTGAGCTTAGATTTGGAAGAAGAATTCTTTCTTACATCAAAACTTTATAGAAACACAGCAAAGAAAACATGCTTTAATAATAAACAGATAATTAAAACCACTTGAAAGACGTGTATGTGTTTTATTAGTGACTAAAATCAATGGTATGTTGCAATTTAGTTATGCGGGCTGATTTAGTATCATGTTATGTACCAGTTACATAGACATGTGCTATGGGCTTAGTCATAAAAGTGTGGAATGCACCACTAACAAATTCAATTTTTTGCCCTTAACTACTCGCAAAACTCCTTCTGAAGGGAAACCACACAACTTCTCTTATAAAGAGCTCAGTCAAAAGGAAAGCCAAAATAAAGACAGTCCTTAACGGCCCACTGGACCCTTACTAAAGCTACGTATTTTGGGGGAAAAAACAAAGAAAAGGAAAAGCAGTTAGGAAACTTCACCCACATCCTTAGAAGAAACTGCTTTTCTTAAGGGAGTTCAAATACTGCAATGGGATATCCATGTCATTTGGAAAAGCTGAATGTGTGAGTGTCTGAGAAAATGCTGATGTTACATTTCCTGTCATTCTGGTTGAGAAGCAAAGCACATGGCTAGCTCAATAGTACATGAAGGGTTTCACTCCTTAGCTTTGTATTGGAAAATATATTTTCAAGTAACTCATTTATTAGGGCAGAAATATAAAGAAATAGGTCTTCCTTTGGAATGCAATGTCACTAATAGCAAGAAAATGAAAGCTTAGGCATTTTTACAGATTCAAGCCCAAATGCCCAGCCTTGGCATGCTGCCCTAGGAATCCTTGAGCTGCCACGCTGCCTCATGGGAATTGTAGCTTCAGTGACTCAAACCTGGTACTCCTTCACTGGCTGAACATCCATTATAAATGTCCTTGAATGCCCTGTGTCAGACAGTCCCTCTTGCACAGCGAGCCAGAAAGGAGATGTGACCTTGCTACATCAGGGACCCGACTTCAGAGGAGAAAAAGACCTCTGAATTTTAATACTACGGAAGCATTATGGCAAATGTATGCTAACATCAAATTGATCCCAAAATAAAATGTATGTCTAAAAGAGACCTTCTAGGTGTCTGTGCACTGCTCCAACAGCATTTTATATAAAAGCATTGAATGGTTTATCATATCAGTGCTACCCATGCATTTGAAGATCTGTGATTCACCATTTATTAAAATTTGCTCTGAGACTAGCCTAATTCTGGCCCTCACTGTGCAAAAGTCTGTACTGACCTGAGAAATGTCATGAACACGATTCCTCCAGCAGATCTCTGGGGCAGTAGTCTACAGTCAAACAGGAGTTTCAGCATGTCCTACTGTAAGTGTTCTTGCCCTCAGGCTCCTGAATCCCCCATGAATGGCTGTCTGCTTCTTTTGAGGTGCATCTTCTCAGTCTTTTGATAGGAGCTGTTATAAAAAAAAAAATTACTAGATATAAATCCTGAACTTTTTTCTCTCATATCCCTGATACTGACTAATCTTTGTGGGTTACTCTCCTCCTTATTGTGGACAAGAATCACACCTTCATTGGTGCAAATATCCCAGTGAGAAATTTTGATTTTGATTGGCATTGATGAAAATGACATGACAGGAAATCCCTGATGAACTCTAGTTGTCACCTTTACTTCACAGGCACAGAGGATTCCTAATGACTTAAAAGCAGACTAGCTCATAGGCTGCCTTCAGGATGTTGTCAGTTGATTTTTTTTTAATTACTTTTGTAATATAAAAGGAGCTGGACTTCACATTCATTTACAGTGTACCTTCTATTAAATTAACCCAATGGTAAACAAGTTTCTATTAATTAAGATATAAAACACCCAAGGTATCTCAAATGATACACTATAGATCCTGTAAATAGGGTAATTGGGGCTTACTTTTATATAAATAGCCTTATGAACCTAAGGTGATGAGCAACAATATAAGCTAGGGTGTGAGTTTGGGAATCAGAGCACTGAAAATGGAACAGTTTTACACTAGCAATGTGAGAGAACAATCTAGCACTGCAAAGCTTGGAGGGTTAATTTGTGTTGAATCTTGGATGGATTTGAAAAGGACTTTAAAATTATGAACTCTAGTAGCAGGTTTTGAAAAACCAATAATTCCCCAATACCTGTGGCATAGAAATGAAAATACAGAAAATCCTTAAATGGAAAAAAATAACAGCATCAAATTAAAATGAAATTGATTCTATAACTCATAATTACTATTCTGCAAAAATACTTTCAAAGATTCTACAAGTTAGACTAACATCCCCTGGTATTTGAATTAAAGTACATTTTAGTAATAATGTACATGTGTATAATCATCATAGTAAAATAAGTTTTTATTTGAAAATGCTGATTAGCAGTTTGACATCTGAAGTGCACGGTGGTTGATATGATTTTGTTTATATTTCACGCCAAAGAAAATTTGTTAAACTAAGTTGCCATGGTTTTGCATCTGGATTTTGTGATGTTTGTCTTTTTAATGGCTGTATATAGAACTGATTCCAGTACTTGAGATTCTGGCTAAACGTAATTAGCTTAAGTGCTTAGAAGATGAAAGTTTATTTGCTTTATACTGGATTAAAGTGTAAGTAGCAAAGGTAGCATGAACAGACTGTGTAAGTTACCTCCAGATATTCAGGTTTCAGAGATCTACGTGCCAGCAAAGGACAATGGTGGCCAGAAAGTCTAGGGATGTTTCAATTTATTAAATTTGCTCTAAGAAAACATTAAATTGTTCATGGACTAAAAAGGTCAAATGAAACCACAACTTGTGTAATGATTTGTCTGATCATATTTCTTCTCAGGAAAGTTATCACATATGCATATCATACATTGGTGCTTCTAGTTTGAGCAGCATTATAGCTGCATAAACTTACTGCCAGATATCTCTCACCTTCTGCAGTGAGGAACTCAGCATAATCTCACCATTGTAAGAGTTGAAGGGTAAGAAGAGGGAAATGCTCAGGCCATTACTGGTATAAAATTCCAGTGATTTATATGAACTATTCGAACAGGAAAGCAGACATAACAAAAATGATGGTTAAGACCTAGACACTGGCAACATAATTTTGCT
This sequence comes from Brachypodius melanocephalos, assembly GCA_013398615.1. Taxonomy (NCBI): domain Eukaryota; kingdom Metazoa; phylum Chordata; class Aves; order Passeriformes; family Pycnonotidae; genus Brachypodius; species Brachypodius melanocephalos. The sequence goes on along the minus strand of VZSR01003371.1, from coordinate 10,641,137 downwards.
TTTTATGAATCATATGTTAAAGTGCTAAATGAAAATAAAATTAAACTTATCAAATGCCAAAGCAGTTCCACATGGGAAAGATCACTGTTGATAATTAGATATGGAAAATATACAATGAGATAAACCCCAACCTTGCAGGCAGAGACTACTGGCAGATGGAACACTTATCTTTTGAAATGAGATAAAGAGGCATGCTTGGATGTTATTCTTTATTTACAAAAGCAAATTACATTTGTTTTAACATGCTGGAATTCATGTAAAACACACAGTGTCTGGTAACTGCTTTGATTTCTCTATGGTGCTATTAAATCTTGGCTAATTTATAACTTTTGTTTTCTCCCCACTTTGGTATTGGAATAACCTGCAACTTTTACATCACACCAAATGACAAGTGATGTGACTACCAGAATCCTCTAGTTTTTTCTCCTTCTGAACTTCTTCATGGACTTCTTTTTTCCCTTGAGGTAGAATGCTGCTAATGCTCAAGGGAAAGAATTTGCTGCCTTTGACTCAGTTCTGTTGTGTTTTAATTTTTAACCTGGAGGTGAATGTAATTTTAAATGTGTGGACCCAAACAAAGAACCTGTTTTAAAGTTCACCTTTCCTGATCACAAACATTTTTAAACATACCACGTTTCAATTTTTGATGACTGTGATGAACAAACTAGTCAAGATTCTACTGATGATGCAAGTCAGAAGACAGATTTTTTAGCTCTTAAAGCAACATCCAGGATATATTTTTATGAAAAGAATGACATTTTGATAAGATTTTAACAATGAAAATAATGTAAACATGACATTAAGATACATTAAAGTGTATTTTTGTGTGACTTAATTTTTATTGAATTGTGTATAATTGTAGCTGTCATGTGTAAGAATGTGGTACTATCAGTCTTCTTGGTTTCTTAAACTGCATCAGAAAATATAGTTCGTCTTCTTTGACACACTCAGATTATATCTATAGCAATAAATAAAACAGGCCCCATGGTTAAGTGTTGTGACACAGCTCAAATCTTCATGGTTGAATTCTCTTGGTATCAGGAAGCCAAATCCAGGCTCTGTGGTGATAATGTTCATTGCCCCAGATGCAGTTTGGGAGATTAGGGGTTGTTTTTGGCACTGAGTAAAATTGTCCCAGGGATTGTGCTAAAAGTTTAACATCATGGCTGATCGCATATTTCTGCAGCCTGGGCTTGTGTTTGGTTCATGAACACAGATATAATTCTGTAGTTTTCACTGTAAAAAGAATGGATACTCAAATATTTGTCAAGCCTCTGTACTCTGAGGATTCAGCAGAGTCAATGGAGAATCATAATTTAACTATTTAAAAATTAAGAAATATGATGTTAAGTCCCTGGGTGTTACATTGCACTGTAGATAAAGAGGTATGAATACCCAAGTTGCAACTAATTTTTCTCCACTTTTCATGTTTTAGAGTTATTTTAGGATGTGTTCTCAGAAGAGGAAAGATACTGGGTAGTGTCTTTTCTGTGGTTACTATGGGCAGCCATCTTCTGTGCTTGTCTGTTAAATCAATGGCACCAGGGCAACCTCATTAACCACTTTCAAGCTCCAAGTTTTCCCAAGAACTCTTTCCCAATGAAAACCACAAAAACTCTTGAAGATGAAAGGCTCCACAACATTATTGTTTCATATGTGAAAAATAGAAAGAAGCTCAGATACTTGAAGCTAAAATTAGCTCATTGCATCAGGTACCTCTCCTTGGCCTATGCAGTACAGGTAGGTAATCTGCAGGTAATCTCCAGGTAATCTGCAGGTAATCTCCAAATGTCATATTTTAGTCCTCTCTCCAGATGCTGAAGCAAATAGAATAACTTGAGATCAAGTGTTTTTTTAGAATGTGACCACATCACTCACGTGATGCTGACCCCTGGCCTGGATTCTGCTGAAACCTGTGAGAGTGAACACTGCACATCCCCAGGTTGCTCTAAGACAGAAGAAAGACAGTCCAAGTTTACTGTCCCATGGGGAGGATGAAGGAGTTAATAGTAAACACATTTAGTACAAGCGCTAGTGATAAAAGCCTTGCCTTGCAGGAATCAATGGGAAATGCATGCTTTAAGAGCCAGGATTTCATCTTAGACATTTTTTTCCTCTAAGACATTTCTATATCTTATTTTTTGATTCACAACAGTTACTGATTTCCTACTCTGTTTTCTGAACAATTATATAATGAAACAACTACTGTACTTGTTATCTTCACCCTTGGAAAGCGTTTTTGTATTTTTAAAAATTGCAGGGTTTTTTTCAGTACTGGCATATGCCCATTTTTCACAGCTGGTTGTCACAGGAAGCAAAAAGAAAGAAATATTAAGAGAACTGTATGAGAGGATCGCCCTTTAAAATGCCTGATGATGATCTTTATATTTACTAGATGGACTTAATTTTCAGGTTTTGGAAGGCAGACATTTGGCTGAAAGTTAGAGATCAGTTTTATCTGCAAGCAACAACCAGAAGCGAAGAAGATCCAGCAGAGTGGAAGGTGAAGTCTCTGTCCCCTGAAGAGGTGGAAGTTACAAGATATGCCATAGATGACTAGCAAAAAGGTCCTGAGAATGTGCAAAATAAGAGAAATATAACTTTTACACTAAGGGGCTTCCATACCTATGACTCATGTTTAATAGAAAGAAGGAAGATATACATGGTGTAAAAATCAATTATACAAAATAAACACAAAAATATACATGGTGTAAAAATCAATTATACAAAATAAACACAAAAATATATCAGGGATCTGTTGGCCTCTAATCCACATTTTGTGTACAGCTGAGTCCCATGGGTGTTTATGTTATACTGTGGATTTATGCACAACATTTTTTTTTAGCAGAACAGCGTCTTTCTAAGTTGGTAAAAATGGCATTTTTTTTACCCAACACATATAATATTTCCTTTCAGAAGTTAATTAAAGACACATTTTATTTCAATCAACAGATCAAAACCAGAAATCATATTCAGAATGTCATGTAATATTTCTAGACATTCAAAATAATTACAATAGCCGTATAGAAAAGAAAACACTTGCTGAAATTGTCTTAGAAGAACAGAATCCTAGAATTGTGGAAGGGTTTGGGTTGGAAGAGACTGTAAGATCAGATAGTTCCAAGCCCCTGCCATGGGCAAGAAGACTTTCCACTAGACCAGGTTGCTCGGAGCCCCATCCAGCCTGGCCTTGAGCACTGCCAGGGATTGGGCATCCACACCAGCTGTTGCAGTTATTTCTGCAGAGAACATGAGCATTAAAAGCATAAAACAGGCAATGTGCACAAAAAGATGTAACAAAATTACAGCAAATGGTATTTCCTCCTTTGTGTTTCAGATCTACATCTGATATCCATTGAGGCCTGGTGTAGTCTCATATCGTGTTTGCTTGGAGATGATATAGGAATAAACCACCAAAGGGACCTTTTTCTGCTCATAATTTGACATTTCTTCCTGTGCCAGCTCTAACAATTAGACAACTACCCAATGATCTAGATCCAGGAACTGACACACCTGAATTTCAATTTATCAATAAGAATTCCAAACAATGAAGCGCTTTTTAAAAAAAAAATTTCTTTAATCCAGTGGTTCGATTTCTGATTCTTCAAAACACTTTTTTGTACATGAGGTGCCTGTCTCAGATACACTTAACTGCAATGTCATAAGGGATGATGTGAGAACATATTATCAGCAGCACAGAGGACTTTTTGGCAGCATCTCCTATCAGATGAAATTAAAGCATTTGTTAGACTGGGATCTGAGGTTTCTTGTACTCAAAGCTCTGTATCCTCTGCAGTGATTGGTCACATTCCCTTCCTGAACATTTGCTTTTTTTCCGTTCTTTGTGACAGCTCTAGCAGAGTATGAGCTGGTTCAGTGAACGGACACAAGAGAATTTTTTTTCCTTTCAGTGGATTGCTTTTCCACTGGAACAGCAAATTAACCAATACTCTACTAACTCACAGGTAGGTCACTTGGTTGTTAGGTCCAAGCAGGGAGCATATGAAAGAATCACTGCAAGAGTAGAACAACCCCATCTGAGGGTTGCAAGTGCAATTTCATGACATTAGATGTAACTTCAAACTATACTAGAATAATGAAACTTTCTTTCAACTCACAATGAATAAGTACATGTCATTTGATTTCAGCCTTATGTAGTTGCTTCCTGCCAATTTAGACAAACATCTTACTTAAATTATTTCTTCTAGATAATTTTGAAATAGTAGAACACATTCAAATAAATCCCTGATGATTCTACCACTCATCCTTATGTTCATATTGCAGTAATTGCTTTCAAATATGAGAGCTGTTAACACTGAGAATTCCTGATTTCTTTTCTTTACAGCAGCAGCTGGAAACTCCAATGAAGGAAACAGGCTAGATTCTGGATGAGTAGGCAGTTTATGGAGTTTACCATGAAGATAAGATTGAATAAAACAGCAGATTATATGGTCCCTTAAGACTGCAGTCTTTCTAGTCTTTTCTTCTCAAAATATGTTTACAAAAGCTGTGAATCTTCATTACAGAAGGTAAGGAGACTACAAAACCATTTACTGATCTACAAGGAACAGAAGACGAACATAGCATGCTTTGGAGAAGAAAAGTTTTCTGTGGAAGAATTCTTCTCCAGAAGAGCTTCAGCCTATCAGGGAGAATGTCTTCATAAAGAGAAAGATTTTAACTAGTATTAAAAAATCAACTATATTCTAATCCACAAACTGGATTATGCTAACCTGTCACGTTGATTTTCCTATTTGGTGTTCACCAGATAAGTCCACACATACATATGTATTGGTTGCTTAGTCTTAGCTGAAAAGTGGTAATTCACTACTAAAAGCAGAAAGGAACAGCTTCTTAAAGCACTTGCTTAACCTGATATTATCTTAAGTTCTAAAAGTAATTTAACCTATGAGGTTTGACTTGGCTTTTGAAACACAATCTTCATACAAGGAATGGTTTAAGAAATGCTGATTTGCAGATAGTAACTGCTCAACTGAGAAATATGGCAAGCTCTGTGCTCTAAGACAAAATCAAACCAAGAGGCTAGCTGAAATCTCTGCTAAGGAGGAAGTTTTAAACTTACCCTTTTGTTATTTGAAATAGAGTAAATTATCCATACAGTCATAGCTACAGTGGGGAGATGGAGTAGGAGACTCTTGTGTATGGCCTCCCAGCAGTTAGGTCCTACACAAAATCTCAGCTCCCAAACGCCTGGGCCATGGGTCTGCTCCACTGCCATTGCAGTTGCTACAGCCTGGTGAGATCAGCACTCTGACTGCAGCCCTTCCTTGCTCTCCTCAGCAATCCATGTGTGTCTCTAGCTTAATCATCTCATAGACTATATCTGGTAACAAAGAACATCAACAGGGCTTCTTTGAAGCCAGAGCATTTGTTGAAAATAAAAGCTAGGTAGGAAAGGCCATGCAGAGCTGACCTCACAGACACAGGCATGCAGGAGCCTCACTGAGTAAATGTTCTGCAGGCTGAGAGGAGGAAGCAGCACGTACTTCATGATGTTTTGGGAGAGCATAGCTGTAGATTCATAGCTGCAACAGTAATAAAGCATCCAAGGTAGATGGAATTTATGGCATAAAATGACTATAGATTTTCACTGGCTGTGCAGGAAGTCTGGGTAAGTGGTGCAGACTAGACTCCTCACCTTAAGGCAGCTGTATTTAGGTAAGATAAATCCCATCTGCAGTTTCTCACTTCCTCCAGGGAGCTGAGGGAGGTTGCTAAGCTAGGGGGTAAACTCATAGCCCTTTTGAAGTGAGACAAAAACTTCTGAGTACTTGAGCTTTAACTAAATAAAACAAACACAATTATTCAATGACTACTCCAGTCTTTACTGCACAGTAGCTAAATGTTAGTTATATGTGTAATAACTATGTAGCTAGTAAGTAAAACAAGCTCAGCCACCACTTTACAAAAATTATTGTTTAACTCTCTGCTTCTTAGCTTAATTTTAATATTCATATTCTTGCCTTCTAGGGATATATTTTAAGCTTTATTATCACCCTGAGAGCTTTCTGAGTGACTAGAAATAATTGTGAGCTTCATGGAAAATATGTATTTACAAACAAAGTATTAATTTTAATACTCTTTTGTGAATGCCTGAATAATTATACTGAATGGACTAGAAACTTCTAGAAGGCAGGGGCAATCTTGGTCTCAGATAGGGCTTTGTTGCAGCATAGAGTATTGAATAGGCTCAGTTTTGGGTATAATCACTTTTTCAACCATATTATGTGCCTCTGTGGGCATTCAATAAAAAATTATCCCAAAAACTGATGCCCAGTGTCCTGTCAGAGGAAGCAACAAACACATCATGGAAGACACTCGCAGAAGCTTTAAGTGAAGATCATATCCTATCTTAGACCATACTGTGTTGTTTTACATAACCAGAAGAGAAGGGTTTAAAATATTTTTTAGTTATCAAAAAGTGCTCAAGGGAACAGAAAATGAGCGCCACAAACAGAGCAACTTGTTACTCATGTAGTCATTGCTCTTCATATTATGCAACTGCTTGTAAAATACTTCTGCCAAAATTATGTATTTCCTATATAGTGCAGTGAACTGTGTTTCCTTATTTAGAGCTTGACTGATTTTTCCCATCCCCCCTATAATGTTGAGATACCACATGGCTTTCTTTTTTGTTTAGTCCTCATTCAGCAAAGCATTAAAGCACGCATCACAATCAGCTCATATCAGGATATAGATGGTGCCATTTGTCTAAATTTCAGTGGATCGAATTTGAATTTCCCCTTTCCAAGTAATGGCAGCACAGAGAGTAAGGCACCATGATCACTTGGTGGCACAGACTGGACCATACTGAATTGCCAGCTGCAATGAAGAAGACTATGAAGAAAGGGAAATTTATATAAATGTCTTGCTAATGGCTGCCATTGTCATCTTCATTTTCTTCAATGGAAAGCAGTGTTCTGTTGTATAAACTACTACCACAGCTCACCTCGTGTCTGACTGCAGGACTGCAATCACTCCTCTTGGCTGCAGCATGACCTGGGAGCACTGGGTGAGTTAAACCTTGTGTTTTCGCCTTTTCCTGCAGTGGACTGTGACTCCACAAATGCAGGTATTGCTGCACCACAACATGTCTAGATTGCCAGGTTTTGGTACAAAAAGTTTATCTACGACAGTTTTATGCATAAATCTTTCAATGATTTGTCCTAAAAGTCCCACCTTTAATTTCTGTCTTTTCAAAGTGTAGTGCTTGGTCATTAGTCATTCCACATTGATAACAAGCAAGGATAGCACTCATGAGTATAACATGCAAAACACACTCTTAGTGTTTCTTGTTGATGATGCCACTCTTTAAACAGCACCCCACTGATTTGTGGGCATCTTAGCTTCCAACTGCATTCCAAACCTCAGGCTGTTGGTAATCTTTTATCTCTGTTCTTATCAACGTTTACTACTGAGTGGCTTGAAGAAATAGATATCACAATCAAAGGGTGGTGCTTCTGCCTAGATATTGATCAAAGGCATTTATTGAGAGACCAATTTGTAGTAAGATATGGAAAACGAATGTATTTAGACCAGAGACAAGGTAATTCCAAGATAAAGACATAAAAACTCCAATGTTGCCTGCTAGAGCTTACTTTTTGTGTTCTGCTAGAGAACTTCCGTGTTCTGCTTCAAGAACTATGCCTAGTGAAACACACCCTGTTATCAAATTCCAATAACATTGTTATACTAAGAAACATGTACAAAAATTAAATAATGTGATAAACTGTTGAGATTTTTATTGAAAAGCAAATATTTATATTATACATGAAGATATACCTACTGAGCTATAAAGTTTATAAATTTTTTGTATATCCTAATGCAAGTGTATTAAAGTCAATTGAAGCAAAGTATTTTTTAACATGCTGTATAAATCTGTTGAAAAATGAGTTTTTCCATTGATGTAGGCTGATAACTACTAATTTTAGAAATCAATTACTTGGTATTCCCTCATAAAAAATTAAATTAAGATGACATTAGACCCAAGAAAACATTAATTCAAGAAAAATAATTTTCAGATTTGTTTCAGTTACATCAAATTCAAAGCTGGAAAACATGATTAAACTTAAAAGATATACACTCATTAAAGTACTCAACAAAGTTTAAGGCTCTCACACATCTTTAACTCTGTGGTAATTATATGAATATAAGTAAAGTGATTTATATTTATATTTCGTTTTTAAAAGAAGATTAGATTCTCCAATCCTATCTTTTCAATACTTGTAGTATCAGGGAAGGGCAGAGTTAAAGTTAGGTGCCAGACTGTCCTAATCTTGATATGTTTGGATTACCATTATGTGTAACCAGACTCAAAGAAAACACTGATACCAATGCTAAATTTCTTGTAGGACCAACCAGTTTTAAACAAATTATGTCTAAATTAAGAAAATGTATTCACCAGGAGACTTAAAAAGACTGACCCTGTGCTCCAAAATTGTCCTTTAAGTACAGGGTGGATTTGCTGGATAATCCACTCTCTGCTTTGTGTTCACAGTAACTGAGCCTTTGTGACAGAGGGACAGGTAACTTCTCTGTAGTGGAAACAGCGTCAGGGTGCCCTGGCCTGGGTGAGTTATTGCACATGGACACACAGGAATGCAGGGAACTGAGGATCACCAAAGTGTCTCTGCTTGCTTCAGGCACTCTAGAGTAGCCCTGTGAGCAGACACTCATTTGTCTACAGGTTGTACATTCTACACAGAGGAACAATAAAAATGCAGGGTAAAGGGAGGATTCCCATCAATCCTTCATGCAAGGAAGATGCCTCCAGGATTCCTCTGCCACCAGTCCTTCCCTGTGTCTTTTGGCTGAAAGGCCCACATAAATTCAACATGCCTGTTGGTGTAAAGTGCAGTTTAGCAATATTAAACCAGGCCAAGATGGCACGGGAAGCGCCTTCTGCAAGGCAAAGCTTTCTGAGGGCAAGCCTCTGGCTGCCTATGTAAAGAAAAAAGCCTGCCTGATACCTACCCAGCAAGCTGCAATACGGGGGCTTTGCAGCTAGTCAAACACCTGCAAGAAAAGCAGTTCCTTTATACCAGTATTCATAAATTACTTTAACTGAATCTGTTGGCATTATTGCATTCTGCTGGCTCTTTCTCAAATGTCAGGGACTGTCTGTTCCATTGGCAGAATATATAGCAGAGAGCGTAACTTCCTCCCCAGTCAGCTTCCACAAAACCCTACTGAAGTGGTGTCCAGCCTTCCCCTGCTCTCATTGCATTATACTCTGTATCTCATTTTGGTTTTTTCTGGGTTAATGCTTTTATTTTGCATTTTCATTCAAAATGCAATGCACATCCAAACAGCATTTTCTTACAGCCCAACTAGTTTTAAAACTTGACAGAAATTGTGATTGTTCTGCGTTCTGCCAAAGACTAAAAGCAGTATGAGAATGAAATTAAAGCTATGGATAAAGAGTGAGCTTACAAGGCAATAGAAAATGGAAAAAAATATGGACAGATGAACACAAGATAAAATCTCTTTCTAACTCCTTACCAGTTGGCAGTTTTAATTACAGTGTTATAGAAATTCCTGATTTAAACTTTTCACGGAAGATTAAAACCCCAGTTTGCACTGACTTATGAAAATAATTTCAGTTGTTATTAGCAGACTTTAATTGCACCAATATGCTTTTCACTGCTTAAAAAGGCCTTTGTTCTTTACAAATAGTGTTACAAAGGTAACAGCAATACTTCAGCGGCTTTTATTGCTTGGATGCAAAATAGGAGTCCTTAAGCTTTAAAAATCTCTTCTCTCAGAGATACCATCTTTTGCCTGGAGGTAAAGGAATTAGGGGATATTTACATGATTTAAGGCTAATTTTATAGCATATTATGTTCCCTCTCTGCCATGGAATCAAATACTAGAGGATTTGATTTTAAAAAAATGTAAATATGGGTGAAATGTAATAATACTATTGTTTGTATGAGAAATCTTCCTGCTAATCTGCAATAAATATGCAATATTGGAATTGTGTAACTTGGTCAGCAATGGGAAAAACAACAATAGCTGTGGGAAGATAAGTACGCATGATAATGCATATACAATTCATGCTAGATACTTGGAACAAAGTCAGAAGTTACATTTTAGCTTTGCAAATTTATTGTTTAGGTGATAGAAAAAATAAAACAGTCATAAAAACATTATGATAGATATTAATGAGACATTAGTAAAATCTGATAAATATAGCAGTTTAATCAAAACCACTGAACTCATTACTTCTAAAGATAGTTAAATCAAGCATTTCACCTGTGAATTCCAGAAACACTCAGCAACATTTTGGTGATGGAAAATGTTCAGTCAGTATAGAGTTGAACAGTTGTTGCTTTTCTCTGAAGAGAATGTTTAGCTCGAGGCAATTGCAGAGAAAGACTAGGCTGCCAATGCATGGAACTGCTGGAAGATGTGGACGGGAAACAAGGCAATCTACTAAAAAAGAAAGAACACAGAGATTTTTGCGAATAAAGCCCTGTGATAAATGCTTGGACCAGTTACAGAGAGATGTGTTGAGAGAACTATTGAACAAGGAACTGTGGGAGGTCTATGAAGAGCCAAATGTAGTGAATGGAGTGAAATCCCGGTGACCTGAGTGGGCAGAGTATGGGGTTAGGATGATGGAAGACAGACCAGAGAGGCTTATTTTGGACAGCCATCGTTAGGAGTTTCAATCCTCAGGCCAATGAAGAACATGGAAAGATAATATTGAGTAAGATCTAATTGCTCGTAATATGAATCACCATCAAAGGGAAAAATATGCATTTGGCTACAAGAGGTAGAAGAAAATCCACCAAAGACATTTTTGGGTCTCCAGAGCTGAGGGATAATAGCACACAGATTCTAGGATATTTCAGTGATTTTTCCCATCTTTAGCTTTGGAAGGAATTCACAGGGAAATGATTGCCTTCACTCTTGCTGGAACTTCTTAAAGAATGTTCTTAAAGAAAGTCTTGAGGAACAGCAATAAAATGGCTAATCATTGACTCTTCAGAGTGGAACTCTTCCATGAGTGCTTAGGAATGATGCACGAAGGGGATTGCATGTAGAGACAGAGAGGGGTCATTTTGTGACAAACAGAGCATGAAACATTCTACAACAGCATAAATAGCAAAAGGATGCACAAGCTTTCAAACTGAATTATAACACTTACCAATGCTCTGGATAAGAAGAATCACATAAGTGACCATATACCTCAACAGGCAAAACTCAGGTCCAAGTCCTTCAAAACTCCACTCCTTCAAAACCCCTTAGAAGTAGGGGTTTCCTCTTTTTTTTTTTTTTTTTTTTTTTTTTTTTTTTTTTTTTAATACATTGGGACAGACCACACTTGCAGAGGAATTCATATGAGTGAGGATTTCTGAGAACTAAGAATGGTATGATAATCTTGAGGAAAGATGGAGATACATCTTGTTTGTTCTTAGTCCAAATAATCGTTGAAATGAATGGAGAATGAATAAAAAATTGCCAAAGCCTGATGGAATTGTCTGAAACATATCTGCCCTTGTATGCATTTTCTCAGAATTTCATCACAAGCAGATATTATTGAAATAATTAGAAGCTGAAAAGTGAAATGACATCTTGCAAAGGATAACATGGAACAGTTTCTTGTTTTAAGTTTAGATTTGTCTGTCTAGTTATGAGTCTCCCAATATGTGATTTTCTCCTATTTGTTCCAACCCACCTCCTATTTCTGTCATGTACTTCCATGATGAAGTAAAGGATTTTGTAGCTTCTGTAACAGAAATTGTTGCATAAGTAATGTTTTATTGCAAAAAACTGTTGCAACCACTTTGTCAAATGAGACTAGTACATGACCAATAGTGCCACCAGCATCTAAACGAGCAAGTTTGCATCAGAGTAGTTTGTGGGTCAGAGCTCAAGTAAACCTCAAATATGCAAGCTATAAAAACCTGTGCCAAAGCAGTTCTTACTTTTGCTTTAAAATTCTTGTACTTAATATTAATACTTTCAAGCCGCAGGCACTAAGCCTTTAACAAAATATACTACATTTTTTGAGTGGTCAGATTTCCAGGCAAAATATGAAGCTGACATCCTTCATGTGAAATCTCTAGGCTGAGCTTTTAACAGCTACAGAACCTGTTGTATATACTCCTTTCCTTTAGTGAACTTCACTAGCACATATGATTTTCCATGAACACTACCCTTTAAATCCTTGCTTGTAAGTAATCTATGCTTGCTGTCAAACAAAATACCCTTTCACATTTGTCTATTTTGGGCTACAATAACTTTTTTGTAGAATATAGAATACACTTGAAAATGCAAGTGTCTTGTATCTCCAAAGAACAGCCGAGATTTCCCTGTAAGGAAAAGTATTTTTAGAACCTCAGGATTCCTCTAACTGAGGACTGAATATATAACAGCAAAACATTGAAAGCACATTGAAAATTAATTTTTACAAAAATCTTTACATGGTATTTTACTTTGTCTTTACATTCAAAGTTGGGATATGCAATATAGTCTTTGAAGTGTCACTAAGCATTGCTGTTAGGGCCTTGTCAACTTAAAAGCAGATTTCTCCTCTCCCACTGCCGAGCAAAATGTGCCGTTTTCAGAACAAACACAAGAGGGGGCATTTAGATGATGTTGTGTTTATTCTTTTAATGTTGCTCTATAAGCTCTATGTAAAACACTGGGCATGAGTCGTGTGCTTCTAGCTTTTGACTCTCATTTTCACTGAGTTCCTACCAATGCCGTCTCACAACTTCTCAGTCAAATGACACCGTTTTTGCTTTGGTGCACAATACTCTAGTTGATTTCCTCTACAAGAAAGCTGATACAAGGCAATGTATATTTAATTTTACTTCACACCCACACTCACACTACAGACACATGCACCAGATCTTCATGAGCTGTGAGAAAAAGCTCCTAATTTCTCAGCCCACAAATGAAACCAAACTAGCAGTTAAATCACTCTACACCCCATTTACAGTCATTGATCAATTTTTTCCTGTCAACCCCAACTACTTCCCTTCTGTCACCCACAAGCCACACACTCCTACCTCAGCTCAGAGCCACCATCATACAGCCTTGTACTTTAAACAACATTTATTGGTTATAAGTTCCTACATTACAGTGATTACTCTAGGGTTGGTGTGGCTTTCATGAACTACACTTTAAGCAATTCTGCATGTGGTTTACTGTTGGGATGTTTAAGAAAGTGAGATACAGTGAAAAATGGTAGCTGCAAGTTGGATTTCTCTAATGTTCATGGAAATGTCTCAATAGCTGATCTATACTTAAGTGATTTTTTCCTAAATTTGGTACTTTTTTATGAGGAAGTTGCAGAACTTGCAACTTTGGAACTTGCCAAAGTGCTTTGGTGTGTTACACTTATGGGTGGAGTTATGGCTTCTGTGGCCAGGATGCGAGTGGGAATATATGTGCTGTAGGAGAGGTAACAGAATCCAAGGAGAGGGTCCAATTCATAGAGTATGGTTGGAGAGAACAGAACTACTTCTTGCCCTTTTATGGGGTGTAAACTCCAGCCACAGTAGCTGTATTTTACTCAAGGGGTTTTGCTCTCCTTGGATTTTCTTGAGCAGGAAAATTTGATTATTTTAAAAGTGATGCAGCTCTACTGACAGTTACTCACTACACAACTACTGCCACTGATGAGCTATTCTCTAAGTCAGTGGCTTTTGAATTCTCTTTTTCCATTACCAGGTGTTCTTGAAAATGCCCCCAGGTCTGCTCTCTTTCATTCTCCCTATAATTTTGAAATTATAATGAATATCTGCATTTTCGAACTATGAGATATTGCTATTGCTTGTTGCAAGCCAGACCACAGCTCTGGCCTACTGTGAGATACAGGACAAGAGAGGATTGTGCATTGATCTGCAGTTGAGTAGTTGACTGTCTTGTGGAACTCTTAACTTTAAAGTGACCTTACTTAACAAATGTATTTGGTTACTGGGTAGTAGAAAACACCGGTCTCTGCAGACAACCCGGGTCTCCTCAGAAATGGTGGATGTGGAAGGATATATATGTGTGTACTGTGCAAGATATTCATGCTCATGACCAGTTTAGTTTGGGTTTTCTGCACTGTCTTACTCCAAACTTTGGCTGAGCACAGTGCTGAGAAATGCACTCTCACTCTTGCTGCCATGCTTGGCTGCCTTTCACACGTTCAGGTTCCCTTCAGATGCACACAGAGGTGACCAGGATTGTTCAAGAGCAGCCACAGATAGCAAGATGAGACTAATAAAGAAATTGGCAATATGAATTCTTGTAAGGAACGTGTCAGGCATGAAAATGGAAAATATGAGTAATGAACAGGTGAACAGACTGCACTGAGAAACCTCACTCCAAAATGAGTCAAGATAGAATGGAATGTAGAAATTAACCATGAATGCACTGGGCTTTTGCTTTAGTAGAACAAAAGCAGGTAAACGAAACAGCCTCAGGATTTTGCTCTAAAGTCTAGAGTGACATATGATTTTAGCTATTATAGCATTTTCTTTGAAACATTTGTCATCTTTTGCTGTTAGAGACAGGATTCTGGATCTGATTGACTACAGTTGCTACTGTGTGACATCAGTTTTTCTAAAATTATTTTTAAAAATCAAAATGTTCTGTTTCCTTTCATAATGGATAAACTGTGGTGCAGTGAGATGCATGGATATTTCTGTACACATAACTTAGAGACAAATTAGTCTAAAATCTCTTCCCTGAATAAAATAAGTTTTTAAAGTAATGCTTTTTAGATGCAAAAAAATCACAATATGCAGATTATTCAGAAAATTACTTAGATATTTTTATGTCTCTGTTTATATTTTTATATTGTGACTTGGAGAGAAGCATCTCTAATTGGCAACTCCCCTCATCAAATATAACCTTTGGCTGATGCACAAAGGTCCAAATATTCTCACAGTTTCAAATATTTTCCCCCAAATAAAGACTCTCTGAAACAAATAGTCAAGGTCATATAGTGAGCCAGAACAATTTAGTTTTCAGGTAAACAGATGGCTCCTTATACTATTCTACCCAATTTAACCACTTGTACACTTACCTTGAAAATTCAGGTTTTCACCTCACAGCTGTACTTAGAAAGTCTGTCAAATACATCACCTGCTGAAAAAACTATGGATTTTGTCAGCAACTTCTCTGTGTACTTGATAGCCATTTCTACCTCTGAATTAATTCCTGAGATTTTATGACAGCTTGTGGTCCTGACATTTTATCCCCTCTTTGCCTTGAGCTTTTTGGGTGAAAAGAAATGATTAAATTGCTGTGAAACATGTTTCCAAAGTCACTACAATTTGTCTTTAGATCTATTTTTAAGAGCTACAGGGGTGTCACCCAGAAAGGCTGTTTCACTAGCAGTGGGAGTGGGCATAAACTGTAACGGCCAAACAACCTTTTCAATACAACAGGGAAATTTTAACAAGTGTCACCTGAGATCCTTCTTTTGCTTCTTTTTCAAAGCTCTCTGTGTTAAGCCTTTTGCCTAAATGTGTTTTCTTTGGGGTAAAGGCACAGCTGTGTCTAAAGTGTAAGGAGCTAGTAAAGCGTGCTGTCCCCTGGTATGACCTGAAATGATGACATGATGCTTGCAGAGCATTCAGAGCTAGACAGTTCTGAACAAAGCAGACGTTTGAGGAAACAGCATGTGCTGTGAATCTTTGGGCTGGTAAGTATAATAACAAACACTGCAGGCAAAGCTGGTAGAAAAGGAAAATAAATTAATCTGTCCTCAGTCTAGTCTGGAGGTGGCTCAGCTGTGGAGCTCTGCAGTCATAGCCTCTCTGTGGCATTTGATGGTGAAGTTGTCACACTGAAGGAACTGCAGCTGTGCTGAGACAGTTACCAGACTGCATGCTCCCTACAGGAGCTGTTCTAGTCTCTAAAGTGTCTCTAGCTGTATTTCATACGGTCAATTTCTGAGTGCAGGATATTTCTTAATCATGATTTTTTCCCGCTCAAGTTCACAGCCAGCAAATTCCTCATTCACATCAACATGAAACATTCCTTCCAACTGTGGATATTCATTCAGATCAGCCTACAGGAATGTGGTCTTCAGCTGGACAAAACACACTTAAATTTCTTTGAAGTATTACAGTCAGAAAAAAATTCTTTTCCTTTGATTACATAAAATTGCTGTTTCCTCTAACAGCAAAATAGTAGAGGAAGATTTGGGCTATGGAGGTGCTGTCGAAACCAAGTCTGATGTTTGGATAATTTCTTCTGCTTATTTAATAATAGACATAGTTTAATCAGTTCCTTGCCTCATTAACTTTTCTTTGACAAAATTTACTTGACATACTCTGCTTAGTGTTGTGCTTTGCCCCTCTTATAAACTTTTATTTCAGACTCATCAGGGGTTTTATGAGTGTGGGACATTAAAGCAAGCACATTTTCAGTTTCATCCTCCCATTGAGACACTGCTGGCCTTAGTTTTTATACCTCCAGTCTTAATTTCCTTTGAATGTCTCATAAGGCTGGATAGTAGATTCTTTTGAAACTGTTCTTTTACAGAAGAGAAGCAGACTAGATGGTCTATGAATCCTCTCTCCACTTCAAAATATATCTTCACTTGAAGGAGTCTATGCACTTATGGACATTTTCCCAAGACTGTTTTTGATTTATTCATGAGTGTTGTGCATTACAAACAAGTACACAATGTCAGTAAGCAATTTTTCCAATTAAGTCCATGGAATTGTTCGGTGTATAGGAAATTATAACCAAGTTTTTGTTAGTTTGCTTGCCAGGGTCAATGTGGTGAAGATGGACACTTTTCTTCTGCGTACTATATCTACGTAATCCTGAGTTCTATCAGCTATGACAGAGTGGTATTGTGAACCACAATTAATTTCCTTTACAATAGTGTGGATAACTTCACGGCTCATTAGACTGATGATTTCATTCTGAATTGTTGGACTTGTGTAATCTTGTTTTCTCTTCAGCTAGCTTCCCAGGGTCTCATTGTCATTGCTGTGAAGCTTCAGTAATTCAATAAAATTCTCCTCATCAATCTGATGGCCATGAACTAACAAGCTCTTTCTATTCCAGTAATGTACAGTGAGTATTATTTTGTACAGTGAGCAAAACTGATTTCCTAGCTAGCATTTTACCTTTCTTTATCCTTCAGATATCCTGGAAAATGTGGTATTTGATACTCCAATCAAACAAAAATTATTTGGTGACAATTCAAACAAACTTTGGCTAAGAAGTGTAGACAAATGGTGGAACTTTGGCACAGAAGTGGATTTCTCTTCCTCCCCTCCACCACTACTGGCTTCATTCCTTCTGCTGCTGCTTTAGGTAAAACTGTCAAGTGGTACAGCTGTGACACCAGAGGTAAGGCACTCATTGCTCAGCTAAACCCATATGGATGGTGAATTCATGATATCACAGCAAAGGACTTAAACAGATATGGAGATGTACAAATCACGGAGGAATAAATATAAAGGTATTTTATGAATGTTTTTTGTAAGAGAATGGTTACAGCCATTTGTGGTAATTGGAAGTTTGAAGATTTTTTGCTTGCCTAAGTCTGCCAAGATACAATGTCAGAACATTATTCTGGAGCTGTACCAGAATACGATACTTTCATGAATGACATTAAAGTGGCTTGTATTCAGATGTTTCCATCTCCAAGAAAACAGCATGAAAGATAAAGGGAAGGGTGAGAAAAAGGGAGAACCAGAAGAGACAAATTTCAAAATGAAGAATGGAAAATCAAATATATACTGGGGTTCAATGCTGTTAAACATTCAGCTGAGAGGATGTGTGAGTTTTAATTTCACAGATCTCATCAGAAACACTAAACTGCAATTGGTACACAGAGCTACAAACCTGTCATGTGCACTTTTGTTAGAAAAGGTAGGTCTGCTAATATGTGTAGAATTTAAATTAGAAGTTGAGAATAAGACTTGCTATAGTTCTTCCATTTGTGTCTCAGTTCTCATCTATGAATGAACATTAATTTATCATTACCACACAAACTTTTAACAAAGATAAATAAATCAGAGATTAAAAATACTCACATATTGTAGGGAGAGGCAGCCTTACATGCTAGGGGACAAGTCTAAAACCAACATTTCAATGTAATTTGTGAAGAGTATAATAAAATAAAAGCTTAATTACAAAAAGATATATTTAGTAATATTTCAACTGAAACATCTTCTCATATGATATGAATTGTACAAGGTTATGAAGACAATTTCCATCTGGTATGTTTTATGTTCTGTCAAATCTGTATCCCAACATCACCTGTCTTTCACTGTCATGTTCAAATACTGGAGAGCTTCCCAGAGGAGCTGGTCAAAAAAGAAATAATGACTGAGAAGTGAGAAGGGTTTGGGCCACACAGTCTACGCTTTTATGTCATAAAGTGGATCCTGAAAATGTAGTCTATAATGCATAAATAAACAACACTATAAATACATGATGTCTAGAATATTTCTACCTTGTGCTGTGTTGGGTAATTGTGACTAATTCTCAAATTTATATACTAAACATATAAATATATTACTGTATTTTCATATTTTATGAATATTAAAAAACCTGACTACATTAATAATTATGTTTATCTAGAGTAAACATTCTATTTATAGAATAGAGTTTACTGGTAATGAAATTCTAAATATATTTAAAAAATCCAACAAACCATAGAGTGTAATTTATATATTAAAGTGTAATTGTAGCGCTGTTTTATATGTGTCAGCTGAACTACCATTGTTTAAATATTATTTTGAACCATATCTAGTGTATACAGTGGCAACTGCAACATGGCGCCATCAAGTTTATTAGAGCACTTGAATTTTTCCAAACTCATTATCCCTGCCCCAAAAACTATGAGTATACAGCCAATGGCTTTATCTTCACCAAGATACAAGTGGACAACACAAAGCTGACTGGGTTAATGGAGGCTTGTTAATTATAAGATATCTACACAGCACCAATATCTGCTCAGTGCTGCTGTGATGTGGTCTATGACCATTAATTGTAATATACTACATGAAGGTGTGTACAAAACGCTCCCATGGAAGCTAATAGGAATTTGGGAGTTATAGCACATCCAGAGGATGGTTGGTCAGAAGAATGTAAAAGAAGGGGTTTTATTTTTTATTTATTTTTTGCAAATCCATCACAATCTTTTTCATAACAGGGAAGAGACAGATTTACTGCAGATTTCTGAAGAAGGTTTCTATGTCAAAATATAGCCAAAAATATATGGATTTATTTGTATTAGAAGTTTTGTACTTATTGAAGCTAAGTCTTACAAACATCGTGACCAATATAGTACGTTTTATTAACTGGAAATCCAAATATTTGAGGCACAAAACTTCTCAAAGAGCAATACAGGTCACTTGTGTTTCCCCATATAAAACTGTATTTAAGGCAATATTCAACACTAATTTCTGGGTGAAGTTTAAACGATAAAGCTTGTAGTGCTTAGTTTGTGATTGTTTGAGGTGGTGCCTCCTTGTTGTCCATGGACAGCCTTGCTCGATTGCCTGCTACAGTGCCCCTCCCACAGGGAGGGAAGAGTTCACGTATTTCTGAGCACCTTGACTTACCATACAACAATCAAGTCACTGGCTACAGGCTGTTTTTAAAATCTTTTTGGCTGCTGCCTGTTCCTCCTTTGGTGCAGGCACATCAGTCCTAAGTAATGACTTGTGCCCCAAGGGAAGCCCTCCGGGCTGTAGATGAGCAGCCCCTTGGCATCAGATCTCCCTCCCTGTTAACTGTGGTAAGCAATGCTCTGGGACATGATGGGAAGCTTAGCAGAATGACTCTCAGGTCAGACTTGAAAGAAGATAGAGAAAATTTTGAATATGTTTACAGAAAAATTCTCCCCAAGAAGGGAGAAATCATTGAAGTGCTTGTTTGGGACTTGTACAAAACAGTTCACATGATGGGAGGTGGTAAGAGACCTCTGGGTAGTGCACAGAAATTATACGAGTGATGCAGTATGCCAGGAAGGCCTTGTAACTGAGGTAAAGCACATATCTTGGGTGTTTTAGGGATATGGAAAGCAATTGAGAGGTGCCATGGGATATGTAATGTGACAAACAGGAACTTTTTGTGTTGATATTTATGAGGCATACATCTATTACTGTTAGAGTAAAGATAATCCAGATGTTACATAAGCACTTGGATGAGAAGGTATCAGTGTAGTTGTGTCTAAGAGGCAGCTAAGATGCTGGGCTGGTCACACTGGCATGGTCTGAGCCACACCTACTCTAGCACTGACCTTGCAAACTCCAGCAAAATCCACCCCCCTATTGCTGTTAATGACAGAATTGGAACACAGACTATGGGTTCCAGGCTACACAGGCACAGGCATTGCCTTAGTAGGTCTTCTGTAACTATTGAAACAAAATGTGATACAGTGGAGTATTCCAGCAGAGACGTCATTGCTATTAGCCACAATTTGTAATTCCTGTAGCCCTACCCGAGGCATTTATACTGGCTTTTGGAAAATTTACATCCACCAGGGAACATGTAAACAGTACAAGTCAGCTTGAGCAGTAAGAGATAAAATTCCAAGACTTGGATGATTAAAAAGTCTTTGATGTTCTACATGAATAGAGTATATGTGGAGACCAAATACATACTCTCCAAATTTGATTCAATAAAACTGAGACTCTCTGCCTTGCCCTTGGCCTCACAGTACACCCCACATTAAAACCATTCAATAAAATTTGATATGTTGCCAACTGTTGCCTGCCTGAAGATTAAACTACTTAAGTTTTCAATTACCTATGATATAATACAACAAAGACAAACGAGTAATGTCCTTAACCCTCTGGCTGAGCAATCAAAACAAAACAAAAAAAAAAGAGGCTATTTACACTAGAGAAAAGCCTGAATAAGGAGATGGGCTTTGCACTGTGCCCCGAAGGTCCACAGAGAGTGACTTGGACTACATGTGTAGCTTTCTAGTATATGTCAGTTTGGGGACTGATTTTAAATATATATAACTCTTGACACTGATGCAGTTCTATCAGTATGAAATGCTTGATCTCATTAAATCAGGCTCTAAATCAATTTCAATGTAAGTGTAACTTGCTGATGAACAAAGCTGAAGGGGCATGTCTGCAATGTATTCTGTTGCAGAGATATCTGGGCTAACTGTACCTTACAGAAGTCAGCAATTGTAGCTTTGTTTGGATGGCATTGAGCAATCTTAGGGATGGTTAGAGTAGGTCAACCACAGATCTGTGATAACATGGCTCTGGTGCTTCTGGCTTTAACATGTGCTTGAAACTATTGCTGCACTGTGCTCTGTGGACAAATCAGAATTGATTGGTTGACCTTTACTGTAGTTATCTTACAGAATACAAACTTAACCACAAGTTCCCACTGTTAGAGCCCTGTAGATCTGATCCTTAAAGTAATAATTTTCTTTCTGTTTCTCCTTACTGATTCCAGAGGAAGGCTAGATGATTTGTTCAGCTGGAAAATTTCACGTTCTAATATATTACTTCAGACAAATGCTATTTTTTGTTGTTTTGAGCATAAGAGTAATAAAGTAAAAATAGGACCTTTATTTCAAAATAGCTATATATCCATCACTAGTACAGCATCATTAAAGTAAGCAGAGCTAATTAATCAAATTACTACCATTTCCACCTGCAGAAGATGCAGCTCCAACTGCTGTTGTAATATGGGCTTGAAAACTCCAGGGCTGGGAATGTGGTGAGAACTTGATATCCTCATCTGCAGTTAAAATGCAACTGAATCCCTTGTTCTCAGCTATTCTCAAAAGGCTTGCAGCAGTGCATGAGAGAAAGTGCGTCTCAGGTAGTTAAGTCTCAGATCGTGTAAGGCTCTCCAAGTGGAAAAAGCATGGTAATTTGCCCTGTGAAGGGGAGCAGTAACTAATGCACCAGTGCAGTGTGTCTCTTCTGGCCAGTCTGACTGAGGGAGCGAGTCACTGCATCTGCACCAGCTGGAGCTTCTGAGTGACTTGCAGGAGCATAATATGTTTAGCAAGCAGCATGGTAATCTAATCAGTGAATGGAAAAGCATGACTGTAGGCAAAATGTGGCAGAATGGGAAGAACTTATAGTTAAAAAGGAAAATAAAGTAAACTTCCCTCAGGGTATTTGAATCTGCATTTTTAAAAAATATGTTTCCAGGGGTTGTAATTAATTTGATTGCTATATTATAATTCTCACTGCCAGACATCTTAGTATCATATCAACAGAAATCTTGAGTTGCATTGTATCTTACCAGTTGTAAATTGCTGCCTTGTAAATTGCTGCTTCAACATGAGTTGAAGAAACATGCAAAAGCATCTGGTCCTGTCTTCAGCCAACTCCAATCTGCAGCTCCTTGCTTGGTAGGGATTTTAAAAGCAGCTCCTGGTGCAGTTATGCACTGGGACTGAACTTTGTACATTTTCAAAGCCAAAACCAGTTTGTATTTAAGATGTCTGAAGTAGCAAGCCAACATCCCAAGTAAAAGGCTAGCCTTTTATGCGGTGAAGAAGCAACTAAAAACTGCAGAGTATGCTGATTTTCTTGAACAGTCCTTTTAGATGGCTCTGGTATGAGAACACTTGAATGTAGAGCATGACACTAAAATAGAGTATGAAATTACAGTAGATGTAAAATTATTTTATTAATTATATTAACTAATGTATCTTCTCCTTTGGAAGCTATAAAATATCTTGTGTGAAGATGGTAGACTCTGCCCTTAAGGGCTCTTATTTAGCTTTTATCATATTAGATCTAATAGAAAAAAAAAAACATTGACAATAATGTATGTGTGTCATACATGAAATCCCTTTATCCATCTCTCCTGCTATAGAGTGAAAAAACCCACTTCTGATGAGTTTTCATACCTTAAATTCAGTTCATTTCTATTTTTTAGTAATTTGTAGCAAATCAAAACCTCTTCTAAAGTGTTGGACCAACCTCCACACTTGATTACATTGGTGAAAATTCAGAATTAGTGCCTTGAAATCAGAGAAACTTCAATGAATGGAATTTGGCACATAAAAATGTGTTTTGGCCCATCACATTTTTGTAGCAAAAGGAAGTTTCATATAGTCTTCATGCAAATTTTAAAATAGTTCTATAGATTTCAAAGGAAGACAATATTTGGTATATATTGTGTCAAACTGATGGTATAAACTCCTTATGTCAAAGGGAACACTAACAATTGCTTTGAAGAAAAGTAAAAGAAACCATACAAAGAAGAGGTATGGAGTAACTTGCCACAAGGGTAGAAACATGGGGAAATACAGGAAAAGACTATATATATAAAATGGAAGAGAATAATATAGCAAATGTATGGAAGGAAATTAACACCTTTTTCTAAAGTTACTTGAAAATGTATCTCTGTTATATAAAACATCGAGAGTTATCCCTTTTATTAAATATTTAGAGTAAAATCTCTTTTTTTAAAAAAATGCTGGGTACTTCTTTTGCATCCAATGAATATTCATTGGGAAGTTCATTGGTGGGTGCCTATTCAAAACTGAAAGATCAAAAGGGAACTGTGTCAATTTTGTCCTTTTCTGGGTTGACTGCTATTTTTTGATGTAATAAATTGCCAATTTTAGAAGGGTAAAGAACAGAAATGGAAACGAGTATGCCTTTCAGGAGACTTTTGACTGTGCCATTATGAATAGTCCCCAAACAAACAGCTTGTTGCAAGCCATTCACAGAGTAGATAGACATCCAATTGTTAGCCATGCAAATAGCCATATCCAATGGTCAGACAGCTGTTAGCTGGCTCTTAGAATGATTGGTAACCAGACTGTTGTAGAACTTACTCCTGTCTACAAGCTGCTGGGTCTCATCCTTTTCTAAAATCTTATTAATAAATTGAACACGTTTTATGGGATCACTGATGTCTATTGCCTCCCCTCTCAGTGTTCCTCTCAGTAACAAGTGGAAGACAAAACCAAAAAAAGAGCAAGTAGGAAAAACATGTTTATGGGCTATCTTTATAGACCAGGGTTTTATCTTCATAGTGATATTGTAAGTAAAATAAAAGCCTTTTTTGTGCAACCACTGCAACACTTTTATACTTCTAAGTGCAAATATGTCATGCAGATGCACACACACAGAGACATACTCACACATGCTTCTTATACACTAATACATCTTTTTCTTAGTCTCAAAGTCATATTCTGAAAATGCATACACCAGGATCAAATTTAGATTTTTGAAAGTTAATGAGAACAGACATCAGTACTTAGTAGAGTCTTTAATAGGTGCTTTTCTAGAACAGTCAATTGTGCATTCTTTTTATTGTGGATAGTTTTTCATGTCTTGATGAAGTTGCAACAAAAACATGTTGCAACAAAAACCTGTCTAATGTAAATTAACTAAAGTACTTCAGATTAATTGAAAACAACATGGAAGTTGAAAACTCACTACACATCATGCTCCTGGCAGTGCCTAGAACTGCCCAATTGTGGTAGGTGGACTGTCCATGCTGTTTGCAGGCTTTGATCCATAAGCCAAGTGGTAACTGATAGCAGGAGAAGATGGAGGATTTTTCTCATTTTAATTCAGAAATTTCAGACATTTCAGTAAATGATACCCATTTAATAAAATTGTGGTATCCAGGTTTAGGCAATACTGTTCGTGGCCTTTTCCACCCATTCTTATAGATTTAGTTAGGTCAGATGACCTTAACTTCCCATTCCCCAGACGAGGCCTTCATGTGCTGCCTCTTCACTCTTGTTTCCATTGCATCAGACTGCTGGTGTCTCTTGTCCTCACACTGCCACCACCCTTTCCTGCACTGGCAAAACCCAAAGGTGTTGGCTGAACTCCACCAATTCTCCAAAGACACTGACATGTCTCTGCAATGTCCTCAGACCTCTCACTTCCATAGGAGCAAGGCATATTTTCCTGAAAAAACTCTTATGGAGCCAACACAGCTCCAGGAAAATGTAGCTCCTTGATTAAGTGTTAGAGTTTAAAGATCATGACAGTAATAAAATGATTAAAATGAGATCTAGGATTACATACCATTCCCCTAAAATATGAGCAGTTAAAACACAGTTCAGAAGAACTGGAATTGCTGACATTTGTCACTAAACTATTTCTTTCTCAGCATCAGGGGTGTATGCATTTAGGACCTCTTAGGTGAGAATTCCAAACACACTGAGAGACTAACAGGTTTTCCCTCCCACCTAATACATGGAACTAATTGTCAGTGTTATTTTTTTATTTTCCATGACTATTTGGAATCTAGAAAATGCTTCCTCAATTTCAGTTACCTAAAAATATCCATTAATCAAAGACCCCTATCTGGTATTTTCCAAGTCCTCCAGATTTCTTGACTCTGTATCTTTTATGAATCACCCCAAAACCTGTTCTAATATTCCCTACAAAATATCTGATTTTCCTGTTGCTGGATGTGAGTTCATTAGGTGAAAGTTAGCATGAAACAATTTAATGGGAGCTTCAATCTCATTGTTTTTTACTAAGTATTATTTATGCATCCAGTGCCCCAGGTGTCTATGGAGCTTAACAGGCAATTTAAAAAACGACAAAGCCATAGCCCAATTAACTAAAACAGTAACTATTAAAAAAAGGTGCAAGCATTTGGGGAAAGGGCGAGATGACAGGAATTATTGCACGATTGAAAGGTCACAAATATGCTTACTGTTAGAGACGAAACTCTCCTGTTTACAGAAAACTGAAATGGAAAAGCTGGAACAAAGACTGAAGTGCTCAACACTGGGTGCCTAACTGGAAATTGAGGGCTTTGGAGAGAGATCTGAAAAAGAGAGAATCATTGTGCAGGGATAAGAAGCATGAAGCAAACAAAAGCATGTGTCCTTTGTGAAACAAAGAGGGTAACGGAAGTAGAATCTGTCAGGCTGCTGGGAGGAAACAGGGTAAATCAATAGGGAGGGTGAGGCAAACCTTTCCTTGGAAAGTGAGGATGAGAGACTATTTGCTAACACTTCTTGCTGTGCTTGAAGCTGCACACTACATAGAGGACATTGTCCAAGACACAAAAGAATTTGCTATCTGGAAAGCCGATAGTTTAGTTTTATCCACCATGGTTCTTGCAACTTCCTTTGCCAAACTGCAGCTATGCCAAAGCACAAGAACAGGCTGACTTCCAGTGTAAGAAATTGCTGGATTGCCAAGGTGAGATCTATACTACAATTCACTAATTTCTTCACTGTAGTGACTATGCATAGCAGTTAAAGGTTTTGCATAGACTTTATTACCCTTCTGCTTGACTTTGATAGGTGTCCAATGTAGAAACTTTTTCTCTTGGGTGAAGAGGCATAAGATTAGGGATTCAGTGCTGCTTTCCTCAACAAACCAGCACTTCAAATTTTGAAGTAGCAGCTTGTCCAAATATTTCTCTCAGCTTTACTGTGCAGATTCTCTTTTTATGCAAATTACATATTTGATGACATGGGGAATTTACACAATTCTCTATTTCAAATGTTTAAGTAGCAGCAGCAGAGATGGTGTCAGATCTTCAGCTACTGGATGTTAACAGTACTTCTCTTTACTATAATCACCTTGCTTAAGAGCAGTTGAAAATGTGGTTTCTGCCTTGATTTTCTAGAATATGGCATTTTATTAATTTCATGTATATTTTCTATAATGGTCTCTTGATTCTGACGTTTATTTGAAACATCAGTACTAAGATAACATTCAATTACTGTATCAGCTAATCTAAACCAAGAAAGACCATTAAGGTTACATCTTTCTCACAGTGGCAAAGCAATGTAAATATTCCTGTTGTTGCACCTATGCTGCCTATTTTATCAATTATGTTTCCTCATATTCATCAGGACTGTAATATTTGTTTCAGTTAAACTGACAAAGGGAAAATAAAGCAGTTCCTTGGTTTTGGCCACATACACCAGTTAGTAAGATTCATTCCCCAGCAAATGGATTTGAAGGATGTAGGCTGATCCTTCATGACAACAGTGCTGCTTCTACAATCCTGTGTCTGGAAGTAGATGGCTGCAGGCTGGTATCCCTGCTTAACTTCCTGGATACAAGGAAAGGCAAGCCAGCCATCTCCTTTATTTTAAATATACCTCTCTTTTTCTGAGTAGAACTTTTTCTTAGTTTTTATCGATAGCACTAATGCTTTGCATTTAGACCAAATTACAATAGGAAAGGAGATGCTTAAGGGTAACTGGGTGATGAAAGGACTACATTAGAGTACAAGTCCAAGGGCTGCTGTTTCCTATTTGTAATGCTGAATCCACATGCAAGTCATATTTAAGCTATAAACGGTGGCGCCTAGGGAGTATACACTCAGATTGCCTTGAGAAACTAAATACTTTTATCAAATCACCAGATGGACTTGTGTTCAAAAACCACTCCTGAACAATGTGGCTTTTCTGTGTTCACCTTTAGATAATCAAACTCTCAGCAACCTATACAACTTAACATGTTGCTCTGATATTTTATAATTTTACATAGAGATGCCTAATACACATAATTTCAGACCACAGATAATTTCATGCACAATACATAATTTCAACTAGCCTCCACTGATCTCCCTTGTTTCAATAATCACAGATATTGTACAGTTCCAATGCCTTCAACTTCTTACTCAGAGAACTGTGAGACTGTACCATTCATTTTCTTTCATGACAGATATCACATTCATAGTTGGGAAAATTTTATCATTTGATGCTATGAAGTTTTAGCCTCCTGAAGAACATAGTTTGGACAGTGCTTTTGATGAAATTTCAAAATAAAGAGACAGAGCCTGTTAAAGGGAACAAACATAGAGTGATTTTCATCATGGCAGCAGAAAGAGGCAGGTTTTTGATTCTCAGGATGTCTAAATGAGGCAATGGTCTGTTTGGGTGAAACAATTTCCATTGTAGTAGGAGGAGTACAGATAAACATGAAGATGTTTTTGAATAGACTTCAAACCATAGCAGCTGCATGGAGTTCTGTTAACTCAGATGTCATTACTTGCAAAGTAAAAGGGAAGATATGGCTTTCTGAAACAAGAGAAGAAGAATAGTAAGTATACATGAGTTTAATTACCTCCATGTCTGTATGTATATTTAAGGAATATGTCAAATGATCAAGAGGAATGATACAGCATCTGACAATGATTATGGCTTTGAGAGCATAATGAATATTCTGATGGGTGGATTGTGAAGTGAAATCTAAGTTCAGCTATAAGAAAGAAATCTACAGAAAGATGAGATGCCCTTAGTGTCATAACTAAAAACAAGCTCACAGCTATAATCTGACAATGGAAGTCAAATATAAGATATAAAGTTGAAAATAAACAGCAATAACTGTAAAATCTGAAGGCATCTGAAAACTGAATACTCTGTATATCCTTAGTAAATGTTGTATACCTCTTTTATGGTTTTTTTCACCATCTATCAAAGTATCCAGACACACATGGCCACAGCCACAGCCAAAACAATTTAAATATCAAGGTAGTTACAAATATGACCAAATCTGAACCAAAGAGTCTGTGTAAGATCTGAGTCACTGTAGATAGGTTGCAACAAATTTCACTCTCCATGAATATTAAAAATTTGAAAATAGTAATTGTCTAAGGTCAGATATAGATGAATGTGGACAGTGATAGGAAGAAGAGGGAAAGGGAAGGAGAAGTAAGTGCAGTCTAATAGAAAGTAATTTAAAGCTTACAGATGGGAAGACAAAGTTTTCTTCTTAGAAGGATTCAGAAGAAAATACTTAGCTTTTACAAATATATGAAGAGGAGTGTTTCTTTCTACATGAAGAGGGGATAGGAACTGGTGGTAATCTTCCCAACATCAGCTGCTAAAGTCAGCTCTCTTGATAGATAATAAGAATAAAAGCCACTGAGAATGGAAGCACTGTGAATTTTAAATTATTCCTTGAAAATAATAAAGAAAACATAAACAAAAAAGAAAAAAAAGATGGCAGTAAAACTGCCAACATTAGCCTAACTTTGCTCACTTTAAGCAAGAATAAATATAACACTGATTTTGACAGAGTTTGGGTTAGATTAGTGCTGAATTTTTAAAAAAATTCCTCTCTCAGAGGATAGCTGAACTATCAACCACAATTGCCTGGGGAAGAGTAGTTCTTGCCAGATGAGTTTATTTGTTTTGTTTTGTTTTCTTTATGGGAGAGCTCAACAAAATTAGTAGATGATGAGAAAAGTGGGGGAGGATATTGTTGTCTTGTGGAATGGTCAGTGCAGTTCCTCAGTCACAGTTAGCTCAGTTTGGCAGTGGAGCTCAGTGCTCTTCTGGCTGCCTGGAGGCTGTAGGTGAAACAGAAGGGGCATTTACCTGAACCAAAGCACATGGGGGTGAGGTAGAGGGGCAGGGTGGCAGCTCTAAAGCCAGCTAACCTTCCGGAAATTTACTCACACGTTGACCAGACATTTCAACACAGTTCCGCCTTTATGCCAAGGCTTTGTGCAGCACTTGCTATGCTGTGGGCACTCACCAACAAACACAAAGTGCTGCTGCTGCTGCTGAAGGAATACGTGGTGCTGGAGACTGAGAGGCTAGAAATACAAGCAAAACACCCATTTACCATGAGAATGTGATATTGCCATCCAATAACTTGAGCATACTTAATTCTTATACTTGCTGGGAGTTCTGGTTTGAAAGAAGCAGTGCTGAGACCATGGGTAGAAATAATACTGAGTGAACTGGACATCTTATTTGAGTTTCTAGGGTAATATGTCAGTCAAAAGAAGAAATAATTAAATTCAATCCTGAACTGTTAGAGAAATAACAATATTTGATAAATAATACATCAATAAGTCCCTATAAGATTATACTTCATTAAACTGCATTGTCAAAAAGATGCATCACCTGCACAAAGCACAAAGGAAAGAAGAATGATAACTGAAGTAGTGCCATCTAGGCTACATTTTACGGAATATAAATGTGCCAAGGAAATTAATTTTTTATACTGGCATGGATTGGATATCTTACAGAAATAACTGTGAAGTGATGATTTAGCAATTTAGTTGTTATATTTGTTGCAAACTATTTGTCTTTTTACCTAACAAGATAGCTTAAGTTACCAACTCAGTTGAAAAAAAAAAAAACCCAAACCTAAAACATTCCCTTGGAATGAAAAAATAGTGAAAATATTCTAGAAAATATCATACTCAACGCCAAGGATGCAGATAAGTCAAGAATGAACAGTTTTCTTTCTGATGATGAAATGAGAAAGGGAATTCCCTCATATTTATCCTTGAGCTTGAGTAAATTCACATTCTTTAGAATTTTTTCTGCTTGCTGCCTTCCTTTTGTCTGATGAAAAGGGCAAGAAGGCATAAGAATTCCATGTGCAACAGGAGTTATCCCTGTATGTTATCGGGATGCAAGATTTTTCCAGAACTCGATGGGGTGAGGGCCTTTACACATGACAGTAGCTGGTTCCAGTCACTGAGAGAATCTCAAAGGATGTCTTTTTACCGCATTAGCTGTGCTTAGATTTTTATTCATTGTGTGTTCAGTTGTATCCATACTGCTTAATCTACCCTTGAGTTTCTCTGCTTGGCAAGTTTGCTTTCTTGCTCCAGGTCTGAGCTAAAGTATGAGACAACTCACAGGAACAGTATGGATGGCTGGGGAATTTAGTCTTGCATGCTGGCTTGAGCCATAAACCAGCATGGCTTATAGACTTACCAATAAAGATCAGTGTTATGATGCCAGTGAGTAGCTGGGGATGCTGAGCCAAGTGACCTCATAGAGGACTGAGTCCTGACACCACAGACTTATAAATAATTGCCAATATTACACAGAACACACAAATAGAGCAACCTTTTTCCCACATATATTTAGGCCTCAGCCATGACAGGAATGGCTTAGTAACTTCTGAAGGCAAGACTGTTAGTCAGATTTAATTTTCCCTCATCTCATCATCCACTAATTAGGAGTATTCCCTGTTCTTGTGATTTTTATCATGATCAATGATATTTGATACTTCTCTGCAAAGCCCCATTTTGGAATCATGCAATTACATCAGACAAAAAAATTTCCAGTCCTTAAAACTGGGTTTGTGGTGTTTTCTTTTATTTTTAAAAAGAAAAGCTGTAAACCAAAACAACAAATATAAAGCCCCCAAATTCTTGGTTTTCTAAGCATCATTATTTCTGTGGCCTGACATGACTTTAGTATCTGAGGTTAACAATATGAAGTTAATGTCATGTAAAAACAAACAAACAAGATGACTTTGTCCCCCAAGGAACCCAAACAAATGACTCTACAATTTGGTAACTACCAACTGCATTTTGATCTGAACCAGGGACATTTATTTGCTTCCAGTCTTTTCTTTTACCTTTTTATTTCTAATTAACTCTTCTGCTAAAATTGTTTCCTTCTTTAAACAGTCCTCAAAATAATCCATCTTGTTGATGTTACACGGTATTTTCAATGAAAACAAAAAGAAATATTCAATACACAAAAATGTTAAAATGGGTAGTCTAAAATATTTTATGGTGAGAAATATTTGAAACTTTTCTTATTGGCTAGGAGTATGCAGTTTCTAAGCCAAGTGTCCATTCTAGATTATGTAGTCAAACTCTCACTAATATGAAAGACATGAAGGTCTTTGGGAACTCTATAGCCCATCATGCTGTTTTCTGAACAGACTGCCACTTTGCTTTGTTACACAATTACTTTTAGTGATTCACCGTTTTAATGAGAGCAGAAGGGAAACAGCAAAGAAAACATTTCTCTAAAATGTTTTCAGAAAGGCCCACTGGAATTTGAAATGGGTCTTATTTGGTGTACTTTGCATAATTTGTTACACTAAATATGAAACAGATTTCAACTGCAGCTGCAGTGCATGTGTTATTCAGAAAAGCTCGAGTCTCCCAGAACACAACCTTTGGCTTACTCAGGGTTTGTCAAAACTGTATCTCTGAATAAACTGAGTAAAACATGATGGCACCATCCACCGAGGATTCACACAGCGTTTGCTCTCCCTCGCGTTTGTTTTTGGAAATGACATCGTTACTTCATGTTAGAAGTGAAGGAGGGATCAGCTAATATTTTACTGATCTGTCGGATCAGCATTATTATTATCACGTGGGGACATATGCAATGAGATAAACACCTTGTCCTGTGTAGGGGATTTCCCTGGTACAACTGCTGCTCTAGCACTGCGAAGCTCCTCCGTAGTCAAGTAAAGCCATGTGAACTTCAGTTTGAGCCAGTGAAATGGCTTCAATTAGGCATTACACTTCTCAGGTGCAAATGGTGACTCACAGTATGTCTGTTGTCTTTGTCAATGTGGTTTGAATTTACGACTCTTAACAAGAAAAGTAACTAGAAATTGAATTGCTGTGTTGATGACAGCTTCCCAACATTCAGTGCTTGCCTTCTGAAGTGGAGGGTGATCATTGGTGACTGCAAGCACAACCCTGAGATACCAATCACAGCTGCTACATGACTGCATATATTAGTACACATACATACATACATACATACATACATACATACATACATATATAAATATGTGGCTATATCAACGACTGCACCTTAACAGTCAAAATCATAATCACACATGAGCTGTGATTGAAACAATTCTCTAATTACAAATATAGCTTTAATTAAATAATAATAAAAAGAAGAGATTTATAACACAGCCATTATGAAAGAGGAGGTGTAGTTTATCTCCATGTTTTAATCTCAACAGCAGGATTCAGTAACAGATCAAGATGAATCTGCCCTGCACCACCCCAATGCAAGGGCATGATAAAAGAAGTAGACTCATGACACTTCTCACTGTTAAGTTGTCAAATATTTCATGCTATAAAAGCCTAACTTTAGTTGTCCATTATTTGGCTTCAGGTTAATTTCCAAGCAAAGTCTCCCTGTAATTTTCTCTGCAAGAGCTCTTGCTCCATTACATAGACCAGTGCTCCTGTGTGCAGGAGGTACATAGGAACAATTAGTACAATTTTTTCTAGTTTCAAGAAATGCTACAGATAAAAATTTAACAATGGTTAACTCAAGCTTGAGACATGATTTCATAATTGCTTCGTTTGTGTCCTTTAAACTTCTATAAAGTTTACTCGTTAAAATCTGCAAAGAGTCTTGTTCTGAATGGATTTGTATAAGGTCCATTCTTTGATCTACTACTATGACACACCTTGGGATCTCACAATACTTGAACCTACAATCTTCCTTGAGTAAAAGTGAAACTCAGCAGTTGGAACTAGTTATTGGTGACTGATTAGTTAAGAATTGGCTGAGCCAATAGGAAAGGACATATTATTTTTGTTGACAGGAGTCCACTTTGTGGAGCGTGAGCTGGCATGCAGCTTGAGATGTAAATCTAAGAGCAGAAGATTTTGTGGAACACTTCTATGCCTTTTTCCTTGGTGTTTTGGGAAAAATAAGTATTCCACCATCTGAGAAATACTTAGGTAAGGCCTGATCTTAAACCAAAGGAATTCAATAATAATACTCCTGAGCAAAATCAAAATTTTAATTTCCAAGCCAAACCAATGATTTCCTGAAACACCTTCCTCTCTTCTCCTGTTGGTAGTTGTTCCCCTTTTAACCTGCCTTTATCCTTAAACCATCACAAACAGTTTCAGTCAGTATTATGGAAAATTACCTAGCCATTATCAGGTAGGACCAGGTGACATGCAAACCAGGATTCAGCCACCTTGTTCCTAGGATCCCTAGAGGGTCTAGGAGAAGGTAAGCATTTAAAATGTTAGGTGTTCAGGAAAATAATGAGGACATAGTTCCTGCATGTAACTGTCCATTCATAGTTGCACTCTTCCCACATCTAATGAAGACTTTGTCAAATGTCAACAGGGAAGACCTCTGAAGAAAGAGAATCAAGTACACAAATGATTGTTGCATAATTATTCTCCGTTTTAAAAATTGCTCTTTGATTCTTATTTGTGATTATTTTTCATGTTTTTCACATGTGAAGTATCCTTGATCAGTGGTTCTTATGAAAACATGAGTCTGAATTTGGAACATCAGAAGTAGTCTTTGCATAAGAAGGGATGAGTTGATGGGAAACAAAAGGATTTATGAGACTCTTAAAGGCAGACACTGCCTGTCACATCATGTTAGTCCCCAAAGTTATGAAGATAGCAGGGCTCTGACTGGCTAGTGGAGAAAAATATTCAGTAAGTAAAAAATAGAAATATTACTTTCTAAGTGCAATTGATAATTTTCTTTCAAAGCATAGAGTACGACACAGGTCTAGAGATTTACAGTATCATGCAAACGTAAATGTTTACATTTGCAGGTTATAAACTCCACTTTTCTCTTTGTTTTTCTTAATTAAAACTTACAAGCTGCAGAGCGTGACTAAGCATTTCCTGTCTACCATTCCAAATAGCTTTTAGTTGCCCAGAAGAAAGAGCCAAATCTACCTCATTTGGACTGCTGTTATTATGGTACAATCACTTCTCACATTTGGTCCTTGCAAAAGAACTGAAGGCAGTGTTATGTCTAGGGAATGCATAATAAAAAGAACTGATTTTAAAGATATTAACATCTCAGCTTGTTTCCTCTGACTTGGTGCCTATCTAAAAATTAGGTGGATAATTTAATTAATCTATGTAGTAAAAAGAAGGAGATAACTCTAAAAAATGAAGGATTCCTTCCTAAAATAGTTAGAGTGACTTACCTGCTGCAAATGGTCATTTCCATTGATTCTGTTATTGTCATGATTAAGCATGACAATAACATTTAAATCCCAAATTCAAATAGCTCTTGATTACTAATAAACAGAATTATGACCATGACGTGGAGAAGTAATGGGCAGATCACTGGTTTCGGCAGAGAGTTCTGCTAAAGACAGTGCCTTCACTGACTTCAAAATCATTGTTTGCCTTCTGATTTTATTACCAGGTACAAGGTGTAAGGACAACCAAGAAGAGCACAAGTTCTGCAGAGTTCAGTGTCTGCAGTTATAATTGGTAGTATTTTCACTTGAAGTCAATGGAAATGCATTAGTGTAAAACCTTGTGGAAGCAAAGAGGAATTACGAAATGGGATCTGATCCAAAACTCACTGAAACCCATGACTTTCCTCTGACCCACTGAACCTTGGACCAAGCTCCTAGTTCCTTGGATAACAGCAGTAGTCCTGCTTCTTAGCTGCCAACATTTCTGCAGTAGTTGCACTCCACTGCACCTAGGAGGGTATTGAAAGTAATGCTGCTCTGCTGGATGTATCTGTCCAAAACAAATCCACCATTTCTGTGGACATTTTCTCTATCTTTACAATATAAAGAGAGAGTTAACTTGGATATTACAGCAACTGTGACTATGTCATGTCTTTTTGTCTATTTTTTTTATGTTCCCAACACCGTATGTCACTGTGCAGTAGAAATAATTGAGCTGCCATTCCAAGTAAGACAGCAAAGATTTGGACCTTTCTTGTGGTTTTAGTATCCAGGAATCATTTCACCTCTCCTGGCTTTAGGAGTTTATGAAATGAAATAAGATACTGGTAGCTCTATGAATAGGAGTTCTGCATTTACTTTGTGTTTATGTTTACGATTTGTCTCCTATTTTTGCACCAAATTTGTCATTGCTCTATTTCATGACTTTACTGTAAAGCTTGAAAAAAGAGACAACTTTATTTTTTTAATTGATGTTGACCTAGATTTAGCTCAATGAGCAGGCTAAAATATGCAATAATGCATAAA
Organism: Brachypodius melanocephalos; assembly: GCA_013398615.1. Taxonomy (NCBI): domain Eukaryota; kingdom Metazoa; phylum Chordata; class Aves; order Passeriformes; family Pycnonotidae; genus Brachypodius; species Brachypodius melanocephalos. The sequence goes on along the minus strand of VZSR01003371.1, from coordinate 10,605,513 downwards.
GATGACAACAGCTATAGGAACAAATAAAACATTTGTTTTCTCTTAAGGCTGGGAGAAGGTAATAGAAAACAAAAAGAGCTAGAAATGTCAATGGTTTAATGTTGTTTCAATGCTGAGTTTAAGTATAAAAGAATCTCTGAGGCTCTTCAGGATGTGCCAACAGGTCAAAGTACTTTTCAGTTGCTCTAACTACTTCTTAATAAAGTGGAACTGTTTGAGGATTTGACAAGTCCCATGGGTCAGGAAACACATATTAAACAGCCTTAGAGATTTTTTCTCTTCCAGTCTTGAACCAATATTGTATTACATAAAGAGTGGTACTCCATTCTCCTCTCTGCCATACAGAGATCTCTTTCAATGTCTGTTCTGAGTTGTGAGGGTAGAAGGACATTCCATTTTTAATATAAATCCCACTCAGTTCCAAACTGAGAGGGGAAAAAAAAGAAAGACCATCTGTGATTAAAGAGAGTTAAAAAGATGAAGGGAAGAGAAATAGAAAAGAACAGGAATACAGAAAGAACAAGGACAGAAATCAAGTGAAAGACAAAAAAATCCTCTTCTTCTTGTTTTCCGTATTAGTTTCTTCCTTCTTTTTCTTTCATTCTCCAGTTGCATTGTTCCATCTGTTGGAATCTCTTTTCCTGCTCTGTAATCTCTCTCACTGTTTTTCTATTACTTATTATCTATTTTACATAAATGCATTAAAACAACTGCATACAATGTTTTAAATACTTGTAACTTAAATCCAAAGACACCAACACAATGTGTATTGTTTTCATGGGAGAGAAGATATTTTCCAATTTTCTATCATTTCTACCAGCAAAAGGCAGCAGAGATCTATCAGGCTGTCATCTGAAGAACTTCATCTCATCTCCAAGCCCGTGTGTCACTCAACAATCATTTCAGCAGCCACAGAACATCATTTGACCAAACTCTCATACCCAGAGGTAGGGCGAAAACAGAGACAGAGAAGTTTACTATTACCAGTACAAGTATTTGCCTTATAAAGTAGCTGGATAAGTCAAATTATTCCTCTTTCTTGTCACGCCCTTTTTTCTCAATCATCTTATTTTGTTTACATTCAATATCTTATGTTTATTTTCTTTTTTCTCTTTTGCTATCAACACCATTATGTTTTTACTGACTTTAACATTTCAAGAGATCCTTCTTCCTTTAAAAAAGGAATTCTGTCCCTATCAATGTTTTTCTGTTCCATTTTCTCCAACATCCTCAGCCAACAGCTCTGATATCAAATGAAATTCCTTTGAAGTAATTTTGCTTTGACAATTGCTAAGAAAGTCTTAATTTCTGACCCTAAGTGATTTTTATGCAGTTATGTGTCCTTTACCATTTGGTTGAACCTATTACTTTTATATATATATATAGAATCATGGAACCAGTAAGATCAGGAAAGACCTCTAGGATTATCAAGTCCAACCTTTGAACACAACCCCGTCAGCTGAACCATGGCATGAAATGCCAATTATGATGTCCATATGTATAATTACATTCACAGGCCCTGCACTCATTCCTTTCCCTAAATTCTGAAGCAAGAATTTGCATGTCAAGAGGACTAGAACCAGGTGAGCGTTGGTGTGGATGATCTAATTTCTTTTAGTTTTAAAATCTGTGAATAAGTTGCAATACATAGAAAAAAAATCCATTAATTTACTCTTTGGTTTTGTTTTTGTTGCTGGAAGAGGGCAGAATGTAGACATGTACAGTACACATGTAAGATTATTTGTTGAGCTAGATTCAAAATGGATGGATTTTAAGAGACATTCTTTAAAGGACCCTGCAAGCACTGATAATTCATTGTTCTTTCAATTTTTAACTTTTGAATAATTTTATATTGTAAAGTAGCTGGTTTTGGATGATGCAACACTTTTCTACTATCAACTCCTGGAAAATGATGTCTTGTTTTGAAACCACTTTTTGTCCATTGGATGAAAACCCTACTAAATTGTACTCTAAATGAGCATTGGATAATCACAGTTGCCTAAACAATGGGACAATATCATAATGTAATTTCTTTCAGTCTATGTGCTGTAACTCTGATTAGGCTAATGTTAGTCTGCTTTTTCTTTTTTCACTATCAACATCAAGGATTTCTGTCTGAGCTCTATGTCTGAGGCTTGTTACATGGACAGGAATTTGGCCATTCAAGTTATATTTCTGTCCATTTGTACTATTTCAGGCAATGAATTACTTCTACAATTGATTAAAGGCTAAAGATCAAGGGTATATCCAATCCACAATGCTGTTAATTGTACACAAGGCAGAACACCACGAATGATTCTCACAATTACATAATAAGATAGTTATATGATGAATACTTACAAAGTTTAATTGTTGTTTTCTAGTTAGGCTTTATGTCCTTTATAACTTTGCGTCAGATTCTAGGGACAGATCATAGCTTGAGATAAACGACTGTCGATGATGTTACACAGGAATAACCCACTAAGAACACAGCAAAGTAACTTTCAGAAGTATCATTCCACTCCTGTGTCTTCTATGAACGGATCAATTGGCCTGATTACATATTGTGTGAATCAAGATGGATTTACACTATCATTCTATTGAGCTGTCTCTTCTATGGGAAATCAATGCAACTGAAATAACACAAATTACATCCATCCTGAATAAATATAATGTTTGTGGTTTCATAATAGAAGCAATTTTGAATTAACTAAGGAATAGGCAGAATGAATATAATGGCATCAGTTTTGCCATCTAAAGCACGATGTTATCAGTATGGGTTAAATAATTGCCGAAGTATTTGCATAGGGCATCTTAATCATGTCTCTTCTTGTGACATATCACAGAATTGGGAAAAAACCAAACAGTAGTATTTTTAGTATTTTCATTAATTGTCTATGAAAGCAGTGTGTTCAATCAATATCAGCAGCAGCAATGCAATAGCTCTCGGTTGATATGATAGAGAGGAAACCCTTGTGAAAAAAAAACAGAGCAAAAGCACAGAGAGAATGTTTCATGTGTGGTGTTATAGCATGGACAGCTAAAAATCCTGTTAATAGATGGTCTCACAAAGAGCTTGCTCAGACTATATAGAACTTTATCCAATATATGAACACCTTAGACTAATCAGGTAATTTGTGACTTTTCATCTTTTCCCAAATCAGCTAGTTATTAGAAATAACCATTTAGCAAGACATTAGCTGTTGAGTGAGAGCCTTGTGCTTACTCATCTTACTGTACTCGAGCCACTGAGTCTGTTTATGCTAAAGATGTCACTATTAAATGCAACTGGTCTTTATCTTCCTGAAAACAAAATCATTACCCTCATGAGAATGTAACTTTATGTTTCTCCCAATGTCACAAACAATCACTATTTCACGCCTTTTTAAGCCTGACTCCCTAGGTCCTGGCAGTCTGCTCTTACATCTCCCAAAGCAAGTTACAAATATAACCCCAGAAAGCTGTATTTTATTTTGACCTGTTCTTCTTTTCCTTTGGAAAAAAACCTGAAGAACAGACAAGCAAGTGTAATATATTACCTCTGGTGGCTTAGCTGGACAGCAGCAGGGGCTTGTAATAAGGATGTGGTAATACACCACAAGGAATCTGTAGACTCGTAAAACTTGACCTTATAAATCTCTACGTTTATCAATTCCATACAGCAGCCACTCCCTGTGGTGGAAGTCTCAGACCAATAAACCTGCAGTTGATAACCATACAATTTATCCTCAATTTTTCCCTCTTGGCCAGCTGATCATGCTACATTAATAATGTCTGTAAAAAATCGAAATGTCACTTTAAAATAAAGATACCATCTGACTCCTGTCATTACTTTGCATATAATTAAGAAATTTAGCAAGCGAGTTTACAGTAACAGCCAGGAGTCCTAAATTTTTTCTTGTTCATATTTCTTTGTTTAAAATTCCTACACTCTCACCTGAAAACTGGTTTCCTGGTTTTGTTTTGTCATTTTTTAGATTGTTTTGGGATTTTTTTTTAAATTCGTGTAGCTTCCTGTAGTAGCTGACTCCTTTCCCTAGGCAGTAAACACTTCAGAAATAAAAAAAGATACTTCTGCTGCAGGCACCCTACAGTGCTCTGCTGGGCAGAGGTGTGTCATGGACACCCAGCTCCCACCCGGGAGCTCACTTCATGTAGGGGGACACAGATTTCACACTAAAGACCATAGTCTGATTTTCTTTTGAACATAGTATTTTTGAACCTGATTCTATCTTCGCCTGTTAAAAGTGCCTGAATAAACACAGTCAATTCATCAATCTCATGCCTCCACACACCACTTCACGCTCTGAATATTAGTGATGAGCAGCAAGAACGTTTTCAGATGCATTCTGATTTTCAGTAAGAAAACCGATTAAGATAACCCTCCCAAAAGAGAAACAAAATAAATTTAAGATATCCTGTTTCATTCTTTGATGCAGTGTTTTATCTTGGATGGAATGGCTGCATATCTCCACTTGATAGCTGACTCCAAAGAATATTGCAAAGAAGATCAATGGCAAAGTGCAAACTTTGTCTAACTGTAAGCAAATTAATTGGCACTCTGCAAGGCAAAGTAGGAGAGGGTTAGTCCTTAAAACTCTTTAGTTTATTATTTAGAGAAGCTAATGGAGCCACAAGCTGTCAAAAGGTACTCAAACCTGCATGCCTTACATTAAATATGTAAATATGTAAATTTGAGGTCATCAACAGACTTTGCCTTACTACATTTTGTAGGAAAATAGTTTATTCTATGAAAACTGTTGCCAGAAGTATAAAACAATGAGATGCACATTTGATCTGCATGTCATCATGAGGCAGATCCCAGTTCATCAGACAATATCCCATTTTTTTCTGACTGAGGAATATGTAGCCAAGGAGAAAACAGAAATGTATGTTGCCTCACCAACACTTCAGTGCACTTGAAGGAGAGGAAGGAAATATGCTGCACTGAACAATAAAGAAATATTGTTTATCATTTATTTTTTCCTAGAAGTAACAGAGGAGAAAAAGGAAGAGAGAATAACTCCTCAAGAGATAAAACTTTACTGTGACTTGGTTACAGATGCACTCACAAATCTACTCTTATTAAAGGCAAGACACAGCTCATAAATGGAATTCCAGGAATTCAGTATTTTTAGGGCTTGATTTTGTATTTAAGGAAATTTTGTTCCACATGTACGAACAAAGGCACACCAGACCACTGGTTATTCAGATTGCCAAAACATTAAACAACACAATGCATTTGGAAGAAAATGTTTGAGGGAAAACAAAATGGGAAAAAAAAATTAAAAATCCAAACATGATTGAATTTGCTTTCAATTTATCCCCTTTGTTTTTGCTCAGGAAGAAAAACTCTTCTGTTTTCAGAAAATCAGTTCACCTTGGATATGGAGTCACCAGAAAGAACAACAAAAGGAGTAATAATGACAGCTTAAGAGGCTTTTTTTCAGTATTATCTTTCCCCTAAAGGCAATTTAGATAAACAAAACCAGGAAGACTCGTTTTCCTATAGCTGGGCCATTTTAATATTTTTTTTCCAGGATTTATTTCCCTTCAATATGAATTTTTAGCAAAGATGCAATTACATTCTAATATTTTAATAATTTGCTAATCTAAAAATGTGTTTTTGAAGATATGTTACTAAATTCACAATTCTGCTTACAAAAACAATGCTGTAATACCCTGGCTCCTTCAGTTACTGACGATTATGCCAACAGACTTTACCACAGGCTAAAATTTTTCTCAAAGTCTTTTCAGATACACCACCATACATAATATAACATGGTTGATAGAAGCAGCAATTTTGATGGATTTCACAAATTATTTTGTAGTGCAACAAGTACTGCATTTCAGACAAAAACTGAATGCTTACTAGATTTTTAAAAGATATTCCATTCTATTCTATTCTATTCTATTCTATTCTACTCTACTCTACTCTACTTTATTCTACTCTACTCTGCTCTTGCCTTTAATCAAGATCAGCATAAAAATAAACCAGTATTTGAAGTGCTTATTCAAGCTAGTATAGTTTTTATTGCATATATGTATATAGAAAGAAAATGGTAAATTGGAAACTGGATCTGATTCTGCAGTGACCACTAACCACAGAAGTTACATCTTTTCTTCCTTTTACAGAAAGTCAATCTCCCCAGTCCTTCAGAAAGTAATCCTACCTCATCAAACCAGTTCCAAGGAAGAATTTCATGTCCAATTATTTGAATGACTAGGATTATGTATGTAAGATCCTCAATTTCACATGCTTGTCTTCATCATATAAGTTTTTGCCAGTTGTTTCATGCAAACTATGTCTACATCACATAAGGGAGAGCAGTGAAAAGATTCTGTGAGTGCTACCAGCCAGCTCACCTACAGGGATTATTCGCCTTAGCAAAGTGCCTGGCAAATTCGGTAAGATTGTTTTTCTACCCAAGCTGGTTTATGCAGAAACAGTCCAGGTATCAGCCCACAATGCTCAACAGAGATTGCAGTGCTCAGGTTAGCTGTCACAGATCCATCTCTGGCACCTCTGCATCGCCTTGTGGTCAGACTGAAGCAGCATAATCACTCAAATATTTAAGCAGTCCTACTCTTTGGCAGGGCTTTATGCCCTCCTGAATCACACTTTCCTCTCATCTGCACTTCTGCAAAAGCAGTCAGTGTAGAGTGCTGCCATTCCCCTGAGAGAGGCACTAAGCCCCTGCAGCAGCTTGTGCAGGTCCTCAGGAGTGTAGGAGTTCAGGCTGATGAGGATAATTAATTCCCATAGCATGAAGAGGCAGAGGAAGAAATTTGGCAAGGACTTTTTTTCTGAAAATCCCCATACCATTGTAGCTGCAGCCTTATTTTCAGACAGTCCCAGTCTTAATTTTTGTTCTGGAACCTCTCCAGTCCTCTGAACTTCACCAAGGCCTGTCTGCAGAGGAAAACCACTGAAATAGTTATGGTAGAATGGCCACTCAGGGATAGTCTGTTCTTGAAGAAAAGTGATTTAATCCTGGAACAATCACTACTTTTCCAAATAAGAGTCACCATTCTGGAAAAACCCTTATTCCAGGAGAGAGTTAACATGGGGAGTTATTTCACTATAAACAGTGATCTATAGACCTCAAAATGCCACATCTAAAGAAATTAATGCCACTTCTAAAAGACTTGGAGATTTTTTTTTCTTGTCATGCATTTCATATTTTGATTTCTGCATTAGATGTTTTCTTAACATACCTTGTAGTGAGATTGGGACATAAGCATGCATATTTTTTGTGTAGTAAATTTCAAAAATCCTACTCAAAAGTGAAAGTATCCAAGATTTGGGGGTTTTTTATAGAGCAACTGACCTATTCTCCACAAGTAAGAGAAGGTAAACCTTTCCTTGTCTGTCATGATCTTTTGAGTTAGTTGGTGTATGTGCGAGGCTCTGTTTCTTACAAAGGACACCACAAAATATGAGAATTACTCAGTAAAGATCAAGTTGCACAGGGAGAAGGAAGCAGAGCTGCCTGGTAGATGGAGCAGGGGGCTGATGTTCTGGAAACAGATCCTATTTCTGGACCCTTATTGAATGCTGCACAAGCTTTAATAATTGCATTTGTAAGACCTCATGTAAGACCTCATATTCAAAGATTTCATGTGGGATGCACAAACTGGGTGTATCTACACAATTTGTATGTTCAGCAAGTCTTAAATACAGTATACATTAAATATTTTTAGTTCTGATTGTCTTTTCCTATGTCTGTAACCATTAGACGCTTTCCTATTATACTGTTTCCCATAATAACAACTGGCAGGTGCTTCAAGGTACCCTAAGCCTTCTCAAAGCAGGACACTTGGTTCATTTATGTCTGTGTGATGGAGATTACAGTAAGTCTTAATATTCTCAAATAATAACAGCAGAATCACTATTTGTACAACCTCTTGGTTACTAGTTATAGTAAATAGTATTTTCAAGGAATTTTGTTGATAAAATTAATAGGTTTGTAGGAAAAAAATCAAGTAATTATTCATTTCAATATTTATTGGCTTGTGTGGTTGGGTGAAGAAAGAGCCTTGAACATAACTCCTTGTGATTGTTGTACAGAACTGAGTTCTACATCAGAAGAGCATTTAATTGTAAGAAGCTTCTTTGGACCTCAGTGAAGAGAATAGAAATGTGTTCTTAAACACATACCTAGGAGACCAGCCTTCTAAATAAATGCTAATTCTGAATAGCTCCATTAGTCTGTAGATAATCTGGAGAAAGGGGAAATATTCCATTTATCTGCACGAGAAGGCAAGGTGGGAGAGACAAAATTGTTTTATCCTTCTCCCTGGGAGGAATGAGGCAGCAGGAGAAGCACCCAGCACCTGCTGCAACCACAGTGACAAGGCAGTGGCAGAGCAAGGGATATATCTGGCAGCTGGCACAGAGGAGCAGATCACTGTACAGCAGAGCTTTGCCACATTCTGGCCACAGAATAAAGGAACTCTCACATCCATAGCCTAGAAAGAGAGCAAAGAGGTCTAAAACCTCTCTTTCTGTTAGCAAACACATTTGGCTTGCTCTACAAGGTAACAGTACTGGCACTACACTGTGCAAAATCTCCATATTTTCTTCAGAATTTTCTCTACAAAATGTGGAGAAAATGTGTAAGTTTTTACTCACAGAGTTCTAAGGAAGTTGTATTGCTTATTTATTTGCTTGTAGCGCTAAGTTACAGAAAAATAATGTGTCAAAAGAAAGGAGGCTGGGCACATTTGATGAAGGAAAGTATTTGTTTTGGGTGAATGCAAAGTCCTAATTTATTCAGCATATTTTTTAGGTCTTGCTCTTTATCCTTTTTTAATGAACTCATCTCTAAGCTTTAAATCTTGTACAAAAATATTTTATTGGAATTTCATTACCATTGTTTTCCTTGGAAAGGCGGCTTATAATCTTCATGATATTATTGTAAAGCCATCACTAAGCAACATGCTTTGGCATTTGTATAAGCCTTTGTCCACCTCCTTCCCTCCACCCAAATGCACACATCTGCATTTACTGTTAAAATATTATGGATGCTGACACCAGTTTAGCCACAAGACCTGGTGTTAGACTGTCTCTAATTGATTTAATTATTCATAATTGCTCAGCTGGGGCTTATGTGTACTTCAGCATGATTAAGGGAGAACATACAAGGCTGCAGCTAATGATGTGTTCCATCATAATGTACAACCGTGAAGTCGCTAGAGCTAAATTGCATAGACATAGTACATTTCTAATCCTGTTCAAAATGTTTTTTCAGATCTTGCCAAAAAAGAAAAAAAGAAGAAATAAATAACCCAACCACACTTCTGATGTTTTTCGTAAATGAGTTTTACAGAAAGGTTTAAACTAGTATGCTATCTTTTGGTTTCTTTAAATTAAAACTATCAATAAAATCAGATCAACAGATCCAAGTCCATTGTATATGTGATCTAAATGCAATGCATTTTTTTTGCTGCCTCCTTTCAAAGTGTACTTGCTCATCCCTCCTTTCTACTTGCTCATCTATGCAAAATATGATGAATTTTTCAGTGAAAAAATGTCATTTGTGATTATTAAAAAATAAAAGTAACTTCTGTCAATATGATGCATGAAAATGATCACACAGTGGCTTCCTTAATTGTCACCAAACATGTTTCCGTAATTAGTTCAAGACAAGCAATTCTGACAATACCATGTACATTTTATGAGACAACATCCCTGAATATTATTGCTGAGGGATGGTGCTTTTCTTGTCTTTCAGCAGTTCCTTACAGACAGTGAACACTATTGGGAAAAAAACCCAAAACAACACAATAGCAAAAATACTGGAAATGAACAGAATTTCCAGTGTAACTGGCTAACTTCAGACAGAGTCTCTTTTTCTGCTTCTGATTGGGAAAAAAAAAAAAGTCATATTTTTCAGAAGGGCATGTGTCAGGAGAGAAACACAGAGTTGCAGTATGCTGTGAATGATTAATATTTCTGAGATTTCTGTAGTCTTACCATTGTTAGCATGGAGTTCAGCATTTCTTAAAAGTTCATTCAGACTTGTGCCTTAGCCAGAGAGAGCAAGCACAGTTTACAGGATTATAGTCAGTTTAATCTTAAACTAAATGTTAAATCAGACTGGCAGGCAATGCAAACTAGAAACTGCAGCATCACTGCCGTGGTATAAGGGCAACGTGGCTTTGTCTGGAGCAAGTCTCAATTGCTGCTAACATGGCATTAACTGTCTGCAGTACTTTGTATTTTGGATACTTCAGAACAAAGAAGGTTACACAAAAGAAGGTTCTTCCCCAAGCCCTGGTTCCTAACACTCAGTTTTCTTTTTTGGACCTTGGAGAGACACAACATCAAGGCTTTAGAACTGCAATGCATTATCAGAAGGATGTAATTACAATTATTTATTTAAGCGGGTTCTGAACCAGGGAATCTTGATATGAAGCTGGAGCCAGTAAAGGCTTGAAAAACTACTGACAATAAGCAATTCTTCATGGAACAAAACTATTACAATAGAGGGTCTTTGATCTTGCCTGTCTCCTGTTGCCAATTGAACTTTGTCACCATGCACTGTCATCCACAAGGGAGCACTTTTGAATTAAGCAGTCTACAGCAATTTAGTCTGTTCCAGCTTTGAAGTGCCAACATCAGTCAGGCTAGTACTAACTTTTTTCATTAAATTTTTTTTGAGTTCTCTTAGGAGTTTAGCAGTCCTGGCACTAAGATAACTAAAGTCAAGGAACCAAGGCACTAAGACATCAAAAGCAAGAGGGGCCCCTAAAATACAAATGTGAACAATCATTAGGCTCTAATGGTGCACTTCATTAATGTCCACTTCAAAGCGAAAGTTTACTGACTTTGGGATTGACTAATTTACACATTGTGGGAAATTGCTGCCAGCCATGCATGTAACCACTAAATGTTTCTGGAATAAATAGAAACGCCCTCTTCCTTCAGAAATCAGGAACTGCAAACTGAGCCTTTAATTGCAAGATGGCCTTTCATTTGAATCGGAATGGAAAACCTGTCTAGCACATAAATCACTCAAGCTGTGTGTAGTTATCATACAGACACACAGATGTCAATCAGCAGCCTTTTGCAATTTTCTCTCCCTGTCCCGCACTCTACAACCAAGTGGGAATATCACAGCATAGTCTGGTTTCTTTTGGTTCACATACGTAGTCTCCGCAAATTCTCATTTTAATTTGCAACCTAGGACGAGTAAGTAAAAACAGGTAAGTTCTAAGTAAAACTGGTTATTACAACACCGAGTGTCTTTGGGAGGTGGAAAAGAGCTGTGCTACTTAAAATCTTAGTGGTAATTCCTGTGTGAGTAAACAAAGTACCACTGTGCCAACAAATTGCATTCACATTCAAAGGTGTACTAGCCCAGTTATATAAATTTTTTAAAAAATCATAAACTAACCACCAGAGTTAAAATGATAATTCAGATAATTGGAGTAGAAGCCTATCATGCTCAGAAACATCTCCAATATATGAACTGTCTAGGCAATACCGTCATGCAGAAATGCCTAAGATGATGCGAGGCAGTTGGTAAAAGAACGGAGCACATGCAACCGTTCTTATGCTGTCAGAAGGGATTGCCTACACTACAAAATGTGGTTGTGTTTGAATGGAATTGTGATAGCTGAGTGAGAGGATGGGAGGCCAGTCACAAGTTAGAGGTCAATGGAAGCCAGGAAAAATTGTGTTCAGCTGATGCTATGGTGAAAATAATTTGTCCTTGTCTAAACACTAACCACTAAGAGATGGTAACATCCTGCCATCTAACTAGATTGCTTCCAATCTTGTTCCAGCACAATCAAATCTTTTATCTAGACAAGCCTCACTGTGACTGTAAAATCTCAGCCACTTTGAAAAATCAAGATGTTGGCCCTTAATGCCTAAAAAAGCCTAAAAACCATTTTTCTTTAAACAGATCTGTATAGGATTGCCTGAAATGCACACTTTAGTGGGAACTTTTTTAAAAAGAAAACTATTTTGGATATGCATTGGGTAAAATATGGAGAAATGGTTGCCAGAGGTTATGATGAAAAATAGGGAAAATAGTTATAATTTTTCTGGTTTATATTTCAACTAACTTTCCTAAATTTTAGCAATTTCCTCCTTGTTGCAACATTTTAATAAAACTGTGCCTTCATGCCTGGTAGGGAAGCTAACTTGCCATGGGCAAGAATGGCCTTAAAAAAAAAAAAACAAACCAAAAAAAAGAAAAGAAAAAAAGGAAAAAAACACCACTTAGCAAACCACAAATTTCAGAGACCTAGTCACATCTGTGTTTTATCAGCTTTTTCCGGATAGTATTACACCAAACAATTGTCTGCAGATCGGTAGACAGCTGAGACTTTAAAGTGCTGAATTACTGAGAAAATGCTAGAGATAAAAACCAGCACATGTATCCTATCAATGTAATGAAACCAACCTGCTGCTAGCGCCATAGCGCCTTAGTTCTAAGTACCCTGTAGAGGAACGGAAGGCTTTCATTTAACTCTTAAGAGGAAAGCAAGGGAAAGAAGAGTAAAGGTCATCTAATACCCGCCTTAATCACAAAACTGAAATGCTCTCAGATATATGAAGGGAGGAATGCTTGGTGTTCAAAATAAAACATCAACTCCAGACAACAAGAGTGGGCCTGATCATACTGGGGGTAGCATTTCCTGCTGGAAATTCCCAAGACTTTGACTGATGTCAAGTGGAGTTACAGACACAGAGCATGGCAAAAAGCTGAAACTAAAAAAACTGGACATTGAGGCACTGCCACATAAAGGCTGATTTAATCTAGCAGAAAACTCTCCAACAGAAGGTAGATTCACTAAATCAGCCAGAAGGTACACTGGAAATGAATAATGGATATTTCCTGAACGGAGCATGGTTATTAAGCATCATAGCTACTACTCAATGACAGATGTACAAGTTGAAGTTTTGTTTAGTACAAAAAAAATTCCACTGTGTTATTTGGTTTCTTGGGGGTTTTTGGGCTTTTTAATATTGTGTTAGGTTTGTATTGCATTATAGATGCAGGTTTATTTGGCAGATCACGATCTTCAGGTGTCTGAGTTGAAAAAACTCTGAAAGTACTTGACTGTTCTCACAGAAGGCAGTGATAAAACTTCAAGGATGGGGGTAGTGATTGTTCTTTGGGGTTCTTTCAGTCCTTTTTCAAAAAAAAGAAGAATCAAATGGCGTTTCTGATTTGTTTCATAAAAGTTCAAATTTTACTCTGTTGACTTCTACTGGAATAAGAGCTAGCCTGAAATGATTGCATAACACTGGAAAAAAATGTAGCCTTACTGTTCTTACACTTCTACTGTAGCAAAGCCCAGAAATTCCAATGAGAACTGATCTGTCAAATCAGGTACAGTATAATAGAAACTAAATATGGCCTCTTCCACAAAGAAACTATGGAAATAAACCAAAAGGTAATGAGTGAGGAAAAAACAGGTTGTTAATACAAACCTTTTTGTATTCCTATATATTATAATCAGGTTTTGATTAAATGTATGAAAGTAGTCTTTCTCCACTAGTCCCTCAGGCTCTAAATGAATCTTAATTACCCATTAAAAGTTAGCTAATTTTTGTCTGTTTTGTGGTAGAACCATGGAAGAGACACATGAAAGAGGAAGAATATTTACTTCAGGCAAGAAATTCCTAGCTTTAAGAGCAGTGCAGGGAAAAACACAAAGGCAACAGAGACTTTCATGAGCAAAAAAGAATATGTCAGCTGAAGTGGGCAGTGTGGGGAAAGTGTGAGAGAGATGAGAGTGGACAAGCAGAAAAAGTAAAAATATGATACTTTTCAATTAAAAACTGACTTTAAAGCCTTTGCAGTAAAACATCTGAACATACCATCAATACCACCACTAGACCTAATGCCTAATATTTCAGTTGCATGAGTGTGTTCAGCTGAACTTTCTTACACAAATGCGATTTTTGCATATGTATGTATATATCTCTATAATCTACATCTATATTCTTGCAACTGGGCATATCATGGACACATACTTGAACTACACTTGAACATGTTGCATAAAAGAAAAGATGAAGTAGAAACCACTCATTTCATGCATTTCCAGTTAGTTCCATTTTAATTCACTCAATTATTCAATCAAGTGCAATATAAATTCACCTTATTGTCACCTAATTTAATACATTCTCTGGGGAAATATAGTGGAGGACAGAGTAGCTTGTAATTTATTTTTAAAGCTCCTTAATTAAATGCCCAAATCCCCCAAAATGACATGGAAGTACATAAAATGGACTTTTATACACCAAAATTCTTACTAAGAATTGGATTATGAGATTGAGAGGTCATGCATAAATTAATTCTAATGAATTACTGGGCTCAGTCCATCCTAAATGTTCTCTTCCACAAGACTGCAAGGACATTTCTACAATCCACTCTATAAGTTAGTGTTAATCAAACAAGAGGTAAACAGAACTCCTTAAAATTTTTGTGTCAGATAGATATTCTCTGTTAAGAGAACAGAACATTTAGATATGTAAAGACTACCCAAATATTAAAAGATCAGGGTAAATTTCAAACAGTTTTATGAACAGAATATGACTGGAGTCACCCAGTGTATTATGGTTTTAGGGAATTTAAGTGATGAAATTAGTCCCATCAATATACAAATATGGAAGATTTTCTTTTGTTTACCAAGATAAGGTTTCAAAAGTTTCCAAGCAATAGCGCATGTCATTCACTTATTATTCCAATTTCTTTCTTCTTTAATGTTGATTGATTTGAAGATTGTCTTTAATTCAAATGCTGTTTTCATTTTAGTTTTCATCTTTCTGTCATGTTTTAAATGAGATGAAATTGAATTACCCTCAAGTATAAACAAAAGAGTTTTGATTTTCTTATTTGCTTTATCCCCTAAAGACTGCAAAGATTACATATACGCATCTTTTCATTTCCCCCACCTCTAATCTAGAGACTGTTCACCATGAGTGGATAAAAATTCTGTAATATTAGTCATTTATTACACTTTGTGCATCAAAATGACAATGTTTCTTATCTCCAAGGAAACACGTATGGCTTATATACTTATAGTTAAAGTATTTTGCATCACAGTTTGTGCAAACTGTTTGTGTGGGACTCTGCACTATGTGATACTTGCCTCCTTCCCACGTGCAGAGGCTATTCCTTCAGTCAGTTGCTGTAACTCAGCATTTATCTGTGAATTAGCTTAAAAGTAGGTTGTTAAGGTTACTAGGCAAAAGAGTTGATCCACATATTTTTGTCTATATGGTTTCTGCCACTACAGAGAATATTATTTTATTAATCATCAATGTTGAACATAGGAACGTATAACTACATGGCCAAACATGAACGAGATCTTTTTCTACAGATTACATGGTTTCCTTTTCAAGCAAAAAGAAAGAAGGAAGAACTACAATTTTATAAGCAAGGTTTAGTGGATTTTTTTTCTTTCCTTTTTTCTTTTTGTTTGTTAGTTTAGATGGTTGTTTTTTGGGGGGCTTTTTAAATGTAAAAAAATATGAGTGGTGTGAAATATGAGAAACCAAATCTTGGGAATCCTTGCATAAGCAGTAGGTCATGTCCAGCAAAGGGAAAATGTAATCATGTATGTGCACTTTTCCCAACTTCACACCAGGCTCTGTCATGTGAGATGATCAGAATGTTTATACTTAATACACAAGGGTAAGTACACTTAACCCACTTTCTTTTGGTGACAGTGATATCCCATGATTCCCTGTAACTGTCCCCGTTTTTGTATTTTGTTACCCAGTCAATTTCACTGCCAAAACTCTGCTGCATCTGCCTGGCCACTCTCCAAAGCCGTGCCAACCTCAGCATTACATTACCTCTGCACTTGGAAGGGCCTGGCCAACTCTTTGATTTTATAATATTTTCTTCCATCAGTTACATTGTCTGAACAGAGAAGTGCTTGGGTTTCTGCAGAAGGAAATCCATAATAGTACCTTCTGCCTAACAGAGTCAGACCCTGACTCAAGGTAGTTTTATTTTCATGTTAGCATAAAAAAAAAAAAAAAAAAACAAAACACCAACTCCTTCAAATAAACCAAACATTTTAGTAGTCTTAAAGGTCAATCCAAAGCCATATGGATTAATATAAAGGTACTGTAGGTCAGTACTTCTGGATTCATAGACTTGAAAATATGTTTTACCTACTATTGAAATACCTCAATCATTCTTACTCCACATTTGAAGGCAAGCTAAGAAAATATACATCAGCGAATAAGACCCAAGACAGATGGCTCTTTCAAATATTTAGTTCATACAAAAGCAGTTTAAAATTCTCTGATTAGCACCTTTGACTTATGCACAGTGGCTAGATCCCAGCAATGATTTAGTGGGTCTGGCTCAATCACTGCACTGGTGACATGTATTAGTTGTTATTTCAGCAAATTATTCCTCCTCCAAGCCAATTAATTTTATTCTGGTTGAATAGCATATACTAGCTGTTGAAAGCTTTTACAGTAATTTTTTCCTTTTCAAATTATGCGAAGAGTCAAAATTAATCTGCAGGATTTTGAAGTTACTATGCACTATATGAATTATTTTATTCATTTTTCAGGCCTGTGTTGACCAACTACTGACTTAATGGCTTCTCATTGGAATTTAGCTCAATTTTTTTTCAGTGGAGGAAATATCCAAATATGTGTTTGCTTGTTTTCAGGATTCATTATTTATAGGATTCATAGCCATTGGTTCTGGAATGTACTTTTATCCTGAAATGTTTCTAAGCTGTAAGAGTTAGTCTAGAAAAGATTACTTCTTATCAAGGCTGTGAAAGTTAAAATTATCTTACTGATCACAAAGATTAATGTATATACATTACCTTCTACTGAAACATAATCCCTGTTAACAGAAACAGAAGGAATTTCTCTTTGATTGAAATGAAACTGAGGAACCCAAACAATCCATTCACAGTTCAGAGTGCTATTTTATTCTATGATCAGTGCAGTACCATCAGAGAAAATATTTCTGCAGATTAATTCCCTGACCATTTTGAAGACCTAAGTGACAGAGAATTATGAACAGCAGGAGAAATAAAAATGTGATAGTGGTGGCTTAAGTGACATGGTGTTACAGGATGCACAAAATCTCAGAAACTAAACGTAACTATTTATATCCTAAAACCCACACAAAGTACTCTTCCATTGAGCATTAATAAACATTCCAAAAATGCAACAACTGTGAAGAGAATTTGCATAAGAACAGGAAAAAAATGTAATCAGTACTCTCTACTGAGACTAGGAAGAAAATCTTACACTAGTAAGCAATGGGGATATACTCAGCAAATCTGGTGTAACATCTGTCTTTCTCTCTCGTTACATTGTTTGCAGAAGACGTGAGCATTACCATTGTTTTTCAATTCAAATACCATCAATAAAATAGGTGATTTTTACCTAGTCCTTCAAAATAATTCCATTTTTTTTTTCAGATTTGCTGTAATATGCCCAATGTGAATGACATTACCTTCATTTATCAAAAGCTCCAAGTGTACTAGGTGAAAGGAAGAAGACAAAATGCTTACAAAAGTATTTAGCCAAATTTTTCCAAACTCTTTGATATCAACAGTAAAGAGCTGGGATTTTAGACTTGATCCTACAAATTTATAACTAAGCTGTTTTTAGTATTGCCTTAAAAATGAAAAATTGGATTATAAACTCCATACATTTACACTGAGGACTGAAGGAATCTATATCAATAGCTGATGCTGCCCCTTTACATTTATACTGGGTCAGCACTGTCAGAAATATATTCAAATAAGATACTCTGTAGTTCTCAATGCAGATATGTTCTCTATGGTTTTAGCTCTATAATCATATGATTTTTAATTTAAAATGGTTAATGCTGCTTTTAACTTTTGTGATAACAAACATGCTTTTCATTGGTTTTTCATAAGATTTTGCCTTTTAAGACACTCTCACATCCACAAAATCCAGGATGAAAATGAGATAAGCATATTATAGGAAATAAGGGAATAAAATTTGAGAATATACCAAATATTTATCTTATAGTAATGATAGTTACATTGGAATCCTTCCTGTGATCAACCTGTTTTAAAATGAAGCAATGTTTAAGGAAAAAAATTGTAGCTGCAGGGATCTTTCTTGGTTTTCTGGCCAATTTCTGCTATCCTCTCTCCAATATCTTGCCTGCCATTTTATTTTCAGCTAAATTGTTCCTCAGCTTTCTGCTGTTGACTTAATTCCTCATTTTCGCAACTATTTTTCAGATCTTTTCCCTCTAACATTCTGGTTGTTCCTTGAAAGTTGCTGTTCCCTTGCAATTGTAAATTGGTAGCAATTGACAAATCAAACCCTTCCAAACAATTAGCTCTTGTAAGGTGTCAAATACAGACACAAATTTTAAAGATTGTTCCCTTCAGTAATTTCATCCTGAATCAGCCTGGAAGAAACCCTGTTTGAGGAATGCACAGCATTCACAAGTTTAAACCAGAGAGCCTTTTTTCAGGGAAGTACTTAATTCAGGCACCTGAGCAAATACGGACCCTTCAGGGAAAGATGCCTACATTTCCTACTCTGCAGCCAGTTTTGCACGATAAAGTTATTGGTTTTGCAGCAGTTACAAGGCCTCCTTTTGCTTAGTGGACTTTAGTTGTGAATTAAAACATTGCAAGTAAGCAGCCTGCCAGTTTCGCAGACCTTAACACATCACTCTCCATGACAACATGGAACTCAGAGGAAGGAAGAATATTCCTGGGGGAAAGCTGAGAAGTGCAAAGAATTTTTTGACTTTTCTTTTTTTTTTAATCTGGGACATGGTGTTTGTTTTTGTTAGCTGAAAACTACTGTTTGAAGTCCATTTGTGTTGGTAGATTACTTTATCTACTCTTCCTCAGGGAACAGACACTACACTATCACTTTGTATACACTACACTGATAGTGCCTTTACATTGAGCATGGAACTGTGAGCCACTATGTTCAAATGCTTTATTTCTCCCTAGAAACACTAGAGGAAAATTGTCTGCAAATGGAGGAGAGCTTTGCTTTATTGTTTTTTCTTTTAAAGTTTGAGTTTGCATATTGAGGGGCCAAAACAAATTTTAATTATCCAGAAAATTTAAAGATGCGAGAAGAAAAGGGTTAAGAAAAAATTGCTTAAATAATACAAAAAAGCAAGATTTTATAAATTTTAACCATTGAGGTTTTCTAAACTATACCTTTAAAGATGTGCCTCAACAGAAAGTTATAAGAGCACCAAGAAACTCCCTGTTGGGTATCTAAAAATGTACAAAATACATAACATCTTGTATATTATGAATGAAGCAATGAAGTTGCATAAGAGTCTAAGTCCCCACAACTGGCATTCAGATCTGAGTTCCAAACCCATTGAAATATCCTTGAAAGTTTTACAGCAACTACAACAGTGTTTGTGCACCCAGGTAACTCCTTTCACAAGGAAGGAGTGCCTCTCAGGGATAGCTTCAGTCACAGTTTACTTCTTAAGTGTTGGTGTGTATGCACAGGTACACATCCTAACCCCAAAGAATGAGATTATTGTACCCTCTATTGATGTTGCCAGACCTTACACATGAAAATAATAACACCAGACTTTGTAATATCTCACTTCCAATTGCAGGGAATAAGGAGTTTCCCACTCTAGCTGCCTCTTCTGTTGTGTTGGCAAGTAGACAGACACCTCTATGCCCTGTGCATTCCACTGAAATGGTCTCTGTCTAGCTCAGCTGCAGCTCAGATTCAGGAAGCAGCAGGAAGGATCAAGTTATTTAACAACTTGACAGAACAGACACAAATAAGGTAATAGGAACAGCAAGTATAGAATATCCCTGGTGTGAAATGGTGGTGGAAGGATTCCTTCCATAAAAGGCACAACCCTGCTTCACACTGTGCAGCTACTGCTGTAAAGATGTGCAGAGTCACAATTCAGGCTGAGGCATCAGGCCCTACCTCCCCTCGTACAGGATACATAAGGTCTTAGGGCAGGATAGACACTTTAGAGAATTCATGTGACTGTACAAAGTCCTCAGTTTCCCCAGCTGTAAATGATAAAAAAGAAGCAAAGCCACATCCCATCTGTTTTTGGCAACAAACGTGGAATTTGGGATTGTATTATAGGAACTCTCACCTCATGTTGGGCACCTAGCAGCCACTACATGCAACCAAATGTCAACCTCAGGAGTGAAATAGGACATTTTTAGAAACAGCACAATTTAGAAAAAGGGCACAAGAGAAACAGGCAAGGAAATCAATGCATCTATTTTCACATGTGGTAGTTGGAAGCTTTGGATACCTGTTGCATAATTTAAGCAAACTTGAATCTGTGCTTGAGACCACACTTGCCTGTCTTAAAGTTATCATCCTGGGTCGTTGTTTTGGAACAAACAACAGATTTGCCCAAACCTGTAATGTGGAGGGACCTGAGCCATTAATGACATCTGCTTTTGTGGCACCAACATGTAACTATTGTCAGAAAAGTTGACATGAGCCATGACATGAAATGGCAACAGGAAACATTTTGGCTGCAGGGATCAGAAAACTAAGGTTGCCAGTAAATGTTGAGAAGACACTGTGAGGACATCCTACACTTATGTGACTTAGTCCAAAAAGCTGGGTTATGGAGAGTGCAAGCTCTAGCCAGCTTTGCAAACTGCACTGCGCTTAAGAAGACAACTTTATTAAGACTGTGCTTCCAGCAGATTTCTAACAGCATCGTAGAGCAACACCGTTTTTATTAGGTTTAACATAGACAGCTGTCATAACGTCTGAATTTATTATCAATGATATAATTTAATTATCATTCCAGCAGTAAATTCTTCAATATCTCTTTGCAAAAGAGATCTCAAAACATCTTGAAAGATAAAACTTTCTGTTTTACAGGTGCAGAAACTGAAGCACACAGTAATTAAAGTAGTGTCATTCATAAAGGTAGGGGTTCAGTCATGAAAATTATTCATGCTGCATCTCACCACAGATTAAATTAAACCAAGCCTCTAATTTCCTATAGAAAACTGTTAGTGAGGTATGGAACACAATCTTTTTTTATTAGAAATCACTTTTAAATCCAATAAAATCAAACCTAAGCTTCTTCAATAAGCTAGGTTTCCACAGGTGTAATTTTTTTAGCAGGTTATACTTTTTTAAGAGGGCAAGATTTTGAAGGCTAGAAAAGGGTAAATCAAATATGGGGCAAGATATCCATCAGGATATTAGAAAATTGCTAAAGTTTATATAACTGTTTTAGTTTGGTTGGTTTTGTTTGGTGGTTTGGGGTTTTTTCTGGGTTTTTTTTGTTTTGTTTGTTTTGTTTGATTTTGTTTTCTATTACATTTATTTTCAATATAATACAAATTAGGTCATTTTAGGTCTCACCTTTCTAGGGAATAGAGCTTCACTTCTGAGTGGAATTTATTCCCAGGACTGGCTGTTAGAGAAGAGAATGGACTGCTGAGCCTTTTCAAGGGTCAGCACCTCTCCAATGGTTTCTCTCTAGTTCCACTTCCTGCAAAAATGAGGGAAAAGTAGAAAATAATGACACAGGGAAGTACATTTTTGTGAGAGAAAAGTTGTATCAGCCTGTTGGGAGCTCCTAGAAGCCACTTTTTACTGCTGCAGTGTAAAGAAACACCAAGACTAAAAATTATTTTAGGGTGAAGAATTATATTCAACACAGGTCCAATGGGATAGCTTATATTTACACCTTAAAAAGTCAATTCTGCCTTCCACTGCATCTCACTATATTCATATTGCTTCAATGGGGCTGGAGTGAAATTAGAGGTAGCTAAAATTGCAGGGTAACATCTATGCTTGAGTGGTAATCTGAGTGCAAAAAGGATCAGATGCCCTGTTATATGACAGAAACACAGCAGCACAAATCCCCACAACCCCAAAGACGGTGATTATTTTTCTCTCAATACAGAGATGTCAGTCATCAAATGTAAGCACTGCTCATGATCTTCAGAGAAGACAGAAATATTTCTCATCAATTTGGAAGTTACCCAAGTTCTAGAAATTCAACTGCCCTTACTTCAGCTTTACAGGCCTGTAACTAGACTCTGAATGTTAGCCTGCATGATTTTCCTCCTGCTCTGTTTAGCAAGCTGGCAGTAAATGCTTTGGTTTTTGTTTGTAGTAATCTACTGTAACAGGAATCTTTTCACCCATTAGAATTTCAGGAGGGATTTTTGTCTGATCATTTCCATGCAAATGCCACTACAATTTGCAACAAAATGGGGAGTTTTTTCAACATAAATCTATTATATTGATCACCCTGCCTTTTAAAAATAAATATTCATTGATCCACACACTTTCTGGGACATAAAGGTTCATAGTGAATATCTTCTCTGTCAGCCTATGGATATAAGTCATATAACTAATTTTTTCAGAAGCTGGATTAAAGCACTTGAAAACAGAAAATCTTGTATCACAGAAGAGGACTCCCAGTAAGGTCCATAATCTCCTTTTGTAAGCCACAGTAAAACACACATAAAGTATAATGTGTGATAAAGTCACCCTAATATTCCTGATCTCATGACTTGCTGGCTGTTCCTTTCTTGTGGAGGATGATAACTAGCTATCTAATCAAAATGCATAAGCAGTGTCTGTTACTTCCACCCCCAGACCCATTCATTTTCTACTCAGAATCTCTGCTTGGGGTAGTATAATTGATTTCAACATAATTTACTGCTTACTTGGTAATGCAGCATTGCAGTCTCTGATAAAAACCGTATCAAGTCACAGCACCGGTCTAGAGCTTGAAAGGGAGGCAGTGTAATCACTTTCTTACCCTAATGCACCTCCATCTCATTTCTGCTGGGCAAGGAGCTGCAAAGTAATCATTGTTAAATGACTGGCTCCAAGAGAGGGTCTTTGACTTCTCTGCCTGACCACTTCTCTTTGTCTCTCCGCTTTATTTCATGAGAAGGCAGCAGGGAAACTTTTCATTGTTGGATTGTCATGGAAATAAAAGACTACAATTGTACTTGCCTACCATCAGACATCTACCTCTAGTGCAAAGCAGAAACCCGTTCCTGAATTGCTGTGGAAAGCAGTGGTATGGGAGAAGGACTTGAAAGAGTAAGTACTAAAAAGAGGGAATATTTTGCACTAAGACTTTTGTTATTCCACAATTTCTGCACACTCCTAAATGTTTCTCACTGCTCTCACTGCCACCTGAGTTTGGCAGTGAAGCAGGGGCACCACGGCCTGTGTGCTCCCCACACAAAGGCCCAGTATCACTGCAGGATGCGGACTCTGTCTGCAACAGCTTCTCACCTCAGGCACTGCCTCACCAACATCCGCCTTTGCCAGGGTGCCCACAGCAGCTCTCAGCCACCTTTACCAGGCTGCCCAGAGCAGCCCTTGGCCACAGCATGTTTCAAAACAGGCTGATTACAGCCCTCGGGTGAGCTGAGGGCAGCCGCGCGCTTTGCGGGGGTTGTGTTGCTGTCCGCAGATCCAGCCAGGCTCAGCTGCTGTCTTTGGAAGGACGTGAAGCCCTGTAAGTGAAGTTCTTCCTCCGTCTGCCCTGCCTCCTCACATCCATCTCTTACAGGGGCCAGGCCCCTTGCTGGAAAGCTCTCTCGGAATGGCTGCTTTTCTTGCTCTCCCCCTGTGTGGCACTGGTGGCCAGCTAGAGCTTCTGTGGCAGATACTCCTCTCAGGCCTCCAATCCCAGGGGTGAGTGCTGAGGGCACCCAAATGGCAGGTGGCCATCTCCTCCTGCCACATCCTGCCAGGACTGGGGTGGATCTGCCTCCCCTGGGCAGCACCCACCTGGGCTAATCAGCCTGTGCTGCAGGACGGAGGAGGAGGAGACCCGGGGAAGAGCAGAAACATCGTCAGGTGCGAGTGCCAGCACAGCTGGGGTGGGAGAGGCCTCATCCAGCAGGTGAAGTGCTAGGAAAAGAATGAGGAAAGCCTGGAATAAAATACTGAGGGACAAGAGTGGGAAAGAAGTATTTTATTCCGGTGCCTGGACTTGCCCAGGCTTGTTATGGTTTGCAGTGATTTATGTATCATTTTCACGTGTGGCTAAATGGATTACAGCAGCTCAGAGTGCCCAATTTCACTGAGTACCAGCCAGCCTGTGTCCTGGGATGCAAATGTCTGTCCCTTATCTGGGGACAGCCGGTCAGTTATCATCTCCTGGCCACTCCTGCCAAATGGCCAGATATGGCTTGCAGATCTGGGGAACTGCTGAGCCCTGTCCCTGGCCAGCTGAATGTGTACAAGGCTTTTCTGCTAGACCTCAGTCCTGTGGTCATACCACAGAAACAAAGGACAGGGAAAGTCTCACTTATATAAAAAAGCCTCTTACGCTTCCTACTACAGCAGTTATTCTTAAAACAGACAACAGTAAACATATTTGCAAAGGTAACCTCAATTTGTTGGAAATTGAGGGGTTTTATTAAAATAATTAAGCTTTGGGAATGAGGTTTTAGAGTCACTTTTTAAGCCACAAAGTATTTTGCTTGACATTGAGAAGACTGATTGATTGATTCGTTGATATACATTGTTTTTTAAAGAAAATTGAATAGCAGTAATCCCCTCAAATAGTCTATCAAAAAAATCCTTCCCACAGTATCATCCACTCAAACTCACTAATTGCAGTGATTCTTCCCACTCATTCACACCCTATGCTTATCTCTAGGTGAGGAAGACCTCATCCAAGTGAACCAGTTGAACCCAGTCTTGGCAGACACTGAACACCACTGATGATCAGCATCTAAACTGGAGAGACATGTGGGGAAATATTTGTAACCACACGGAAAGCTGCAATTTCTGATGGCCGTGAACACAGGTATGGTACCAGTGCTGCTGGGTCCAATTGTTGTTCTGTCCCTGGTAAATAACTGAATTAAAGTAATGGGAGTTTCTCACCTTGCAATAAATTGCTTAGAAACAACTGCATTTCACGATTTGATATCCAAACTTTATCAGAGAAGGAGCTCCATGTCACTGTAGAGAGGTAAACACTCATGCCACTCATGCACTCATGGTTTTTACATGCTGAAAATCTAATTCAGACCAGCTGAATTCTTTGATGTTGTAAACCAGTTTACTTTTACTTTGACAACAAGCTACTACTGCAGGAAGAGACAAGACTGAAAACAATGATTGTAGGGCATGAAACAGTAAAATAATAGGTATTACACAGCAGGTAATATTTTTAAAAATACATTAAAAAATGAAACAAGTATTTGTTACAGCTGGAAATCAAAAAGCCAAGACACTTTATTTGAAAGGTACTTTTCTGATACCCACTGAAAAATTCAGGCCTATGCAGCCATTTCCACATTTAGATATAGCTCTAAATTCTTTGCAAGTTGTACTGTAACATGGGAAACCTTTGTCTATTTAAAGACATAATATTTTCCCTGGCTTCAGTCAATACAGAATTCTATTCCTATGTGGGAAAAGGAACCCCAAGCACCCTGACAGACTACTGACAAGCCTAAAGAAGCCAGGAAGTCAAGACCAAAACTCTTCCCAGCTTACCATGAAGTGCTCAATGAAGCACCTCAAATGTTGGATAGAATCATCCACTTTCTTAGGCCACCTTGGAGGCATATGCCAAAAGTATGCCACAGAAAAGCAAGGTGAATTCATGATGATTTTAGCCCTACTTAGGATGTCTTCATCAATCATCCTAGAGTTCACAGAATTTCTACTGAATTTTTTACCTGAAAATGGCTTGTTTATGTTGCTTTACTTTGGTTTTGTTTCCTTAAATTGTTGCCTTTCTTGCATATTTAACATTGAAGATCAGGTTACATGCTTATTAATTTATTATAACAAAATCCTGAACTCTTGATAATTTTTGCATTTCTCTAATATATTATAATGGGCTTAGATATTTTATTTCTTCTGAGACCTTAAAAGGACTAAGTGATTGTAAAAATCTATGCTTGGGAAACTAATGAAAGGGAGACTTGTGTTTTGGGTCCTGGAGTGGAGGTGACAAGCAAAAGAATATCTGTCAAAGAGTACACAGGAGTTCAATGGGTTGGACTGTGCTCCTTTGTATGCTCAGGTTCTAGCCTGGAGTTACTCATGTGCTTGACATTAAGCACATGCACCAGTCTGTGCAGGACTGGAATCCATTATTGCCATGTTGACATGCATTTGTTAAGGGTTTGATTCTGCTAACATTTCTATTGGCACCACAGAGAGATGCAGTAAGGTCCTGCAGTTCAGAGGGAGATGGAAGAGATTTCAGAGAGCTGCTAATACACTCAACTTTAGAGGCCATTCCCAGTAAACCACATTTTAAATACATTTCCATGGTCCTGTTTATTTCTAAAATACCTAAAGACATCAATCAAGTTGTAGATTAAAGATATATATAAGTATCTACCCTGAGAACAAAACCATTTGAAAAGATTTATTAACGGTTATTTATATATTTAAGTCTAGTTCCTGTAAGATCTCAGTAGTGTGAATAAGTGGTTTAAAAACTGTTCCTTATTTATTGGCCTTTCAGCTATAAATACGTATTTGGCCTCTGGGGTTTTTTGCGGTTTTGTTTTGTTTTGTTTTGTTTTTTTGGTGGGTTTTTTTTTGTATTTTGTGTTTTTGTTTTTTGGTTTTTGGGTTTTTTTTGTGTATGTGTTTTTGTGGCGTTTTTTGGTGGTTTGTTTGTTTGTTTGTTTGTTTGTTTGGGTTTTTTTTGGTAGCTTTAAAATTTTTTTTTTGGATTTGATTTTTTTTGTCTGGATTGAGGCCTAATAACCTAAATTTTTGTCCAAAGCATGAGTTTTGAGAAACACAGATTTCCTACCATATCTTCATTATGACAGCTGCTGTTATTTAACTGATAACATTCTGCTAATTTAAAAATACTTCTACCAGGAGCATAAACCCATACTTGTCTACTTTGTCTTGGATCTTGAGCATTTTTTTCCTGGAGTGTTTGAACTATGTGCTCAGGCAATCTTAACTTTCTGGTTTAAATCCAAATGTATCAGCTACGGGAAGCACTACATTCTATTTATACATCCATTACCCCTGGAGAATTTAATGTGCCATTTCCATCAGAGTTAGATTTCTAGGGGCTGAACTTGGGTTGCTTTCTTGGGGAATGAATTTGCACAACTTCCATTTACAAACTGAATACTACAGTGGTTTTATTCATTGAATCTCTTCATTTCAATACAATGCTATAGGGAAATGTAATGAAATATGATGGATGAAAGTGATGGAGTCAGTTTTCTTTCCCTGCATTGAAGCCTGATGCAGGGACAGGACACTGCCTCTTCTTCTCCATTTGCCCTCACATAGCTTTTGCTGAGTTAGCCTGCTGGATGAAAAGGGTGTAGCATAAATTTAGAAAGATTATAGCTTTTGTGGGAAAAATCATTGCTGACTTAAGTACTAAAGTGTCTAATATTGCTAATGTGGCTAATACTGCTAAAATGGCTAATGTTGCTAACATGGTGAGGTTAAGCTTTCAAGCTACTACCTCTGCAAATTGTGGTACTATGCTATACCCACTTGGTCAGCAGCACCATAGGCTGCCCAGCCAAATGCAGATGTGCAGAAAGGCAGATATTCTGCATTTTCAATAGGATTGACCAAACTTTTGAATAGCTGCCATCTTGCTACAACAAAAAATCCCATAGCAACAAATATTTTTCTCATGGAAAATCCTTGAAGAAAAAATTTGGGTTAGACACTCTTTGTTTGAGAGTGTATGATCTGCTTATGAAGGTTGCCTTCATGCACAAACTTTGAAAAGCAGGAATTCTCAGTACCTCCAATAGAGATTTTACCTGTCTCTTCCTTTGAGCTTCAGCTGGATGTGGTGGTGAACTGAAGCCTTAATGCCATCCCTACCTACACCACTTCCCCGTGGTTTACCACACAAATGAACCCTGCCTGCACCAGCATCTTCTCAAGACTGTGGTAAACTTGTAATTTCCATCAAAACTTGTCATTCTT
Source organism: Brachypodius melanocephalos (assembly GCA_013398615.1). Taxonomy (NCBI): domain Eukaryota; kingdom Metazoa; phylum Chordata; class Aves; order Passeriformes; family Pycnonotidae; genus Brachypodius; species Brachypodius melanocephalos. The sequence continues at coordinate 10,577,618 of VZSR01003371.1, read as the reverse complement.
AAGAAGTCAGTAGTCAAAGCTAAAAAAAATCTAACTCAATGTCAGTTTGCTTCTGATTCTCTGCCAGTTAAGTATTATAGGTTAGACTATTCCTGTCAGAAAAGTTTTATGCAAGGAAGGTTGTTCCTCTCTGCCACCCTCCCTGTTTCCCATACAGCAAACTGTGATTACTATGATCATTTTTACAGTAGAAAATGCAATCAAAGCCTGTAAGCTCTTTCTACTCCTTTGCAGGAGCAGTTTCCTAATACTTTTTTTTTATTTGGGAGGCAGGACAAATCTGACTCATTTTTTAACTCCTCTTTCTTTGCTATATCTATCTGGCCATTGTGCTGGGAATCATAATGTACACAGATAGCTTGTGGGAAAGGAATTTAATTCCTTATATGTCTGCACAAGACAGAACTAGAGAAAACCTTTCTAATATCAAGTGTTATGGACAAATTATTTTTTGACATGATCTCTTTGTAGAAACATCTCATATTGGCCAAGAAATTTTATTTAGAGAAGGATAGTTGCTTATCTTATCATGTGCTTCAGCTATCCTTGGCCCCACTTTTCTGCTGATTTGTTTCTTATCAATAACAGCTACATTGCATCATGTCTCAAGTGTCTAAGTTAAGGGCATGTGATTCTAGAGTCCGAGAATCATGGAATGGTTTGATTTGGAAGGCACCTTGAAGATCAACCCCCCATGCCACAGGCAGGAGCACCTTCCACTAGACCAGATTTTTTAAAGCCTCATCCCACCTGGTCTTCAACACTCCAGGGATGGGGCATCCAGAGTGTCCTTGGGCAACCCATGCCTGTGCCTCACCACACTCACAGTGAAGAATTTCTTTTTAATATCCACTTTAAACCCAGCCTAGTCTGATAGTGTCTGGTAGTGTCCAGACAGCTTGTGAATATCTCCAGTGAGGGAGATTCCACACAATCTCTGGAAAATCTGTTCCAGTGTGCAGTCATCCACATAGAATCACCAAATGGATCGTGCTAGGTGGGACTGCAGCAGATCATCTGGTCCAAACACCATGCTCAGGCAGGGTCAGTCTAGAGCACATGGCAAAGGATTGTGCCCAGGGGCTTCATTGGTAAGGTCTCTTCATGATGAAGTTGTCTTTTCTCGAGGCTGAGACACAGCTTCCTCAGCCTTTCCTCTCAAGAGAAAAGTCCTAATCATGTTTGTCACTCTACCTAAAGAGATCTTCTGATCATCTTTGCTACTCTCCACATGACCTGCTCCAGGAGCTCCGTGTCTTTTGTGCTGAGGAACTCAGAACTGGACACAGCAGCCCCAGATGGGCTTTAGCAGGGCAGAGTAGAGGGGCAGGATCACCTCCCATGTCCTGCTGGCAGTCTCTTCCAAACACACCCCACAGTACTTGACCATCACCTGATGAACCTAAACCTAAGCCCAACTCTGTGCTCTTTTACTGAATTTATACAATTCAATACAGAAAAACAAAGCTATTAAAGGGAGAGTGATCTTTAAGCTTTTTATCTCTAGGGTCTGTTAATTAGGTTCACCACAGCACTGAAGCAGATTGACAGCTTTCAGACCAGAGTTGCTTCATTTTTGATGAGCTTAAACATATCTGGCCAAAAATATCAGGCCTATCAGCCACAAGCCACAGGCACCTCTCAGACATTAATGTTTTGCATTGGTTCATGGGGAATCGTGATGATAAATGTATTTCGGATGCTAAACTATCTGGCCCAGACGCTTCCTGCAAACAGTGAGTTGAGAATTTCACATAACAAATGTATCATTTTCTACTGGTATTAGCAGTAATATGCTATGAATCTCCTTATTTGGTATCTAATTTCATTTGTGAATAGTTTATTAACTCTATTGAAGAATTAAAATAATGCTAAAAGTGTTAATTCCCATAGGTGACAGCCACTAACTCTCTGCCTGGCAGCACCTACCTCCGTTTTAAAGGCTTTGCAACAGATGTTCGCAGAGCATCAATTATTCAGAGTCCTGTAGAAAAACTCTTTCTCAATGTTCTTGCTGTTTAACTTGAAATCTTGGGACCTTATCTTCTGAAATTCTGAAGACGTGTATCTGAAATGTAAAACTCTTGGGAACTGTGGTCTGAACATAAGCATGCAGATATGACCATGAGAATTAAAGTATAATTTTCCCTCTGTGTTGCTTTTCCCCCAAATTCTCTTTGCAAAGCGGAATAGAGACTTCATTCTGTTCCACCAGTCCTTTGAATGTGATATTCCAGAGATTTATTAGGAGCAGGTGTTAAATATTTTATTCTCTTTATCTTGTTGCTTCATCAATAATTTACTCACTCTAATATTATGACTAGATATTTGCTAAACTCTCTAACATGATTAGTGATGAAAAAGTGGTTTCTAATAACCACAGTGCAGTTCAAGTACATGGCATGATATTTTTTTTCTCATTTTGTTCCAGATTTCGACCTTGTTACCTTCACTTATAGAATGTCAAGTGCTTTTGCCTTCTGGCAGATCTCGTGCAGCACTGTGTAGCCCATTGCCACCTGGCAGCTCACCTTTCTCACTGGTATTTATTCAATGATTCTAAAGTAAATTTTACAGCACAGACTTATGTCAAACATATGATTTCTGTTTTTCCTGGCACCATCTTTTAAGAAATCTGGTTAGTTCAACAGAATTTCCAAGATCCAAGTCTTGGAAATGAGCTGAATTTCTCTCGAGACTCTCATTTAAATTACAAGAAGAATAACAGTATTAGGTATCTGCAGCTACCATTTGTTTAGTGGGAGTCTGATTATGTGTTTACTTGTTCTTTGTCATTTAACATATTAATCAGTTGTGAGAGGCATAATTCTGTTTTTAAAAAATATTTACTAAAATTAGTGGTCACAAGTAAGGTTGGGACTGTGGGGGTATGTAGTAATATATTATCTCAGAATGCTAATCATTCTACTTTTATTGTCTTCTGAAACTATTGTTACAAAAAGTGCCTTTGAGTATTAAAAATCTATCCAAGAAACTTAAATTTGAGGCTCTGCTGAGATCCAGCCAAGATGGTGTCAAGTTCCAAACCATGCCTACTCTGTGGTTATGTATAGCAGTTATATACGTAACTATTAAAAAACTACTCTATTACTTTTTTGCAGGTGAAACAATTATGTTGACATATAGAATTTTATGAGCAGCAACATATTCCATTTAGTGGTTAATCTATGGCTTTTTTCTTCTTCCAAGTATAAAATCCTAGTTCTAGAGGACAGCAATTTCTGTGGTGAGCATGAAGATTGCCTCCTACCTCAAGCTGATAGAATCTTGTTTATTACTGCAGGCGCCTGTTATCTTGGTCAGCTGCAGATTGATTCTCTGTAGATAGAAACAATGCACCACTATCTTCTTTTTTGGGAGACACATACTCCAATCTAGTGATCATCAGTGGTACCAGTAGCAGACCACCCCAGCAAGTGGAAAATCCTTTCTACTCTCTTTACAGCTGTCAAGTTTCCACAGCTGGGCTCAGCTCAGCTACATTGACTCTCAGATTAGCAAAAATTTACTTCTATGTGGGAAGAAAACCCAAGCAGTCATTTGCTGAAATCACAAGCTTCATTTAATTTCCTCATGTAACATGATTTAAATGCTGTGGAAATTCACATTTACAAAATAATTAAAAATCAGAAGGCAGGCTCCTTATATATTGTCAGACTTCTAGTGTAGAATACAGTCATCATTTTGTCCCTATTATTTTTAGTGCATCCATCTGCCACATGCCATTATTTCTAATTCCTCACCTGAATGAAGAACCAACATAGTATCAAGTTAACATCAGCATTATTACTGTTTTTTGAACAGAATAGTTAAACTAAGCACAGAGCTTCATGAACTCCTTTCATTAGGGGGAGAGAAAATTGAGTTTAGCATATCTGATGCAATCCTGCTCATTTACAATGTGCAAAGTCCTGTTTCCCTAACCACAGAAGAAATCAAAGAGGAGACAAATTCTTCACAGATAGATCCAAACATCTCTAATCTCTGGCTAAAATGAACTCTTATATTTTTAAACTACTTCTGTGGTTACATGTGGTATATTCTTGCCTTTTCCCTCATTTTCTTTGGCCAAGGTGGGAGTCTCACGCCTTTCAATGCACATACATATTATGTTATTTCTCACACATACGCACTTTTGAACATCTTTGCAGTGCCTTTTGATCTGTGTTTATGTTTAAGGTACAAATAACAGTAGTTTTACCTCCTTGCTTCTAAAGGGCAGCTTACTGACTCTCTTCAGCTGTGTTAAATGATGGAATCTGGCACTCTGAATTTCATCAAGGTAACATTCAGCATCTACCAAGGTGCAAGGCATGTAAGAAATGCAATTTTTGGGGAATTATCTAGCAATTTGTTAGCTTTGTGCAAGAAAATTAGTGATGTCTGTTGGCAAGGAGTGTACAAGAAGGCATCCAAAGCCCAGTCAATACATCTGAAGTGATCAGATCTGCAGATGCCTGATTAGTTTCAGGCCAATCTTTACTAAATTCTAAAGCCTATGTTTACCCTTGCATTTAAAAGTTGTATTCTTTACCGTAACTTTTACAGACAGCTCCAAAAATGTTTAAATGGCATTTGAAATACTATTTCCTAAGGCAGTAACTGAGTCTAGATAAGTTTAATCATCATTACTCAGTATTTAAAATGGGAACTCTGATTCATGACCTTTTTTTTTCTTTTTCCTTCCGTTGGCATTATGTTTTACAATGGGGAATCATATGAGGTGGGGAAAGCATATTTGGAAACATAAAGCCAACCTAGATCCAAAATATGTAAATCAGTGTGTTCTACCCCCAGTGTGAAGGGTCAATTTTAGGAGTGTGTTGAAACATTCCACATTATGGAACTGGTCAATAAAACCAAAACATTTAAACTTTTTTCCAGTTCCATGGTGTATTTCTCAGAAATGATTTCTAGCTGTGATATTTTCTTTATATTTTATTTGACCACAGCTGTTCAGCTTGTCCTTGTATAAATAGTTTGTGGATCTGGATCTGCCTTTCATCATACAGACCTTGACATGCTTCCAAAGAAATACATAGATTCATATTTAATAGGGTGAGAAATGTCAACCCACTCATGTAGCCATGTACATACTGTACTTGTGCATTTACAGTTGTGAGGATATATTATAAAGAAGCAGAACCTTTTTAGAGAAATTTTGTCAAAATGGAAGAAGAACATTTTAGGAAAAAAACATACTGATTCCTTTCAAATATCCTATGAAAAGTTTATTTTGAAACTTCTTCTTGAAGGTCACCCCAGGGACTATCGTCCTTTTCATAATCGTCACAGTGGGCTGTGAAGGGAATTGAATGATTGATACACAGATGGAATATATTGCAGAGTATTGTGCGAGTTTTTAAGGTCATTGCTCTCTAATCTGAAAGTTTCCAAATAAAGGGAAAGGGCAGTATCACATGACCCAGCCACAAGTATTTTCTCTTAGCCAAAGACAATTTACATCTTATGGACCATATAGGCTTGTCCTCAGGGTGACCTTAATGTTTATAGATAAGAAAAAAAAATTCTAGTGATATGGATTATATAACCAGGAGACAAAGGATGCAGAACAAAGAAACCCAATAGACTAAAATCTGTATATTTTAACAAACACTCAAAAAAGGTCTTGACTACATGCCAGTTGTACAATGATACAGAATGTCACTCTTTTCTCTTCTCTAACCAGGTTGGTGGATGTCTTATGTTGGGATCATTGATTTTTTTCTGTAAGAGAAGCCTGCATAGGTTTTTAAAGTGTGGCTACATTATATCCTTCTGAAACCTTCTTTCTGACTGTCTCTTTCTCTGCTCCTAACATCCAATGACAAGGATGTTGTCTAATTCAAACTGGGAAGTAACTTCCCTTGAGGATTTTCCAGTCATGGTCTTTGTGATGACAAACTTATTAACAATTTGATGTTTACATCTGAGTTCTGCAAAATTATTTGTTATGAATTCAAAATTATTAGGGCAGAGATAACCATTCAACAGCCTGGGGGGCAAGTATTTAATTCCTTATTTTTTTCTTTCCTGAAGGCCTCATACTTAGCCAAGGAGTGATTAAATGTTAAAAATGTTTTCTTCTCAGCACAGTTCTTCATGACTATGTCCTACACGCAAGAAGGATGATAATCTGACAAACTGCAGCCATGCCATTGTGTGCTGGGCCCAAGTAATCACACAGTAATCTTTGTATGAGCAGTGCTTCAAGTGGGCTGAAAAGTGCCTGAATGATAGAGATGTGCTCTGCTTGCATTTATCACCTTAGGAAGGCATCCATGATCATCTGAGAGGTGTTGGACTGACATGTAAAAGTAAAACTTTGGAGTGGCTTGGTTATGGGGACAAATATGACCACTTGATGATATAATCAGTCCTGCAATAAAATCAGAGACATGTGGGCTGTTGAGGGGATATATTTCCAAATAAATGGTAGATATAAATGCTGCTTTCATATAGCTTGCTCTTGCAGAGAAGTCTTAAGTCCCACAGGGTCAGAGCACTTATCTTGGATTTAGAGTCTTGGATACAGATTCCTTGTTATGATATGAGACACCTCACTTTGCATCCCTCCACTTCAGTTCCAAGATTTTTAAATAGGAAAAATTTAGTGCTATTCTTTCAGATTGTAACAACGAGGATCATCTAGACAGTTTTAATAGAAGTCACTGAAAATATCTATAAGAGAGGGAGGAATTAGATTCTGGGTTTTACATCTTCAGGGACAGAATTTCATTCCCCACAGAGAATTGAAGTCTGAGAAATCCTTTAGACTGTGAGAAATAATTGAATGAAAAAGCAGAGATTATGTTACTGTCCTTGATTGAGCAGCCATAGCTGCCATTTCCAATTCACATTCAAAAATGTTTTGTAAGATTTCCTAAGATTTCCTACCACTTTTGGATAGGAAATGTGCAGTTGTTCCCAGCTTGTGTGTTCCATAAAGTCTTTACTACCTTTTTTTTTCCTGATACATACCTCTCCACAATGGATTTTGTGTTTGATGCTTCAATTGCACTTTCAAATTGGCCAGAAATTGCAGCTGTTACAGTGTTTGGTCATTAAGTGCAGCTTCACACAAAGTATGCTGCTACTACTTGCTATGATATCTATCAGCTCTCAAGTTTTAAAGTCAGTGTTTTTCCAGTAAAGCCTGCAGTAACTTTGACTTGGGCTGCTCTGACATACCAAGAACCTAATCCTCTAAAGTTTTTTGTGCTTGGCTTCCTTTGAAATCACAAGAACTTAGAAATACATTTGAGAATCAGGACCAATTTTTTTTTAATCAAAGTTTCTGTGAATAGGATTTCTAAATGTACACAAGGGAAATAGGAATATAAGTCTAATTGAAAACCATGAGTCTTGGACTTTTAACTCTCTTAGGTTATTCCTTAGGATAGAATTTCCAAAAGACTTGAGTTTTTGGCAGTTTGTAATAACTTGTTTAAGTTATTACATTTATTAAGAAGCTGCTGGATGTTCAACATATATGAAACTCTGGCCATGGTATAAATACATAAAAGAATTTCTCTCTGTAGTTGATGTTCTTGGTGTCTCTTCTAATGTGATACCATGATGATTTACTCCTATAAAACAGTGCCTTGAATTACAGGCTTTAAAACCTGTTTAATCCTCTCTCCAAGTGATTGTGGAACTATTCAGAAGGATATGGTTCCACTGTTAGCAGGAAAAGAAGTGTCCAACAGGGAGGGGAAAAATATAAATATATAAATTTGTATAAATGGGATGGAAGGATGCTCTGGGCAGATGGGTCCTGATTTTGGAACTTGAATTTATTGCATTCAAAGAACATCAGACACATCCTTCCTTGGGGCTTTTCTTGTTACAGAATAGATTAGAAATGGGGCAAGGAAAGGGAAAAGAATGAGATCTCTTTGAGATTTCTGACCAACTTTAGGGCTTAGAGTCAAAGGCAGACATCGGGGGTACTGACATTACGAGTGAGGAGGTCTGGGGAAGGAGGACTCCCTCTATTCACATCACGACTTTGTACCACTATTGGCACCAGCAAGTTCTGACATAATTTGAAAACTCTTGAGCTCTGAAAATCACTGTTCCAGAAGCCTCTCTTCTTCATTTACCTACTGACTCTCATTAGCTCACTGCTCCTGTTGCCTGGCAATCCTTTCAACAGCTATATTGCCTTATTTTAAAGCTTAGCTTGTTGCGTTATTGAATACGCTCTCATTAATTTCCCTGCCAACTCACTGTTTGCTTGTCTCTCAGCTTCTTACTGAGCCATTGACAATATCCTTCTATTGCTTTTCTGTCAGACTCACTACTTCCTTCAGTTATAACTAACTCTCTTGTCTATCCCTTTCTACTCTTCTGTCTGCTGCAATGTTGTTCTTTTTCTTTAATTAGGTGGTTTATTTTTTGTACCACTTGACAGAGCTCTCTTTTGCTTTCTCTCAGCTTTTAGATCCCACAACATCATCCTCTTATATGGTGGATTTCTACTAACCTTACTGTGGCAAATACTCAAAAATTTGGTTTTGTCCTTTATTTTCTCCAATATCCTCAATCACTTTTCATCTATCTTAGTCTGTGTGTCCATTTAAACATGATATATTAAAACCTGTCACTTGTCAAGTTGTTCATGCTTGTCAGAATCTTAAATGGTTTCCTTTTCTCTTTTTTTTTTTTTTTTTTTTTTTTTTTTTTTTTTTTTTTTTTTTTTTTTTTTTTTTTTTTTTTTTTTTTTTTTTTTGGTCACAGATAATGACTACTATGTTACAATTGTCGCTATAAAAATGAATGCCAACTGGAATTTCATTTCCTTTCTGGAATGCCATTCCTGACTTCAATTTTTCATCTTTCACATTTCAAAAACCTTGTTGTTTTGCTTTCTCTGAAATTTTGTCTTTTCTTCTTCCAAAATCTACCAGAGGAACCTCACAACTGTAATCTTCTCATCAATGGCTTCCTTGGTGTGAACATCATCCTCACACATCTGTCCAGATGGTTTCTTTATAGCTGAAAATAAGTTTAGTATTGCATTCTGAGCATTTTGTTTCTCCCTTTGAATTCTTCTTCTCCTCTCACATGTTATATACAACTTTATTATGCTGCTAATGATCAACTCTGATGGCAACTCAGCTCCCTCTCAGTATTGCATGCACTTCTTTTCTTCCATGCATCATCTATGCACAGAACACCTTGAACAGCTCAAAACTTGGTTCTTCTGGCAGGATTATGGCAAAACTGGTGACTGGCAGCTAAGGAAGTTCTCAGGAGAGACTAAACAGATTTATTTTAGTCATGCTACTCACTAGTTATTCTAGGTAGTTGTCGAAACCTGCCTTGATAGATAGTGGGACCTTTGATGCAAGTTTTAATTTATTTAGTTTTGTTTGCATCTTGGCATGATGGCTTGATTTTTCCTGAATAATAACATGGGAATCATCATAGTATCAACCCTCACTTTTTGCTTAAAATACAGATTACTCTATAAGGGTTGAAAATAATATGCCTGAAAGTCAATCACTTCACTTATTGTGAAGGAAGAATGTTAAGCAACAACAAGGTTTAAACTATGGCAAGTCACTGCTTTTGTTTCTTATGCATATCTTTGGAAGCCTTCAGAAAGAAAATAAATTTTTCCTTATCAGCAAAACCTAGCTTTAGTTCTTGCACATCTAATTTCTTAATCAATAATTATATTCTATTATTAGAAATAATAATATCAAAGTAATGGAAATCCATTTTTTCAGAACATTCTGAAACTTTGACAGAAAAAAATTCATTACAGACTTGCTTTTCTCCTGAATGAAACATTCTTTAAATACTGCAACATAATCAGACGCTTGTTATATTATATCCTGCTACATAATAGCAGAAAAACAGAAGTTTTGCTTCATTGTAGTAGGAAATTTTGACTACTATAAATTCCCACGAAGAAGGATAATATATTCAGGAAAATCTCAGATGTAAAAGGTGCCATCAGCGAATCTCTGGCCATAATGTTTTTTGGCTAGCTGCTCAAAGCTGTGTATTATATATAGCAATTCTCCAAACCATACTTTTTTTGTTCTTTTCCTTTTTTCCCTGAGTTTTGCATATGTAGTTCTGATGTAATTCAGTTAAGTTATTTCCCACTAGATTAAACCACATACTCAAATTATATTTCTCAGTTTTCAATATAAACACCCAGCTTTGCAGCCCGTACATTTAGTAGAACAAGGAATCCCAGTGGTGCCAATACAAGTAAAACCCACTGAAAAGGTATATGGATGGCAGAATCAAGACCTCATAAAGTTGAAGACAACTACAGAGTTAACTAATCTCTATGCCTGCTCTCTACAGAGTTTAGAATCCTCCTGAGCAACCCTCTGTATTGTAATATACAATTCATTATAGAGACTCAAAGTAGGATTATTTTCCAGCCTTTCTTTTTCTTTAGCCCTAACAGGATTTGAATCTGCGTTTCATTTCTCACTCATATCTTTCCTGCTTGCTTTCAGATTTCCCATTTATTCTCTTTCACAAATGGATCTTTGAGGAAACATTTTGTATGTGGGATGGGTCACCATGTTAAAAAGATTATCTCACCATGGAGTCCATCAGCATTTAGCAACAACAGCACTTATGTTTTTCTCGGGTTGCCTTTATCTCTTAATCATTATTAGCTGACTGAGATTTATGACATCTTCTTCATCTAGAGATAAAATCAATTAGTTGAAAAATCTTTAGCTTGTTAGCTATAGTCAAAAAATTAACTGTGAACTTGGATGTGCATAATTGTATTTTCCAGTTCAGTGAACATGTGCGCAGGAAAACAGCCACAACCCCCAGCAGGAAATGGTCAGCTGGTCCCAGCCTATTCAGGACTCTTGGTGCCAGCCAGCTTTCAAAGAGGGAGGGATGGGCCCTAAGGAGCCCAAAGGATTTTCCCGACCCTCTTGGGTAATTTACACCAATCTTAAACATGTATGTTTGTCTGAAGTCTCTTTTATCAGCGTGGTAATCCCATTACTGACAAATGAAGATGTAATCACAGTTTATTCAAATAGTTTGAAAGCTTTATCCCCTTTAGAGAGAAAGGAGAAAGTACAATTGGCTGCAACTGACTTCTTAAACTCCTACTGGGACACTAGCAAAGCAAAAATGATTTTTAAGAGGCATCAACCCTTAAGTGTAGGATGAAAAGTACAACCTACAGGGTCCCTGAAGTAAAGAATCTGTTCTTGCTTATGGAATTTACATCAAACCCAGCGCTGTTACTACTAATTTAAATCAGTGAGAGAGTAGCGACCTGTCCTTGGTTTGTCCTATGGTGCTGTTCCTACTGATGCCATCCCTGCTTATCTCCACCAATAAAGATGCTGGCTAAACTGTGTCTCTATCCCCAGGGTAACCACTGCTAATATGCAGAGATCCTCTCTTTTGTGAAATGCACACCAATAACCAGAAAAGTGTGGAGAAAAATCTGGACTGGACAACCTTGTGTGTTTTCAAGGGGTATATTAACAACTATCACAAAATTTATCCATCAGCCTTGTTTGTAGCAAAGGGTCTCAGTGCAGAAGCAAAGCTTTGAGCATTAAGAGCTCCACTGAAGTCTCTAAGGTGATGAAATGCCAAAGAGGATCCTTAGGAGGTCCTCAGAACTCCTTGCTAAATCTTCTTCGTGTGTGGAACACCTTGCTTGTCTCAGGTACAGTCCATTCACACTGCTCAGATACACTAATATAAAGGTTATAAAAATAATCTGAAAATCATATCTCCCTCTTCCTCCCCCTGGATAACATCCAAGAACAGTTTTATTAATTTATGATTAAATATATACCCAGCTAGCCTAAACAATTAAAATGCAGAAAAAAAGTTTAGATTATTTTATTTCATGAACAAGAAAAAGCCTGTAACATTTCAAGTGCCAAATATAATGTTATCTTTAAAGAGTCTGTTTATAATGCAAATTCCTTTATTAGGTAGCTATCTCTCCTGTGGGTTTCTTGACTTCATAATGAAATTTGATTTCACTGATAAACAGAATATCATGTCTGCAGTTTTCAGTATAGGACTGAAGTGCAGGAGGTGATTATTGGTTTACACTTCCATTAGCCGACATGAATCCCTGAAAAGTAAACTGCTTCTTCCTTTAGAAATCAGTATTTTTATTTCAATTTATTATGACAGTTCCCCAACATAGACTAGGAATTAATTACATGAATACATAATAAGCAAAACATTTCTGCTTTGAAGAACATACAGTCTAAATACACTGAAATTGAGAAGAGAGAGACTTGGAGCAACTTGCCACACACCATACAGCAATTTAGTTTTGTAGCTGGGAGTAGTCTTCTAGAGCTCCATAGGATCATTTTCACTTAATAAAATCCAGCACTTCCAGTGCAGTGAAACTTGCTTCTTTTTGCTGAGCCTTTACTTTTGCTGGAACAAGTTTTCTTTTGGCCACACAGTGAACCAGAGTTGAGAGAGGGTAGGAGTAATACTGCCAGTAAAAAAAAAAAAAAAAAAAAAAAAAAAAAAGGAAAGAAAAGAAACAATTTAAAAAATCATTTTTTCAGCTGGATCAGTTTCCCACCCTGAGTCATTGTTCAGCTGTACAAACTCTCATGCTGGCACAATGGAAGGAATGACAAAGGCAGGGAATGGCCTGCCAGGGCAAGGGAAGAGAATGCTCCACAGTGAGAACAGCAGTGTTAGCACCAGTGCTTGTTTCCAGAGTTTCATTCAGCTGAAATGGTGGCCTGTGTTTCCTCATGAGTTTCACACTGTACTGGGGCTGCTTTGGTACTGGCAATGGCATCCTCTCTTGGCTCTGCACTGCACACACATGAATGAGCTTAGAAGGACGTGTTCAGCTGTGTGAGCAAGATCCTCCTCTGAAGGACCTGCTTTCCTGCAGATTGGAAACCTTGACTAATACAAGAGTTGCAGATTCTGGGAGTAAGGAACCCCCACAGAAAAGGTTCTGTAAAACAACAGATTTTTTATGTTTGTAGGTAGTATCCAGAGTCCAGAGGTATCAGGAGTTGTTGTGCAACTTCTGTTTTGTTTTGTGGGTTTTTTTGCTTGGGTTCTCTCTTTCACATGTTTGTGTGTGAAGGGATAAATTTCAACTGGTATTCAGAATACGAAAAAACATCTGGTTGTAGATTGGTTTTCATATGATGAAAAAGTCATTAAAACTAGCCACTTGTGCTGGAGATATGGCTTTAATCCTTATTGCAGTTGTTCTTTGAGAGTATTTTAGTTCATACCAAGAAAATTCTGCCTGATACTGATCATTCAGCAATGTGTCCAAAAATACTTGTAGAAGTGATCTGGTAAGGAAATTTTTGTCAGTCATTAACTAAAATTTATAATTTCATTATATTTCATTATATACCCTAAAGAGTAACTTTTTATTAAAAAAAAATGTTAGCATAACCTCCACTTGTTGGATGTTTCCAATTAAATGTGAACATGAGCACTTCTTACCCATTTTCGGTTTGATGCATCATGTCAGACTGTGTTTTGGCCCTGTGTGCATTTTCCTATTCTCTGGGAAAAAAAAAAAAAAAAAAAAAAGGATATTTCCAAATTCTTCTTTTTCAACTGGGAGTTCCCTTCCAAAGTTATTGAGTTTGTGGATTGAGACATGAAGCAGAGATCCAGCAGCAAGAGGTGCAGAATAGCGCTGACTGTGAAGAAACTGTGCTGTGTGACAGGAGAGCCCATCACACGCAAGTCAGACCTTTGAAGAAAGCCCTGATGATTTTGCTAAGCTCCATCACACCCTTTGCAGATGTCAAACATGAGCCTGGATCAGTCTTAGGCAGCACAAGCAAAACGTAGGGCACAGCTTAGCAGAGGGATCTGTCAAACTGAATGTGAGGAAATGTGCAAGAAGTAACTTGGGCTTAATTTGAGTTTTAAAGCTGGATTCCAAAGCCCACTGCAATCTTTCAGTCCTCTTTGGATTGACTGTACTTGTGTTTCAGCATCAAAATAATTTCTTACACTTTCAGTAAACAACTTCTTTATGGTTTTTTTTTAGCTTGAGGAATGTCTGTGTCTCCTGATCTTACAGACAGTTATTGGTCCAAGTTACTGATCCCATCTTGAGCAGCAGACTCCAGCATTACAGTTCTCTTCTTTTTTGTGGTAAGGCCCATTTGACCTCATGATGGTACTTCCCTATGAATGAATGATAGAGAGATCTAAACATCAGGAAGATCCAGTCTAGAGTATTGACTTTGTCGTATTTGTACATTGTGCTGCCAGAAAATAACAGATATCCAATTTTTTTCACTCAGTGATTCTTTATGGCTCCCTGATGTGTAATAATTACCTGGTGACTTAATGCTCATCCTAAAGTACATGTTAGGAATTCCAGGTAGAAACTTTTGCATGTCCTTTCATCATGTGCATTCAAAAATCAATACCATTCCTATTGTTTAATTTATTGCCGATCCATAATTTGATAATCTTTTATAAAGTAATTTTAATTTTTGTTCTTAAATAGAAGATATCTTTTTCACACATAATTATTTTCATTAAAATATATTATTTTAGCAAATATTCTAGGTGTTCTGGACTCGAGCATATGTTTTTCAGAAAAATGTTCACTTTGGTGGAAAGACATTTAATTTAAAGTGTATACCCTTGTTCAAAGCTAGAATGCAAAGGAGCCACATGTTGCTAATCCCTAGGCCTGCAAAGTGTGGAAGAGCTGAATTACAACTTTCTGGTTGTTTCTTTATGTAAGTATCTTCTGTTTTAAGGCTCCTTAAAAGTTTTTCTTAGTCCTTTGCAAAAGCCTTATGACCTTCCTTGAAAATAAAGTGTATGTTTGCTTCTCCAATCTCTAGACAGCAGGGTTAAACTTACCTAAATAGGTACAAAATCTAATAATACAGCTGTTGTTTTGCAGTCTTCTGAAGGGACATGAAACAGACTACCTGATGTGTGCTGGGGAACCTGGAATCTGCAAGAGTGTGGGATCTTTTCTGACAGTCTGACATTCCTGATTTGAGTGGGAAAACTCCAAGTCCAGTTTTTCCTTCCTGTTTCTTATGATAGGACACATATGGCTGCAGCTGTACTGCTTTGGGCCATGAGCTCCTCAAATGGTTTGCAGTATTCACAACTGTGTTTGGTCATTAGAATATCTACTGGGATAGTCACTGGCAAAAACACGTTGTTAACACTTGGGGAACACAGTGGGTAGTTCTCAGTCTCACAAGCAAAGAACTCTGCAACAACATTGTGCTCCTAAAGACACCTACAAACAAGATTGTGTAGCAGTGTTTGCAAGAATACAAGTACTTTCCAATGTTTTAGTATATTTCATGTCTTGTATTTTAAGGGTACAGTGAAAGAATCCAGAACAAAACGATCAAAGTAACAGCTGGGAAAATGGTCTGTACTGAAACAGTTTTTGTGTTTGGATATAAGATAGACTTTTTCTAGGCAAGAGGGAAGAATATCACTATTGAACTGGAGATAAAAATATGCTATGGAATGGTGATATTAAAGATTTTCTGTAAGGAAAAAAAAGAGAAAAAATATATTAATCAAGAAATCTAGAACTTACCATGATTTAATTAATGAAAGAGAAAACTCGATACTGTGACCTAAAGGCCAAGAGTTTACATGACCTAAGGAAAAAAAAATCACCTTTCCTTTCTCCCCTTCTGCAAGTGCAGAAGTACTGATTCTCCTGGGACAAAGCCAATGCTTCTACCTTCACCTGCTTCTCTTTCCTATCTAGGTCTGTGTCTTAGACATTCACAAAGCACTTCCACATCCACTTCACTACTCCAGGACTTCTTGTACTTCTTACAGTTGATTGGCCACATCTGCCATCAGCTGTGCCTGGCAGGAGAGAAGCCACAGCATCATGTTCAAGGCAAATCCCATCCCGAAGTTTTCCTTGTCACTGCACATTGCTGAAGCCACAGTCACCTTGGCTGTGACACGTGTGTCTCCTGGTACATCACCCGATACACCACTGGCTCATGCACCGGGATAGAAGAAATTTCAGAACTGAATAAAATTAATTTTTCAACACTCAGGTGCTACATTCAGGAATCAGTAAAAATTGCCCATCTTGTGGCAGGTTACAGCTTACAATGAAGATGCTGCAGCATCTATCTTAAATAGGTTGAGGAAAAGTATGGAAGATTTTACTGGTATCTCACATCACCTAAATATAGTGAAGACTTTGTAGCCTCTAGATTTTAGGTGTTTGGTGCCCAGGATGGAGTCTAGCCTTCATGAACTCAGCATGTAACCTGCCCATTAAGTCTCTCTGGACATCAGGCAGCTCCTGCTTTAATCACCAGGCTGTAGATGCATTCTCTCTGACATTAGATGGCTCTGACTGAAGTGTGTCACCTCAGGCTAGGAGCCACACAACCCCTTCAGCATGGCACAGGGCTTGAGCTAATAAAGCTAGACAGTACCTCACACAACAGGCAAAGCAAGGCCACATCTGCCTACAGCCAGCTGTGTGGCTCAGCCTCTGAATGGATGGGACACTGAGGGAAAATTATGAGGTGAGGGAAAAGAGAGAAGAGGAAGGCACTACCTTCACCTTTCTCTGAAGTGTAAATACTCTGCTGAGTATATTAATTTTACTAAGCATAAAATTCTGTGCTTGCATTTATAGGGAAGTGATTAAAGATCCACATTTCAAAATCAGCCCTGAGATAAGGGCTTGTTTTGGCTCAGAGGGCCTAGGCTTCTGTTTTGAAATGTGGCCAAATAAAGAAACACAAGTACCCCTCTGTTGATCTCTGCTGCAGTCAGCAAAGGATGCAAGATTAATGGGGCTGGAAATCAAGCACAAAAGGAATCCTCACCCTGTAATAATGGTTTGGGCACTCAGCAGGGATTAGAGAGACTTAGGTTCAGTGTTTGATGTTCTATAGTACTTGTATTCCTGGCTGAGTACTCATACTACTAGGCTGCTACACAGGGTGGTGGAGAGGTGGGAGTGGAAGCTACCTACCTACCCTCATCTAATTTTGTTTTTAAATTAAATTAATCTATTGATGTCTGATCCATTCATTCTGAGAATGTGTAAGAAATCAGGCCTTGCGTCTGCACAGAGTGAGAATTTATAAATCTGATAATCAGTGAACTTAGCAGGATGGAAAAATGAAGCAATTTTTGATTGCAACTTTATTGTCAGGCAACTCAGTCCTGCTTCCATTATGATTTAGGTACATAAGTCCTTTATTGGAGTTCTTTGTTTGTTTGTTTGTTTTGGTTTGGGGTTTTTTGTTGTTTGCGGTTTCTTTAAAATTATTATTTCAAACTAATTAAATGATAGAAATTAATTTTTTGACCAATTCATTTGGAAGGCTGTGTTCATTGAAGCATCGGTCAAGTTTCAAATACCATATCACATAAAAAGCAACAGAAACTTTTGGGAAATTAACATTAAAAGCAGCAAAATAACTTCTCTTTTTAGCTGCTTTAGGAATCAGCTATTGAATCATTTCCTTCAGAGGCTTGAAAGAAGGATGTTTTGGGCTTTGCATTTTTACCTACTTTGTGTTGAATTCAACCTTTATACAAACTGATGTAAATCAGGAGCTGTTCCAATGAAATCAATAGTTACACAATTGTAAAATCAGTTAGTGATCATAGTCTGGCTACACAGACCTGTGGCATTAATCAGTTTTAAAGATCTGGTCCCTAAGTACTTAATTTCTAGGAAACAGCACAATGTGACATTACAAGGATCCTATTTAGAGACACACACTTTGTAGATCAAAGCAGGAACTACTGGAAATACTTTCTGAAGGTATGTGTAACTATAAAATGTTTTGAGTGGCTGCCAGTATTTTGTAATCAGTGTTGTAAAGTTTTGTGATACTCTTGATGTCTGCAGATGTTATGTGGCCCGTGGCACAGAGCTGATGTTCTGAATTACCAATTATATACCTAATGGAGACCTGAGAACTAACTCCTGCCCTCCTCTGGGTACTGAGGCAGTCTTTAAACACTGGCAAAGGACTGATCCTATAAATAAAACTCTGTCTCCATAGTGACAGGCAGTTCAGTGCTCAGCTTTCAACACTTTAAAAAGGTAATTACTGTCTTTTTTCTTTATATTTTTTTCTATTCTTGGTTTATAACAGCAGTAATAACCTCCTGAGTTGGGCATTTCCTGGCAATTAATGACTGACAGTGTTAAGAACACTTGGCTTTACCTCAAGCCCTCAAATCCTCCAGCCGTTCATTAACCACCAGGAAATGCCCTTCCCCGTAGTCATTAGTGCTTAATTATGTAAACCTGGATTAGAAAATTAATTAGATTACTTTAACATTCTCTTATTCTCTCTCTACTTTCTTCATCCATGTCCCAAGCACCAGTATTTGCCACAGCTGTTAGTTGGCACTGCAGAGGTTTACTCCAAAATAGTGCCAGTATAGCCAATGCTACAGAGTCTCTGTGACACAAGACTGATTCACTCCTCAGCCCTTGGTTGACAGAATTAATCTGCATACCTATTTGTGAATAATGCATTAGATTAGGTTGGAAAGAAACTCCATGTCCAACTTGGTACTGTTTTTTGGTGGTGACCAGGAAGAGTTCCCATTGGGAGCTCTCCAGTTTGATGAATGAAGGAGAGCTTGTGATGGAGGACAATGAATCTCTGCCTTAGCTTCCCAGCTCCAACTGTGCCTACTTGAAGAAAGAATGTTCCAGGTATAACTACATGTTTCCCATTGCTCTTAAAAGCCCAAGCATGGAACTGCTGTAGGCAAGTATCTAAGGACAGGATTAGTGGCTCTGGCTCATTTCTAACCAGACAACTTGTGAAGCTATTTTCACAAATCTGTTTCCTTCCTCTGAACTTGGGGCCAAGGTTTAGCTAAATAATAGCTGATGCAGCATCCAAAGAAATGTGCCAAAAAAATCTGTTTCTCTCTATTTAGCATGCCCTTTGTTAATTAATTGTTCTTAATGAACAATTTGTTACTGTTACATGGTACTGTTGCTGTGATGCTGACCCCACCTACATGCTGCAAACAAGTTGCTTTTCAGGAGGCATTACCTCTGTAGCCTCAGGGCCACTGACCCACATTATTGTCACCATCATCAGTGTCTCACCATTACATTAATAAAATCATCTGTCTATATCATCTCATTTTAGTTCCAGAATCTTAAACTGGCTAGCAAACAGAAATAAATGCTAATATTTGCCATTCTCTTATCTTTGAATGAATTAGTAGCCAGCCCCTAAATATTGTACTTCTGATTCTGGGAGATCTTCTAAAGTATTAATTTGCTTCTGACTTCTATGCTATATGGCATCATTTCCATTTTAGAACCCCTTCCCCTTTTTAAAGAGTCTAAAATCTTATAGAAAGTTCATTGAAATGCATATCCATTAGAAAGGTTAACTATGGATTGTAGATCCAAAATATTTGCTTATTCTTTTAATTGAGCTATTAAACTATAATATTTCTTTTTTGTGTAACATATTATAGTCACAGAGTTGTGTATGTTTGTATGCTGTAACATTTTGGTGGTAACTAACTAAATAAATAAAAGTGACATCCAACTGTTGTGCAGGTGGAGAAGCCTTTTACTCCTCAGTAAAAGAGGTAGACAAGGTAACTGATTTCCCCCGTCTTTCTAAAAGCACACTAGAAGTGGAAAATGTGGCATAAAATGGACTTCTAGTCCTTTATTCCATGCTAGTGAAGAAATGGGGCAAGTACCCAAAGCTGAATACTTGCTGCTTGTGGCAGTGTTTTCTTTTGTGTCCCTGCACACCCCTGCTTTTCTCCAAACCTGCCCTGCAGAGATCTAAGACTGTGCTTGAGAGGAACCCCATTCATTTCCATGGAACTGCAGGTGCACAAAGCCAGGGACTCTCCATCCAGCTACTTTTGGAAAAGCAAAATGAAAATAACAGTGGCTTTAAGGGAGCTCTGGTGGAATTCACTCATGATCAGACTGAATTGGTTCAATCTATGTTAATAAGTTAAAATATATGGCAGAAATAAAGAAGTATTCCTTCTCTTCTTAAGGTAGGGTGAACCAGAGGTTGGAGATAAAATCTGGAACATAATAGATGTTTGTCCATATTTTGGCTCCACTAGTGACCTAATGCTTCAGTTCTGTGCCTCAGTTTCCCAAATATACAATTACACTTTCTTCCTGTGTAATAGTGATACTGATGTGTCCTGACAAATAGTACTAAATACACATTAATTGCAGAAGTCTGACCAACTCAGCAAAAGAAATGAGAAGGCAGAGAGAAACCTCACTTATTTTACACTCCAAGAGGCAATGTTTCATAATCAACAACAGCTGAAGAGCTGATACCTTAGAAATACAAGTTCATCTTGTTATCTTCTTTGCAACAGTGTATATTTTGCAACTAGAAAGTTTGCTAAAGCAGCAGCACAAAAATGTGTAGTAACTCTTCTTAATATGTCTTTTATATACTTTATCTTAGTTATTAAAGAAAACATAAATCAATGCACTTTAATTAATTTACTTTATGAAGCTTGAGTGGCTAAGAGCGTTCAGTAAACAGAAGGAAATTTAATAGTTAATACTACAGGTCATTGCCAGGCATATCAGACTAGACAGACAAATTCAATTGCTAATGAGATTGCTACTCTAACTTGCCACTTCAGAATTTAGAGTGAATAGCAAAGAATAGGGCTAAAAGAAAAAGCTCTGAAATGTATTACAGAAAATGAAGGTTTCTTGATGAATAAGATTTACAGGAAAAAAAAAGTTATAAATATTTAGAAATAGTTTTGCTTTCTATAGTGAAAGACTACTTTTCTTCCTGTTCTCCCAGGACAGGTTTTGAGTTCAATGGGAGCAATGCATTGTTGATTTAGCAAGGATTACAAGACTGATCCGCACATTACACAACAGAATTTATCCACCTCAGGAATCACTTCAGACTCTCTGTTTCTGTGAGATTCAGTGGTGAATCAAAAGGCTATTAACTGCTGTAATTTATATAATCTACCTCTCTTGTGTTGCAAAAAAAATGCATTCAGATAAGACTGTTTAAGCATTTCTTTGCACAGAGAAGTATTGTCAGCATAACTTATGTTGCTTTAGCTGAGTTGATATTGCACCAATTAAACACATTCATGCTGTTGTGTCAATGTCCACAGAGCATTCTGCTACGATCTTTTCATTGCAGACAAGGTGTCTGAGCCCTGCTGGCATTTCTTGGAGCCCATTGTGTTGTGGGTAGTTTTTGTGATATACTGTGGGATACCTCTCTGTGTCTAAAGAAACGATGGTTGCAGTGGCCACTTGCTAATCTAAATCCATTTGGAATGTTATTCTGCTTCCAAGTTGTCCTTCACTTGCATGGATGAAACAGAACACAATACTTGTTCTTTATTTCACAGCCTTATCAGAAGGCTGAAATGTTCCTGGGTAATCTAATTTCTCAATCACTCTTGAGATTCTGATAGTTTTGGGGAGAAGATATACAGCTGGAATAATCCACAATGTTTGACTGTTGTAATCTAGTTGAAAAATCACGGGTGAGAAATTTTCCTACAAAGCCCTTAGTAGATTTTAAGGGTTGGTGCTGAAAAATTTATATTTTTGTTCTGCCTTCGTTCTGTTTGATGTTCTCCACTGGCAAGCCCAGATGTAGCCATGAAGAAGCCATCAAGCCTGTTTTCATACCCTCTCCATCAAGTGACATGGAGTATGTGTTCCCAATATGTGGAGTTAACCAGTGAGCAGCAAGGGACCTGGGGCAGCTTCTTTAACTTTGTTTATAAATCTCTGTCTTGCAATCTTCTTCTTCAGAAGAAAACTGGGAAAATATTTTATAGGGTCTTATTTTTTAAAAAAATTAAGTAATACTTTGAGACAATTTTTTCTTTATTTTCACTAGTAAGAGCAGATAGATTTCTGTAGTAGTTTATATGTGTCTTTCATCATATTTTCATGGAAATGTTATTTAGTTTGTAGGGTTGTTTGGGTTTTTTTTTCCAAAACTACCTCTAAGTCTTGGAAAACATGTAACAGACATGGAATTTACAGTTTAAGCATCACCTTGAACTGCCAGAAAAGATTCAGGAATAATACTGACCTCTGTGTCTCTGAAATAAAAGAAAGCTTCCTATCTGCTGCCCTCCCTTTCAGCGTGAAGGAAGTTTTGTGTAAAATGTGAGTCATGTCGAGAATGAATGGTACGTGGCATGAGGCCACTGGCAGGAGCCAAGCTCAGTGTGAGGGAGCAGCGTGTGAGCAGGGCTGTGTGCTCTGAAAGGCAGGCACCGAGGGGTAGAATCATGTCATGAATGGTGAAGGAGCAGCAATGAGCCAGCTGATTAAACTGATAGGAGCCAAACAGTGCTGTGGAGCCTTTGATGAGAGTCAGAGGTCACCTCCATACAGTTCCCCAAGTCCCCAGGACACACAACCTTGCTGACCTAGTCACTAGATCAGACAAGAGCGTTGAGACTTCATCAGCAAGCAACAACCTAACAGATTTAGATAACTGATAGACTACCAAGCAAACGCTGTTAAAAGGAGCAAAGCAGAAGCTGGTTTTGAGAAGGAAAAACTGCGGGAGAGAGAGAAAGAAAGTGTTCCAAAAAATGTCTTTTTCTTTGTCTCAACACCAGTACCAGGATGTATGAGACACTCAGGATAAACACCATTGACATAAAGATACCTAAGCTCCTGCAAATTGTTGAGGTCTGTACTAGTGCTAAGTCTTCATCTGCTAAAGAATTTATGGAATTTCAGGTATTTCTTTAGCTGTCTGGGGGGTTTCAGTATTTGCATACCATTTTAAAATGAATGAGGTATCAACTTAAAAATATAGTCAGCTGCATTGTAGGTACTGTCCCACCCTTTTATCCTTATTTTGTAGGACTGGTTTGCTTTGGTTTTGGCAGCATGTTGCAAAAGAGACAGAAATCTACATCCCAGCAAATGTTTTGAGAGGTCACAGCTTAGATTGCTAAAGCAGTATGTCTCTAATGGTACAGCAATGTGCCAAGCTACTAAACTCCATCAGTCAGAATGGTTAGTTATTTTCAACCCCAGACTGATGTGGCTGCACTGCTTTTTTGTATGACACCTATGCATAAACGCTCCTTGAGACTTCATGTGTGTGAGTCTTCAAAGCCATATGTGTGTGCAACATTCAATGAAATGTTCACCTGTTTGGGCTGGTTTTGACATGATCACAGTAATACATAAATCTGGTATCAGAAGTTCAGTATGGTACAAGTGATAGAAAAGTAATAGCAACTCAACTTGAACACTGCATCCAGTTCTGGGGTTCCCAGCGTGAGGACATTGACCTGTTGGAGCAAGTCCAGAGGAGGGAATCAAGATGATCACAGGGATGGAGCACCTCTCCTGAGAGGCTGGGAGAATTGGGATTTTTCAGGCTGGAGAAGAGAAGGCTTTGGGGTATCCTAATTGCAACCTTTCAGTACCTGAAACAAACCTACAAGAAAGATGGAGAGGGGCTTTTTAAAATAGCATGTAGTGACAGAACAAGAAGGAATAGCTTCAAACTGAATGAGAGTAGGTTTAGACTAGATATTGGCAAGAAATTCTTCACTGTGAGAGTGGTGAGACAGTGGAATAGGTTGTACAGGGAGGTTGTGGATGCCCCATCCCTGGAATTGTTCAAGGACAAGTTGGCTCTGAGAAACCTGGCCCAGTGAAAGGTGTTCCTGCCCACAGCAGGGGAGTTGAAACTAAGTGATCTTCTGGTTCCCTTCCAATCCAGGGCATTCTATGATTCTGTGATCCTTAGTTTTTTTAGAAGCAGCTGGTATATTTCACTAAGGTATACTGTGTATAGATAAAAATGTGAAGGGCTATGTGAGGTGTCCTAGGGTGCTCAAGACAGTCACAGGAAACTGCCAGATATAACATTGGTCCTATGTGAGATTCACATCCACTCAAGTGGCAGGAGCTACCTCTCTCTCCTCTGTGAGCTGACATGCTGCAAAAGAAATGTGAGGTGAAAGCCATTTGAACAGATTTGGGCCTTGCTGAAAGGTAACATAATGTTGAGAAGCAGGACTTATTTGCTCAGACACAGGGCTGAGCTGACACATCTAAATGGCTTCCAGAGTACAGCTGGCTCACCTGCCAGTCTCACTGGCAGCTGTTAGCATGTGGCAATGTGGTTGGAGCCTAAGGGGAAAAGATCAGCTCAGGCTCTGCTCTGCCTTGTGTGCTGTCACCAGAATGATGTTCATGTGGCAGATTGTGATCACGAGTGAGCCAGGAGGATCTGGACTTGCAAAACCTCAGCGAGAGTTTGTAAGGGTCTGCAGCAAGAAAGCAGAAATTCTGGTGTATAAACCGAGAGTGGCTAAAACAGGCATGGAAAGAAAATGAATGGGATCCTTTTTACATTGGGCTTTATAATATACGACATCATGTAAAAGGAAAATACAAAAAGTGTTATAAGTGAAATTAAATGTACAGATGAGACACAGAATTTACCCTGCACAGTCCTTCCATTCACCATCACAGATAAAGTAATTTTTCAGGAGCTTATGTGGTGTGCTTAGTTAAACAAATTTTCTTAGAGACATGACTGACTATTTTTAAGCTGAACAGTCACAGTAACAATTACCTGTGTTCTCAATGTCCATGAGCCTCAATAAACAGCCTATGGATTTATGTCTTAGTGAGAACCAACCTATTAGTTTCAGCCATAAATCTCATGTGCCTTGTGTGCAAAGTGAATTTTAATAAAAATCATATAAGGAGCCAGACTTGCTAGGCAGGGTTTCACATGGCTGCCAACATTTGAAAACAATTAATAGAGACCTTTTGGGGGAGGGTAAATAGAACCATGTCTTTAGCTCCTGTTGAAATACAGTGGACTCAGTGAACTTGCCTGAAGGACAGAATAAAGAGGATTTTTTTTCTATTAAAAATATAAAAAAAAAAGAAATGGAGGCCATCACTTCTAAATAAGGGCAGATGGAATGGAAAGGGTCATTCCTCTGAGTTTGCAATCTCATCCTCTCCAACACCCTGCTGCCAGGGAAATGACAATAAGTATCTTAAAATTAAGCAGCAAAATAAATAAATATCCACTTGCACTCCCTGGTCTGAACATAGATTCCTGTCTGTGGTGAACAGAGGTAATGTATGTGTTCAGTTTCCAAATCCTTGTCTTTAGTCCTCCTTGTGCTTTCCCTGTCTAAGTGTACAGAACATTTCTTGTCGAGCAGAGCACAGAAGACAAAGCTAAGAGTCACTGCTCATTTTTATTCTGGTGGTCATGTTAGTTTTATAAGCAAATACTTCAGGCATAGAAAAATAAATTTGAAAAGTTCAAAGATAAAAGGTTAGGGCCCAAGCTTCAGATGCTTTGTACTGTCTCCACGGTGGTGAGGCCGGAAAGGTTGCTCCAAAGGGGAAACCAGGGATTTCTGTAACACACGAGGAGCCTCCCAGGGTCTTGGTGTTGTGTCTGCCCAGTCTGTGCAGGACTAGTTCAGCTGGTGTAAATTAACCCAGCTCACAGGCTATAATATACTGCTATAATATACTGGGGAATGGATGCCTTATCACCAGGCTGGTGAAGGAGCTCAGGATTGAAATGCATAGTTTATACCGAATTTAACCAAATACAGCTGAGGGCAGGACTATTTCATGTGTAACACCAATAAATATGTAGACTTGTTCCAGGTAGGGAACTCTGGGTGATAAGGCGATATCTACACTCTACCTGGCTGCTTTTAAGAAACAAATGACATGTGTTTTGAGTTACTGACATGGCATATACCAGTACTACATATATACTGTGTATATTGTGCTGCTATTCACGTACTCATGTTTAAATCCAGGTTGGGGTGGTTATAATGAAATTAATATTATAATTGCAGGTTGAGTCAGTCTTTTCCCTTTGGAAGTTTTTGATGGAAGAAAGTGATTGGCACTGGTTTTATGGCCAATTTTCTCAAGTAGTCAAGGTGTGGGTACCCTTATCCTTATGTGTCATTAATATATACATATATCATTCATATATACTTATCATTCATATATACATTTACTCTGTAAATACTGGAGCTTGGGCAAATGATTCAGGACTAAAAAGTTTAAACCCAAACAGATTGAATTCCATCCAGCTGTACAATGTCCAAACACAGGGAGCTAAATTCAATTAACATGCCACTGTGCCTACAGGTACTGATAGTCAAAAAGTGCCTTCAATTTAGGTAGTTCCACCCAGAATATGGTAAGAAAGAACAAGCTGTTTTGCTCCTCAGCTAGCTCTTCTGACATACTTTCCTGTTCTTCAGGAACGAGACAGGATATTTAATTGATTTTGATACTTTCAATTGGTTGCAATGAAGGTGTCTTCACATCTTAAAGCAGTTTAAGGATTAATTTGACATATATAGAAAATTTGTACTCCTCCTAGGAAGTATTAACCAATAGTTTCTACCTTCAGATCTGGGTACACTAAGCTGATTTGAATTATTTCTTGCAAAGTGTATGCAGTGAAGCTCAGACTGGACTGCAGTGCTGTATTTGTGGACAAGGGGACGACAGTGGGAGCAGAATGGTCAAGAGCAATAAGAAAGTTTGAGTTAAGAATTGGGTCTAATCTGTGCCCCAGTATAGTTTGCTCAGTTCTGTAGCATATCCCTCAAGGCTATTAAAAGGTTGATCAAAAAAAAAAGAGAGGTCTTTCCATCTACTTTTGTGGTCTTTTGGACTTCAGAGTCTCTTGCTATATTGCAGTAAGTGCTCAGGTCTGAGCTGAGACAACCTTCTTTTTTTTGCCTCTTAAGATTCTAGGGAGACTGCTCACATTACCCAAGAGAGTTGTGGTAATGTATTGTTTTCTTGGATTTAACTTTGTGTAATTACACACAGGTAATCCTGGTTTATTTCTGTTATCCCTTAATTGAGCTATAAGGGTTTTTTTAAGCTTAAAAAATGCCACAGGCATTTTAAAGGCTCTAAATTAAAATGCAACAAACTGAAAAAACCTCTCCCCAGTTAATGCTATTGACCAATAATCTGCCAAATCTAATTGCAAAAGAAGCATTTTTTTTCAAATAACAAAATCCCAAAGAGATCCTTCAAAACACCTATGTAGATTTTGTTATTTCTTGTTCCAACTGCCCTGGAGTGTTGTGTCTCTGTTTTCTCACTCTCAGCCTGCAGTATGCTTTTTATGACTAAAGTACCAAGGCCCTGCAAACAGAGGTTCATAACAGAAATCCTGGTCAATCTTTAGCTGCATGGGTGGGCACAGCCCTAGCTATTGTGTCTTTAGGAGTCTTACTCACCCTGTCACTGCTGTAACAGTGGCACCTGTTAGCAGTGCTGCTGCAGCCTCTTGCAGGCTTCATTGTAAACCTCTTTTTTCATGAGTTCATTTTTTGCTTAATAAAAGTTTCCTCACAGCTGAAACTTGGCAGAAAGAAACTTTGTCTGGGAACAATTATTATTAATATTTTAATATAAATTTCCTTTTAAAAATTTTTCTGCTATTTTTAAATTGAAAGGGAAAGATATTTGCAGGATTCAGACGCCTGCTCCCTGCATATACAATGAGGTCTGGTGGTTTTACTTAGAGTTAGATGCAGCCAGAAATTAGGGGATCTGATTGTCCTGGGGATGACAGCACAAAACAACTGAACTGCTGTCAAGGCGTGATGACAAACTGCATGGCCAATCTCTTGCTCTTGTCTACTTAGATAAGCCAGTTCCTAGAAAGAGTGCAGCCAGGGTTTTTGGAAGTAACATATACAGAAATGTAAAGGTAGAGAGAAAAAAGAGCACAACAGCAGCAGGTTCACCATCTCAGAAGTGAGGTGTGCTCACTGAGTAGTTAGAGGAGAGTAACTTCCAGCAGCCTAAAGGCTGCAGCCCCTGCCTGTGGTGCCCACTGGGTGCACCTGCACTTTCACTGGATGGGTTACACCAAGCAGGGCCAAGGACAAAGTCTGTGCTTCCTTCCCATCACACATTATTCAAGTTTTGTTTTTCCCCTGCTGTTCCCACGTATTCTTATCAGACGCTGAGTTTCCAGGAACCCTCTTCTCCCGCCAATGCACTGATTTCCTTTCCTGCCCCTGCACTCAGCACTGGGGACGTGCAGCCTGGTTCCCTGATTCTCCAGCTCCCTTGTTCCCTGGCTGCATAGGCTGGTGACAAAATCCCTGCATCCAGCATTGAAGGAAAATATTCTCACTTTCCCTTCCAAAAAGCTGGGCAGATGAAGATTGTCATATTCAGTTGTGATTGATGTAGAGTGTTTGGGAGTATTTGAGAAAACAGTATCTCCTCCTTCTGTTCCAAATAATTTTGAACTAGAGAATGAATATACATGATGCCGAAATATTTAGCAATAGTGACTTGCTCTTCATTCCAGACAGGAAGCAATATGTAAATTAGAAGATTTCTACAAATCCACAAGGGCAGGGACCCCACCAAGGAATTTTGGACAAACATACTTTTCTGAAATAAAAAATAACCTGTTTGAACTGGGGTATGCAGAGAAAATCTCTAACGTTGTATTGTTTTATATACCGGATTTGTTTAGTAAATAGATCTTGTGAGAATGTGGGTGAATTTTACCCTTTTTGAATAGCAAAAATCATATTATCATCATCATCATCATCATCATCATCATCATCATTATTATTATTATTATTATTATTATTATTATTATTATAAAGACCAGCAGCCTTGCATTTTTGCAGCAGTGGATGTGACCATTTTCTCTACAGTACTTCAGTTTATACATTTTCTGGTCCATAGCTAGTGGACATGCTTTTGTCTCTGAAACATTTTTCCTTGATGCATCAGGCACAGCTTTAGCTCTCACTGGGCAAGGGCAGGGGTGACTTTTGGTTGCTTGGGCAGGGAATGTGGAGCAGCTCACACACACCCCTCCCAAACTCACACTGTGACCAGGGATCCCTGCCCTGGGTGCCCTGGGCACATGCCTGAGCATACTCTAACACAGTGTATCATGATGGGACCCTCCACACCTGGTCAAGGAGAGGTCTTAGAACACATAAGGAATCAAATTCTCCCATCATCTCACATCCAAACTATGGACCTGCAGCACCCCAACTTTCCCCTCAGCAGAGACACTCGGCTTCCTCTCCTTTGCTTTTCTTGCTCACCCTTAAAATGCTGTGCATCAAGTGTAGCCTCTGAAAAAAGAAAGAAACTCAGTTTTCCTGATTTTCATCTTTGCAAGAAAGAAGGTGGGCATTACCTGAATTTTTTATCCCACATTCTTTCCCATCCTCCTTCACCCTCCCTGTTCATTGTTAACTGAAAAATACGGGGGAAAAAAAAGCTGAAAACAAACCAAAAACTAGCAGGCTGGCCTCACCTCCCATGTGCCCTTTCAAATAAGCTGCTTCTTTGCCTTTGTTTTCCCATTGCTAAAATGAAGATTATGCACATCATGGGACAAATTGTAGTCTACATACAGAGGACTCAGCTGATTTTTTGCCAGCTGATGTCCTGGTCCTAAGGAAGTATGGACCTGTATTACCATTATCTTGCGTGTATAAGTAAGTCGTGTATTACCATTTTCTTGAAGGAAGGGAGCTGAATCCTACAGTGCTGCCTAGAAGAATGATCAGCATTTCATAAAATCTCTACTAAATGGGGTCCTCTTCCTCTTACCCAGACATCTCTCCTGATTCAGACAACTCTCCTGTTCCAGTGTTAAGGATATCAACTTCCTCAGATGTGCTGATTTACAGTTCAGTCTGCAGAAGAGGAGGAATCGGGCCCAGAGACTTCAGGTTATGCTATTTTAACCACCAACAATTAGATGCTATGCAGTTAACTAACAACAGGGTGGAAAAAAACTAAGAAGAATTGTAAATATATCCTAATAATTGTATTGGAGCATAGGATTTATAATTACTAAATGTGTGATAACTGCTTCCTAAATGCCCATGCTCTTTAAACAACCTAATTTATAATTTAAAAAGCTGACAACTCTTAAAGTGTTTTATTTTATCTTGTCTGAAATAATTGAAGAGTAAGTTATTGAAAACCTTTATTTTTCATTACCCTTAAATTCAACTACAATTAATGTGCCCAATTTGATTATAAACTGCACAAATTAAACAATAAAGAGCTGTCTAATGAGAAATTAATTATGAGGAACAGAAGAGGAGCTGGGCTGGATAAAAGCAATAAGTTATGGCCTATGGCAGGATGTGTCAGGTTTTAAAGGAGACAAAGGGCTTTTTCCTCAATGTGTGCCAGTGCTGATAGGGCTCATCACAGATCAGTAGATCCAGAAGCCATAACAGCACGGTAATTGAAACTGCCAAAATCAATAGTGCTGACAACCTTAATTAAATTAAATATGTCTCTGATGAGCTCAAACAGCATGGCAGCGGACCACTTGACCCTTTCTGGGAGCCCCACTTGATAGAGTGCAGCGTGCAGGATGATGGATTTCACCCCTGAGGACCACTGGAGCCCTGGCGCTACTGTAGGAAATTGCTCCGAGAGTGACGGTGTCCCCAGAGCAACTGGAGCTGTGACTCCAAAGGGCAGCCCCGAGCTGGTCGCCTGCTCTGGCTTTTGCTTTGCCTGGAAAGCACAGGAACTACTTTGCTGAGCACAGCCTGGGGAACTCTGTCATCGTGTCAACTTTTTGCTCTCCTCCCAGCAGAAAAAAACAGTTTTGTTTGCTAAACAGGCAAACAACTTGCATCGCAGCTGGCTGGCTGAGAATTAGTTCTGACTTTTTATTGCAAGTGGCGTAGTCAGGACACACACTTGGAATTGGGTCTGATTCAGCCTGGATTTTTAAGATTTATCTTTTAAAATAAAGAGATTGGGTTGATATATCCTGGGATTATCCAAAAGATCATCATGGGATTCTAAGAGAGAAAAAAAATGAATTATAAATGGGCAGGAGACAAAGAAAAATTCTTGTTGCTCAAACCACAGGGCTGGAATCTCAGTTCAGCTGTACAGTCAGCAGTTGTTTTTCTCACTAGGAAATTGCATGAGTAAATATTTTTGAAGAGTGCTGTTCTCTTGACCATGTAGTGCTCACTTCCTAAACAACATGAAATAATTGTACCTTTAAGTTTTCAAAATGTTTATGTCAGCATTAACAAACTGTTCCTTCATTATAAGCCTGTCAAAGATCAGAGGCTTAGATTATTGAAGTAGATTCCTTTCAAATGCTGAAGTTGTTGCTGTGACAACTGGGGGAGAGAAGAGATTGTTTGAGGTGGACAAACAGTGGGTTTTCCATACCAAGGGAGTTTTAAATAATCCACCTCTCTGTTTAGAAAAAATACCTCAGTCACAGTAAACACCCTACAAATAAGCAGAAAGGTCTCAGAAAGGTAAAACATTACATCTAAAAACCTATGGGTTTAAATCATGCTGTTGAGGTGCATATATATAAATTACATTAATCTTAAATAAATGTGATCCACAAATTGTAGTTCTGTTCCATGTATAACATTTTATGAAAGATATCTATTCAATATATGTTGGAGCATTGCTATTCTGCTAGGAACTTTGGGCAGAAATTTATTATACTGGAAACATCATACAAAAGACGATATCCTTGAATCACGAGCAGGCCCTCCCTCCCTCCCAGGGCCGTTTATGGCATTGCTAATTTAAATGTGGTTCTGTGTCAGGGAAACTGTTTTATAGCAGTCTCTAATCCAGTCCTGAAGACTTCATAATCCACTGCATAAGAAAATAGTTTGCGGGGAGTGGAAAGAAAGGTAGAGTTTGGATTTTGGAACTCTCAGTGCTTGATTTTTTTTTTTTTTTTGGTTGTTCTCCTTCTCCTTCTTCTTTTCATTCCCTTTCCCATTCCTCCTCCCCTTAACCTTCCATTACCCTTTCCTTTTTTAACTTTAAGTTAAACAAAAATAAAAATTGCTTTTTTATGTTTTAAGTACTGTGTATTGTTTTCATTATTATTAGCAGACATGACACTGTTGGGGTCAGATAGATGCCGAAATCCCCATAAAAATCTATAGGGGCTGGTGCAAATCCTGCCTTTGAAAGCTATGTACCTTTCAGTGACAGCATCAAATAATAACAAATTATTAGAAAAAATAATATTAGTTACATTATCAGAAGTAACAAATGCTTTTACGCTCATTTCTCCTTAAAGCAGGATGAAGAGCCTTTATGTTTGTGATGGAGCTGTAGATATTGCTGGGTAGTGGATGGGAAAAGGGCTTCTAGAACAAAAGAGACTTTCCAGAGAGTGAAAACTTCTCACATAAAGAATTAGAGCTGTGATTACATCCCTAGAATAGCAGTGCGGAAAACAGAACTTTTCCAATGGTCTGACAGCCAAGGAAGCAGCTCACCCCCAGCAGAGAGCCAGTGTGAGGCCCAAAAGCCATTGAAGCACAGCTCCTGCTTGTGTGTCTCTGTCACCTTCCATGGCAGTGCTGTTTTTCTGGCCAGCTGACTGCCTGTTGCCTGGAATGAACTGCCAGCTCCATCCCATCCCCTAGAGCTCTCACCATCTTCTACCTTTTCCTTGTTTAACTCTCTTCTTACCTCTTTTTTCCTGCTGTACCTGAGCCCCAGCAGATGTTTGTTCCGCCCCATTCCAGGTGGTGAGTGTAAGGTATCTGAGCCCTTTGCTTTAGGGCTGCTCTTGGGATGCAGCCTGGCAGCGGCAATGTGGGGGATCAACTGCAGCCAGCACAATCACTCATTCCCCAGTGTCACTGGTATTGGAAGCCTGATCTGGTCTTTTACTGCCTGAAAAACCATTTACTGAGGCTGGACTCCTGGGATACTCCGCTTTGTCACACTGATAATGCCTGGGAGGAGGGCGAGGAGCTGAGACCAACAGTGCCTTTTCACGAGTCCTTCTGCAAGGAGACAGGACCTCTGAGGCTTGGTGGAAAGAGCACAAGGATTGTGTCCCATGCTCCAGCATGATCCCTGTTTTACCAGATCCCACCATGTCAGTGAGCTGCCTCAGCAACCCCTCCCTTGGACACTGTCAGAGGACTGTGAATGGGAATAAAATGTTGGTGGATATTTCTGGAAGGACTCATGATGTTAATGAAAGTCTCAAAACTTGGATCAGACACCAGCGTCAAATTTCCATTTTTCTGGAAAATTGGGCTGACAGAACATGAACTTAAAATTTCAGTCCTTGAGGTTTTGTTCTCTTGGTATCTCTTGACCAGTATATCTGCAGCAAGTCAAACATTCAAGCTCACTCTTGTTGGGAAAACAGTTTAAAATAAGTGATCCTTAATCTGCTTATTCAAGATAGAGACACACTCTGGAGCCAAACTTTTCTGAATGTTCTGTTATTTTTGGCCAACCATACTATATCTCTCTAATCTTAAAGAACCCAAAGCACTTACTTGTTTCCAAAGAAACACTTTATGTTTGGGAGAGATCTGTTTAGCTGCAGGCACCGTCGTCACGCAGTTTTCAACCCTCCATTCTGTCTGTGGCAGCTGACTTCCAAGTGACAATGGAGGCTGGACCTTGCCACCAAGACTGGAGTATATAAACCCTCTGCTTGAAAGCAAAACAGAAGAGCAGCATAAGGGTTTTGAATTGACTCTCAGTTTGCATATTCTATTAATAATTTGGTCTTTATCTCTTGCATTGTTCTCTGTACTCTGAGGCTTCAGATTAATCTTGAGTGATGTGTCTGAGCTAGTCTTGTGTCACCAGCCTTTGCAGTGGGGAAGAAAACTATGATAGCAAGACAGATAGCTCGGAAGGAGCAATTTGTATAAGGAGGAGAGTCACATTGATCATGTCATAGCATTACTACCAGTTACATGGACACTTCAGCTCCAAGTAGAAAAGATTCATTTCCACAGAAGAGCCTTGGCTTGAATAGCCAAAGAGAGTGAAAGCCATGCAAAGCAATTTACAAGTACGGTTTCAAGGAAAAAGAAAGGAAACAAGGAAATCTTAAGGAATGTATGGAATATCTTCTACAAAGTGTGTGTAGGGGTGGGTTTTCTGGGTGGCTGCAAAAGAAAACACTGTAAGGATTGTAGATCCAGGTCATGGTACTAAAGGAAGTGCAGTTGTATTGCTGCACACCCCCTTTCATAAATATTCTAGTTGAATTCAAAACCACGTCATGGTCCCCAAATCTCATCTCATATCAGCAAAATCTGAGCAATGGCTGGCAGCTGCTCTTAGCTATACTGATTTCAGTCATCACATATTGGCTGTCATATTTACCTTACCCATGATATCTAATTGTATATATTCTATGTTCTACCTGTACAGGACCAAATTTCTGAGTTACTGAGTTTCAAATCAAAGCCTTCTATATACAGGCAGTGTTTAAAGGTATTCATGTTTTGGGTGCAGCTGCACAAAAAGTAAAAACTTCTGTTCCGGGCCTGATCATCTAGTACGATGACCCATTAGCACCCCACTCTGAGCAAAATATGCTGTGAAACACAGCTTTAGGAGCTGAAGGCAAATTGTGTAGTTTGAAGGGTGATCTTGCAGTCTTACACAGCTGAAAGAGGTGTTTCTGCATCACACACTAGATGTCATCAGGCTGAGTCCATTTTCAATATAGTCACAACTCCTGTGCACATTTCTAATATTTTGCATTTCTTTTGTGTATCAATAGTGACAAAGATTCTTTTTCCTGAAAAAACCCCACATTTACTATATTTTCTTGAAGAATCCCATGATACTAATGATGTTGAATTATTTATTATTTTGTTGCATAATGATGAAATGCACAATTTTTTTCCAAAGGTTGGAACTGATTTTTTTTAATGCTTCTTTTCTGCTTTGAAATTGGTAAATGGAAGTGGCAGAAGTATTAATGGTCTTCTGCTAGTGCTAAGATATACTTTTGTTTCACTGTCTCTAAATTAAGCTTGTTATCATCTTTAGTTTTGTTTGGATATAGACACAGTGAAATAATGTCACTTTTGTCCTTTCATTCATTTTGATTTAAATTCTAGAAACTTTTGATGCCTTGATAGTATCTTTTGACAACACAGAAATGTAATGAACTGTGAATGCCCTAAAACACAGACCTTCAAAATTTAGAATAACAAGAGTCTACACAGAAGGACATTTTATTGCCTTATTTTATACTATTACGGGAAATAGTCTTAGGAGAAATTGGAATATTAAGAAATTATTGTTCATTTGAGTCATAGATCAAATCAGGGACCTTATTGCAAATATATAGAAATTGTCTTTACAGCTTCTAGAAGGTTAGATGGAGTTCAAGGCCAAGCATTCATACAAATAAGAAAGGTCAAATTATACATATGATAATACTTGGTGACAACAAAGCCAAAGGTCAAGTCTGAGGCATTATTGTGGCACATACAGAGAAAATTACCATTCAGATATCATATGGCATTCCTGCCGGCTCCAGGGCCAGATTCTCATCTTGGTTCTGCGGCTGCAAAACGAAAGATTCCAGTTAAACACCTGTGCATTTGAAAGACTGCGTTTAATCTCGAATATTTAGCTTTAGTTCAATGAAGTCTCCAGTAGAGAAAGTAAACAAGTTCCCCTTGATATTTTGCCATTTCCATATTTTAAGATGTGTAGACTTCTTTTCAACAGATAAATTGGCTCCAACGATTTCTGCTTTGTTATTGCAACATTTATGCATCCTGAGTTCCTAGACAAAAAATAACCAGAGCAGAGTCTTGCAAAACCTATATAGTGAAAAATTGTGTATTGTGAATTACGAGAAAGTAAAACAATTATTATTACTTTTTGTTGCACATTTTAGTAAACTTATTTTTTAGATATACTATGAAGAGGGTTTTGTCTGCTATCAGGGTAAACCTTTTAAGTGTGCTCATTTTGAAAAGGTTTAATTTAGAGTTTGCTGTCTTGGGTAAGTGAAAGAATGAATGAATGAATGAATGAATGAATGAATGAATGATTTTTCAAAGAATTTGTTTTTCTAAATTGTTTACAATCCCTTGAAAATAGCCCACTTAAGAAATTAGCTGCAGAATATAAGAAAAATAATCAGCTTTTAGAGCAAACTTTCTTTTTCTGTTGTTGTAAAATGTTATGTCAGCACAGATCAAATAAAATGGTCTTCCACAAATCAATAGGAGAAAAATGTTACTGACTCACAGCTATACATCAGAGAAATGACTGTTTGGGAGCATACCCAAGCAGAGAGATAACCTGTATATTTACTCTAATACACTATTCTTCGTACTTGGAAGCAATATAACATTATCTCTACTGATACAGCTAATAAAGACCCCAAACTGTAATATGAGGAAAAAATTATCTCTGTATTGCTTCTTTTTCGTCATGTTCTCTATATGGTACCAGAAAGCAAATGTTTAATAACAGTAATAATACAATGCAAAGAAATGTTTCTGTTAAACAGAAACTGATTCCATACTAATCAGCTCATCATTTATTCAAATGTATTTCTCTTTAAACTGGAGAGAGCTTCAATCAGAGCTAAAGACAGAAAAATTCCATTGCAAGACAAATGTGACATTTTACTCCACACCTGTTTGAATGTAAACTCCTACCATTTAAAATTGCTACATGGAGCTGAATATTTAGAATCACTTAAAAAAATAGTGTCTGCTATGCACTGCATGGGGAAAAACTATGGATGCAGAAAAAATGAAGCTACTGTTTTTAGTGTATCCATATATACACACATACACAAACTTATGCACATTGTGTCAAAATCTGTTTGAGTGGCTTGTTTTAGTTTTAGTCGTTGTATTTGCAGTAAAATATGCTTGACTAGAAATAGAAGGACATTTTCTAAAAATGGAAAAAATGCCACCATTAATGAAGTTGAATCTCACATTTGGTATTGTGAGTGGCTCTAGCAGTATCCATCACTGAGTATGCCAGCAGACCAGTCCATCTTTTTTGATATTTAGCTGCAGTATCAGTGGAGTTGTATGAGGATAGACCTTCTGTTTCATTTTCCATTAATATTTTTCCAATCCATCAGCTGGACCCTGTATTCTTGTAATGCTGCATGATTATCCAAAGACAATAGTGATACAACACCATCCAGCAATTCTGGTACAGGGTTGCCAACAGGAATCTTACCAACACCATTGAAATCACATGGGATGTTCACTCTTGGAGTACGAGTGTAGCTTTTACATGCAATGCCCAGTGCATATTCAGAGAGAGAATTTGTACTACTCAAGTAAAACCGATATGACTCTGTAGATACTTTAACCCTGCCACGTGAAGGAAGATTCACACAAGAAAAAGTTTGTCACAAAGATAAATTCAAGCATTCTGCACCTAAAAACTGAAAGTGGAACTATTTTCTTTGCCTGACAGACCAGCCAGCTCTGCTGTTTGTACCTTGAGACTTTTTTAAAACTCACTATTGCTATTGATAGAAGGTATGAGAATATCAGCCTCACAATAAATATTAGAGACTATGATGGAATTAAAGTTTTAAGCTTCAGAAGCAATGTCTCATGATCTTTACATGAAGGAAACTTGCTGACTGACCTCCCAGTGTTTTAGATTGACAGCACTATGTCAGTCTGTCAACAGTTGTTGCAGCCTAAGTTACAACTCCAGCTTTGGATTGCCTTAGTCCAGTTTCAAATACTGAGCTAACCTGGTGATGAGTTTCTTGAGCTACAGCTCTGTATTCCTGGTGTATTGGTACAAATGACTCAGTACCTGACCATCTTCTCCTCTGGTTGTTGAAGAAAAACCCCAGCCACCATCTGGTGGTGTTGGCATGAACAAAGGTCACAAGCACTTGGAATGTGAAAGTTATTAATAATCTCAACCATTTTTAATTTCCCCGAAGGAACATAATTTGGATATGATTATCTATTCAACCTCTTCAAATGTACCTCAGGTTTAATCTGGACATTTCTGCAGGATTCTCCCTTAATTCCAGACCCGAAACAGGACTCATTGCTCTGGCTGTTGAGCAGTATGGGCATCCTTCTCCGTCTTAGCCCGTCTTCCAGGAGTTCAGAGGGGCAAACCAATGCTAATGACCCTGCTTGCCCCTTGTGTCAGAGCAGATCCCTTCCCGGGGACAGCCAGGATGACGCTGCGGCCCTGCTGGGCACGGGAGGGGAGCGGGGCAGCCGAATGTCCCCCGGGCCGGGGCCCTTGCGGGTCCCTGTGCGGGATAAAGCCCCTTTCCCTTTGGAGCTCCGCTTTGATGGGCGGTGCCGCCCGCGCCAGCCCACGCACCCCGCGCTGCCCCGGCCCCGCCGCCGCCGCCGTGCAGCTGTTTGTGCAGCTGTGCGCCCGGCCAGATGGGAGAAGTGATTCTGGCTGGAAAGAAAAACATGTCGCATTTTGAAGGGTGTTTTAACACACTTTTTTCCAGCCAGATCGATTCCCTGCTCCGGTTCGCCGTGCGGGCACAAAGCTGTGCCTGGGCAGCTGCAGGACAGAAAGATGGGTGGGTCAAAAGGCTCTGCCCCGAGTGCTTTGTACCAGTGGAGACACACTCATGGGACTGACGCTGCCATTTGATAAGCGTTTAAACCGACACTTAGGAAAGCAATTTGCCTCCTGACTTCTCTTTCTTTCCCTTATGAGTATTTCCAGCTTCTGCTGTCACCATTGCATGGAGCTACTTCTCCAGCCAAGCAGACAATGGGAAAATTAGGCTGTCTAAGACCTAAGGGTGAAAAACCCCTTATTCCATGGGAGGACTTCTGCTAGGGCAGCTACCCTAATCCTCTTCCTTGGCAGAGCAGCACAAACACTTTCCCCAGCAGGGTGGGCAGCAGAGGAAAGGTGAGAAAGCATTAGGTCTCTGTCTGCTGTTCCCTACCAGATGTGTTTCCCACTAGAAATAATGGGGATTACTACAAACAGTGAATATACACCCACTGACTGCTATGATTTGGTATTTTTGCAGGATTTTTTT